>CAJVGC010000065.1:24663003-24706365 GCA_910822075.1 Senecio squalidus | reverse complement strand
TAACGCTCCAATCTTACAAAGCATACAGAATGGTATCAAAAGGAACTTAAAAGGCAAAAAAGGGCGTTAAGCTTATTCAAAGTCAAACAAGAGTCAAGGACAAAGTTCCGACATTAATCAAAAGGTACTAATAACCCAAAAATCCAAGGTACTAAAGCTTAAGAAACTCTAAGGCAAAGGTGCTAAGTGTTTTAAAGTAATAAGTTTAAGTAAGTTGTATATTACCCTTATGTTACATAAAGGGGTCATATTAGGTTACACAACTTGTTTTCTCAAATGGGCTTATTTTGGTAATAAATACATAAATCATTTGAAACCAAACCGAAAACATCAAAATATCAAAACCAAACCGTTTTCTAAATCGATAAACCGAAACTTTTGGTTTGGTTCTATTTACCTTAAAACCGAACTAGACTGGGCGATGCTCAACCCTAATCAAAAGAAAATAGTATAAACATAAATCATCTTATAAACATTTAAGAATACCAATTCCGTTCACCGTGTATGACTTTCTTCTCGAAAAATTAAACAATCAATTAGTGTCTTATTTTAAAGAATAAATTAATTTTACACATTTCTTCGTGAAATGGCTAGCTTGATGAGACAAAAAGCAAGGATTAGAAGGACGTTGAGAGGGACGAAAACTCTAAAAAATTTCATAAATTTAGTAAGAGTAAAAATAATAAAAACTTTATAAGGGGGTTAATGGGTGACGGGTTGTGGTGCGACGACCCGATGAGGATGAAAGAAGAAATGAAAAGGCATTTTTCGAGTTATTCTCGGACTATAGGGGGTAAGGCCCGAAATTGAGAAGTAGGAAGATTGAAAACCTTGATGCGGGTGATGTTATAAACTTAGAAAGACCTTTTGAGGAAGGTGAAGTGTGGAAGGCGGTTTGCGGATTGGTTTAGATAAGGCATCGGGGCCCGGCGGGTTTAACTTAAAATTTATTAAGCGTGTTTGAAGTACCATAAAGATGGATTTGATGCGGGCATTACATTTGTTTTGAGGCGGTGATTTCTAATGAGTGTAATGCCTCATAGTGTCACGTTAATCGGAAGGTGGCAAATCTTATTGGTCTATATGAATTTAGACCTATTAGTTTAATCGGGAGCTAATACAAAATTCTAGCAAAGTTTAGCTGAGCGAATTAAGAATGTCATGGGGAAACAAGTCATAGACGTGCAAAATGCTTTCATTGAAGGTAGATATGTTCTTGATGGTATTTTAATAGGCTAATGCGACATATGATTTCATAGTTAGAGCAAAAAAAGAAAGGTTCATTTTCAAGTTCGATTTTGAGAAGGCATTTGATAGCTTGAGTTGGGATATTTTGCTCGACTTGTTGCAAAATATGGGGTTTGGTAGTAAATGGGTGAGTTGGATTAATGCGTGTTCGAAGTCGTGTTCCTTTTCAATTTTGGTCAATGGTTCTCTTACGGAAGAGTGTTTGCTTGGGTGTGGTGTTAGGCAAGGGGATTCGTTGCCCCTATTCTATTTATTCTTGCAAAGGGTTGAAGTGATGGTTAAGGAAGCTTTGGAGAAAAAACTCTTTAAAGGGGCTTCAATCGGGTCGGGCGAGGTTGTCGTTTCGCATTTTGCAATATGGGCCGATACGATCTTTTTGGAGAATGGGAGGGGGTAACATGTGCAACCATTGGTGTATTCTAAAATGTTTTGACAGCCGTTTTGGGATGCTAGTGAACTTTTTAAAAGTAGACTTTATGGTGTTGGTGTTGGAAAGAGGAAAGTGAGAATTTTAGCACAGGGGTTGAATTGTAGCAGGGAGAAATTCCATTTATCATACTTAGGTTTGCCTATCGATAAGCCACTGAGGAAAGTTGAGCTTGGAATCAAAAGTTGAGAAATTCAAGAAATATTAGTGACTGGAAAGCGAAATCCATTTCCTATGGTGGTCGTTTAACCCTTGATCAAATCTGCTCCGTTGGTAGTTTGTCATTGTATTATTTTTTCTTTGTTGCGGGTGCCGATGAGTGTTCTAAATCTCAACAACATTAAAGAGATTTCTTTTGAGGTGGGGTAAAGGAAGGGGAAAAATGGCCTGGGTTAAATGGGATTGCATATTATCTTCTTTTGGGGAGAGGGGATTAAATATAGGGTTCTCTTCATGGAAACAATCGTGCTCTAATAGCTAAGTGGTGGTGAAGATTCCGGGTTGAAGACCGGGCGCTTTGGGTTCGGGTTATAAAATGTATCCACGGGAAGGAGGAGGTTAGGGGGCTAGCGGTTTCGCTATCCAAAGGGGGATGTGTGACAACCGTCACTTTTTCCGACTCAAGTTAGTCTGTATGTCTGTAGCTCATTACCAACTCTTTATAATAAAACTATTTATAAAGATACTTATTGTTATGTTGATGTGTGATATTGATGTTTTCATGTGGTATCATTACGGTGATGGACTTTATTCTGCTTTAGGTGCACATGTAGGTAGAACCGCTAGTTGAGCTCCTAAATGATTTAACGAATAAATTTCATGGTTTATGTTCTAATACGTAAACTTATTGGACAATTGAGAACTTTCTTTTTGAGATGTAAACAACAATATACTTAATTAATGGACTCTGAGTTACGTCGTATTTTATGATCTCTGCTTTCGGGAATATTCCGCTACTTGTATGCGAGAATTACCAAATTTTGTGGGTGTCACGACTGCGCCGCAGTAGGAACTCACTGCACCACATCGTGAGTCGAATTCGGTTTTTTTTGTTGTGTATGGGTGTGTGTCATTCAAACAAAGACTTGGTTTTGTGTCTAGCTTTAGCTGAGATACTAACCAAACACTCCTAATCCAGTCCCTAACCCTAATTTACACCATATATAAGCACCTTATAACTAAATTGTTGGAGATACAAGTGTGATGGTGAAGCTTCCAAAGATCTGAATCATAGTGTAGAGTAGTAGACTTTTAGTTCTGGTGAACATTGTTCATCACCCGAACTAACTAATTAAGTGTAATCTCAGGAAGACTTTAGGTCGGGTGAACTAACTTCAAGTTCACCCAACTAAAATAAATGAGTTGTAAATTATTAGTTCACCTGAAGTGTTTTTAAATAAAACATAAGGGTGTTTGTAATGTAATAGTTAGGTAGCATAGCATATAAATAGTGGTGAAAGCAATGCATAAGGTGTGAGTTTGTTAGATCATTACTATATACCAGACTTTCCCGCCAATTAAAGGACTTTGAAATAAATTCTCCTTAAACTGTTTGATTCTTTGTTCTTAATCTGTTTAGCTTTGATCAGTAACATGTTATTCCGCGAGTAGTTATTGATTCCTTACATAGATTATATGAGCTTTGAGAATTTACAAGACCTTTCAAGTGGTATCAGAGCCGGAAAAATCATTGATTAATTCAATTGACTCCGGTTCAATAATTTGACTTGATTCGAGCTGAATTTAGTCAAATTGTCAGTGTTTTGTTGCATCGAAGACGTTTTAAATTTAAATTGAGGAAAGTTATTGAAGAATTTGTGAAGATTAGTTCTTTTGGTACGATAATTAATTGGAGGTGATCGGAGTATGAAGCTAATCTACGAGTTATCAATATCTGAAGTCTAAAGGTCTTTTCGTGTTTAAGGAGTGATTTTGAGCATATCAGAGCTGAAATTGAAGAATTGAGGTTCAAATTTGAATTAATTCGGTTGATGAAGCAGTTCATCCGACTAAATTGAAATTGTGATTGATGAAGAGTAGATTGAATCTGATGATCATGAAGCTAAGGATCTACTCAGAAATTTAATTTTGCATGCTAATACAAGCTTAGAATAGTGATTTGTCAATTTAAGCTTGTTAAGTCAATAATCTATGAAGAAATTGTAGTTAATTGAAGGTGTGGATGATTGAAACTGTGATTGATGAAGAGAAGGTTGAAAATGTGAACACGAAGCTAAGAATTTACTCAGAGTTCATTTGTGCATGCTTATCCAAGTCTAGATTAGTGATTCATCAATTCAATCAACTTAATTCATTCCAGTTGAAGATTTGGGAAGAATTTGAGTTTAATTCGGATGAAGGATTCAAGTTTACATGAAGTAAATTGGCATTTTCGAGCCCTAAACGATCCCGCAAGGCCGAAAACTGCTCCGGGTCATGGCATAGCAATGAGTTTTGATCGTTGACCCGTTTTTGAGTAACCACACGAATTTCGCCTCAATCCGACACTGAAGTTAAGTTTGTCAAAATTAAAGAGGAATGGATTGTTCACGATGTTGGATGAAAAGAGAGTTTTTGTTTGATTTTGAGATGTTGCAGAAAGTAGAATTTGGTGAGGGGGAGATTGTTGATATGATAATTCTGAAGTGTGTAAGGCTAATAATGGAGAATCAGTTAAGGGGGAGATCGTTGCATTGAAGAATCTGAGTTATTAGAAGCTAATCATGGAGAATCATATGTGCTAATTTGAAGATTCATAGAATCATCCAAGGGGGAGATTATTGGGTACTGAGAGTTATGGATGAAGCTATGAAATCTTCAAAGTATGTTTTTGCTCTAAGTTTTAATTCGGGTGAACAATGTTCATCATTCGAGTTAAATTAAGTTCACCCGAGTTAATGTTAACTGAAGATTTAGCTTATCAAGACTTTAACTCGGGTGAACAAGTTAGTCTACCCGACTTAACTGAAGTTCACCAGAGTTAACGTTAAATGAACACTTACGTATTTTATTTGTAGAGAGTCTGTATTGAGATGTCTATAAACAGAGTGATGTTTGTGTATAGTTAGTTGTCTTTGAACCCGGACTCATTTGAGTACCATAGAGCTTCAACATTTTGTAAACGGCTATTCCCGCTAAAATCACACAATCAATGATATCTTACATTTTCTTTCAATTATCCAATTCTCAATACAATTACTGTTAATATTCACTCATATTGAGAGATTCCGCATCTCAATTTGATCATGCAATTCACTGATTTAGTGTTGTCCTGGTGAAATATCCTGTCATAACCCTAAATTCTTTTCTTTTCATACTCCTTGCCGTCGCCCATCCTTCCATTCAAGCAACCAATTTCGATTTTGGAGTCCTCCAATTGATCATCATCATCATCTTCAATCCTCAAGTGTAGCATCATTTCTCCATCAAGGTAGTTGTATGTTTAATTTGGTTTTCCTCTTCTTTTTGTTCCTAGCCGATCATCATTATCATGGTGTTCTAATCTTGTGTTTTGTTGTTGATCTTGATTTGGGTAACCTATGGCTCGAAATCAGCAGCCCTTTGCTTCCCTCTTCGTGTTCTCAAGCATCCATACGTGTAGACTAGAGTGCAAGATCGATCTCCAAATCATTGCATTCAATCCAAGGGTATAAAACCATAATTTAATTTCCATTTCTTAATCGTTTATTGTATATCGTTTTGTGGTTGTTTGATTGGTGAAATCAAATTATGATTCAGTAATAAACTGAATTATCATCACATAAATCGAACCTACAAGTTTCGTATTCGTAACCATCATAAAAACCATAATACAAAAGTCTATACATATGTTAATGTTGAAACTTGTTGATCTGAAATTTACTGTGTCTTGTACGGCTAATAACTCTCAAATAACTGATGTCAAAACGAAACTTGTACGGCTAATAACTGATGTACGGATAATAACTTGTACGGCTAATAATTGATGTCAAAACGAAACTTTTAGCTCTCGGAGTCTATTTTTATGTAAATGTAAAGTTCATCGGCTGGTTCTTCTTTAAACTCTCACAAACTGTGTTTTGGTGAGTGGGGGTCTAATCTGAAATGTAAATTGGTTTTCTTTAGGTTAAGACTTGAATTTGTGTAACGATTTAGCAAACTCTTATGTAACGTGGAATTGATTATTTATGTTCCTATAAGTCGTTATATATGTTAAAACGGGAAATAGTTAATTAAAAGTCCATTGGTTTTCTCGTTATCGATTTTAAAACTTGATATATAAAAGTTACTGTGTTTTGGACAGATTACATGACTTGTTTTGTAACGATGAAATCTCGGTCATAATTACTCAATTTTGATGAATCCAGAACCCTTGATGTAGCCCTCTGAGTCTAGTTTCTGTGCGTATAAGATTCATCGTCTAACTCTTTTTCAAACTCCAGTTATGACAGTTTTAGTAGTCGGGGGAACTTGCTGAGTTTTCAATATTCATATCTAAATCTATCGTTTTGTCCAAAGTTAATGAGTAATATGAAATGGTTAATCGGTCACATCTAAACATACATTAATCGGGATTAAAACTTTGAAAATTTATTCTTACGAAACCTTTCTTACACTCGTTTAGGAAAGCTCATTCACTAGTCGGGACCTAGCTTGTGACCTACCTGTTATTGCATACGTTCACACGAGTAGTGTTACTTACTTACTTTTGGAGGTGAGTTCATTGCCCCACTCTTTACTGTTTTATATGTTTTAAACAAATCGGGGGAAAGCAAAGCTCAACCAAAAACCTATTTGAGAAACAGATTTTTCTTTACATGATTACTATAAATGGAAACTTACTAAATTCGGAAACTTACCATAAATAGATATTTCTATTTACATAAACTTACTATATTTGGAAATCATAAAATGTGTAACATAAACCTAATGCATATTTTTCAAAACTTATACGAGATGTTGGTTGTGATGATTACTTACCAGTGTATCTTTCCTACTCGTAAACCCTAGTCAGTATACATCTCCTACCGACGTATCACTATACATTTCCTACTGATACTACTTACTCATTAGCATACCTTTCCTACTAATGATGTGTGTTTAAAGTAGCGTGGCTACTATGGATGTTACTAGTCGGTACCTTTCCCACTAACATTACTTGATTACTAATATACCTTTCTTACTAGTGTTACATACTTACGGTGGATAGTTGTGGATGATTTTTTTCTTACTACTTTCATGCATTAGTTACACGTGTTGAGGTGTTTTCTTACTATTACATTTCTTTTTCTTACTCAATGAACTCGCTCAATATTATGTTGATTTTAAGCTTTACTTTCAGGTAATGAGCAGTCATAGGACTTAGCTTGGGACTGGATTCTAGAAGACTTGGACTTGCATTGCATTGTGGCTTTTTATTTAGACATTGTTATCTTGGATTTATTTCGGACTTGCATGCCTAAGTACTTTTGATTCGTTGTTTGATTGGTTGGATATTTTGCTTGTAGTGATTCACGTATTCTTGTACCAAGGGGTTTTACCTTAGACATGGTGATGTCATAACATACTATCTTTTATTTATCGTATAGACTATCTTTATTTACCTATTGTGTTATGACGATCGTCTATCGGTCACACCCTGCTTTTTCCGCCACTGGTAGGGTGTGACAGGATGGGTGGGGTTTGGGGTGATATCTTAACGATGGGGAGAGAGTTGGACAATTGGGTATTAATTTTTCCTTGTCGTTTCGTAAAAAATTGGGTAACGGGGCAAATACTTCTTTTTGGGACGATATTTGGTGAGGTGAAGCAAAGTTGAGGGATAAATTTCCAAGGTTATTTGATCTTGAAAAACACAAAAGGGTGTCGGTTTTAACAGGAGCGAGTGTGTGGGTAACACTTGGAGGTGGAATATGGATTGGTTGTGGAACCTAAGGGGAAGATTGATTGGAGAATTTGATAATGTGATTTCTTGTTTACAAAATGTGATTATGAATCAAAATCGTAGGGACTCTTATGTGGTCTCTTGAAGCCGATGGAAAATTTAGTATTAAATCTCTTGCAACTTTGGTGGGTTTAAAATTTGGGACGGGAAATCAAGATACTTTATGGTGCAATCTCCTTCCAAAAAAAGGTGAACACCTTTGTTTTGTTTTTTTTTTTCTTTTCTTAAGGCAAAGGGGACGACACACCAAAAGATATATTAAGTGACAAACGAATATACAAAGAGCTATGCACAAAAGCAAACGCTAAAAAGCTTGAGACTTGCCTCAAGAAAAAAACACAGGACACCGAACAAACCAAACTCGCACAAGAAAAAAAAGGAAAAAAAAGCTATCACTAACTATTCAATGTTCCAAACATCTTTCACAATATAAACAAAAATTGTACCCCATCTGAATCTGAACTTTGCCAATACGATCCCATGGCTTCAAACGGTCTTAAGTTGAGGGATATGGGATCGTATTGGCAAAGTCAGATTCAGATGGGGTACAATTTTTGTTTATATTGTGAAAGATGTTTGGAACATTGAATAGTTAGTGATAGCTTTTTTTCCTTTTTTTTCTTGTGCGAGTTTGGTTTGTTCGGTGTCCTGTGTTTTTTTCTTGAGGCAAGTCTCAAGCTTTTTAGCGTTTGCTTTTGTGCATAGCTCTTTGTATATTCGTTTGTCACTTAATATATCTTTTGGTGTGTCGTCCCCTTTGCCTTAAGAAAAGAAAAAAAAAACAAAACAAAGGTGTTCACCTTTTTTTGGAAGGAGATTGCACCATAAAGTATCTTGATTTCCCGTCCCAAATTTTAAACCACCAAAGTTGCAAGAGATTTAATACTAAATTTTCCATCGGCTTCAAGAGACCACATAAGAGTCCCTACGATTTTGATTCATAATCACATTTTGTAAACAAGAAATCACATTATCAAATTCTCCAATCAATCTTCCCCTTAGGTTCCACAACCAATCCATATTCCACCTCCAAGTGTTACCCACACACTCGCTCCTGTTAAAACCGACACCCTTTTGTGTTTTTCAAGATCAAATAACCTTGGAAATTTATCCCTCAACTTTGCTTCACCTCACCAAATATCGTCCCAAAAAGAAGTATTTGCCCCGTTACCCAATTTTTTACGAAACGACAAGGAAAAATTAATACCCAATTGTCCAACTCTCTCCCCATCGTTAAGATATCACCCCAAACCCCACCCATCCTGTCACACCCTACCAGTGGCGGAAAAAGCAGGGTGTGACCGATAGACGATCGTCATAACACAATAGGTAAATAAAGATAGTCTATACGATAAATAAAAGATAGTATGTTATGACATCACCATGTCTAAGGTAAAACCCCTTGGTACAAGAATACGTGAATCACTACAAGCAAAATATCCAACCAATCAAACAACGAATCAAAAGTACTTAGGCATGCAAGTCCGAAATAAATCCAAGATAACAATGTCTAAATAAAAAGCCACAATGCAATGCAAGTCCAAGTCTTCTAGAATCCAGTCCCAAGCTAAGTCCTATGACTGCTCATTACCTGAAAGTAAAGCTTAAAAATCAACATAATATTGAGCGAGTTCATTGAGTAAGAAAAAGAAATGTAATAGTAAGAAAACACCTCAACACGTGTAACTAATGCATGAAAGTAGTAAGAAAAAAATCATCCACAACTATCCACCGTAAGTATGTAACACTAGTAAGAAAGGTATATTAGTAATCAAGTAATGTTAGTGGGAAAGGTACCGACTAGTAACATCCATAGTAGCCACGCTACTTTAAACACACATCATTAGTAGGAAAGGTATGCTAATGAGTAAGTAGTATCAGTAGGAAATGTATAGTGATACGTCGGTAGGAGATGTATACTGACTAGGGTTTACGAGTAGGAAAGATACACTGGTAAGTAATCATCACAACCAACATCTCGTATAAGTTTTGAAAAATATGCATTAGGTTTATGTTACACATTTATGATTTCCAAATATAGTAAGTTTATGTAAATAGAAATATCTATTTATGGTAAGTTTCCGAATTTAGTAAGTTTCCATTTATAGTAATCATGTAAAGAAAAATCTGTTTCTCAAATAGGTTTTTGGTTGAGCTTTGCTTTCCCCGATTTGTTTAAAACATATAAAACAGTAAAGAGTGGGGCAATGAACTCACCTCCAAAAGTAAGTAAGTAACACTACTCGTGTGAACGTATGCAATAACAGGTAGGTCACAAGCTAGGTCCCGACTAGTGAATGAGCTTTCCTAAACGAGTGTAAGAAAGGTTTCGTAAGAATAAATTTTCAAAGTTTTAATCCCGATTAATGTATGTTTAGATGTGACCGATTAACCATTTCATATTACTCATTAACTTTGGACAAAACGATAGATTTAGATATGAATATTGAAAACTCAGCAAGTTCCCCCGACTACTAAAACTGTCATAACTGGAGTTTGAAAAAGAGTTAGACGATGAATCTTATACGCACAGAAACTAGACTCAGAGGGCTACATCAAGGGTTCTGGATTCATCAAAATTGAGTAATTATGACCGAGATTTCATCGTTACAAAACAAGTCATGTAATCTGTCCAAAACACAGTAACTTTTATATATCAAGTTTTAAAATCGATAACGAGAAAACCAATGGACTTTTAATTAACTATTTCCCGTTTTAACATATATAACGACTTATAGGAACATAAATAATCAATTCCACGTTACATAAGAGTTTGCTAAATCGTTACACAAATTCAAGTCTTAACCTAAAGAAAACCAATTTACATTTCAGATTAGACCCCCACTCACCAAACACAGTTTGTGAGAGTTTAAAGAAGAACCAGCCGATGAACTTTACATTTACATAAAAATAGACTCCGAGAGCTAAAAGTTTCGTTTTGACATCAATTATTAGCCGTACAAGTTATTATCCGTACATCAGTTATTAGCCGTACAAGTTTCGTTTTGACATCAGTTATTTGAGAGTTATTAGCCGTACAAGACACAGTAAATTTCAGATCAACAAGTTTCAACATTAACATATGTATAGACTTTTGTATTATGGTTTTTATGATGGTTACGAATACGAAACTTGTAGGTTCGATTTATGTGATGATAATTCAGTTTATTACTGAATCATAATTTGATTTCACCAAATCAAACAACCACAAAACGATATACAATAAACGATTAAGAAATGGAAATTAAATTATGGTTTTATACCCTTGGATTGAATGCAATGATTTGGAGATCGATCTTGCACTCTAGTCTACACGTATGGATGCTTGAGAACACGAAGAGGGAAGCAAAGGGCTGCTGATTTCGAGCCATAGGTTACCCAAATCAAGATCAAACAACAAAACACAAGATTAGAACACCATGATAATGATGATCGGCTAGGAACAAAAAGAAGAGGAAAACCAAATTAAACATACAACTACCTTGATGGAGAAATGATGCTACACTTGAGGATTGAAGATGATGATGATGATCAATTGGAGGACTCCAAAATCGAAATTGGTTGCTTGAATGGAAGGATGGGCGACGGCAAGGAGTATGAAAAGAAAAGAATTTAGGGGTTATGACAGGATATTTCACCAGGACAACACTAAATCAGTGAATTGCATGATCAAATTGAGATGCGGAATCTCTCAATATGAGTGAATATTAACAGTAATTGTATTGAGAATTGGATAATTGAAAGAAAATGTAAAGATATCATTGATTGTGTGATTTTAGCGGGAATAGCCGTTTACAAAATGTTGAAGCTCTATGGTACTCAAATGAGTCCGGGTTCAAAGACAACTAACTATACACAAACATCACTCTGTTTATAGACATCTCAATACAGACTCTCTACAAATAAAATACGTAAGTGTTCATTTAACGTTAACTCTGGTGAACTTCAGTTAAGTCGGGTAGACTAACTTGTTCACCCGAGTTAAAGTCTTGATAAGCTAAATCTTCAGTTAACATTAACTCGGGTGAACTTAATTTAACTCGAATGATGAACATTGTTCACCCGAATTAAAACTTAGAGCAAAAACATACTTTGAAGATTTCATAGCTTCATCCATAACTCTCAGTACCCAATAATCTCCCCCTTGGATGATTCTATGAATCTTCAAATTAGCACATATGATTCTCCATGATTAGCTTCTAATAACTCAGATTCTTCAATGCAACGATCTCCCCCTTAACTGATTCTCCATTGTATGCATTACACACTTCAGAATTATCATATCAACAATCTCCCCCTCACCAAATTCTACTTTCTGCAACATCTCAAAATCAAACAAACAACCTCTCTCTATCCAACATCGACAATCCATTCCTCCTCAATTTTGATAAACTTAACTTCAGTGTCGGATTGATCCGAAATTCGTGTGGTTACTCAAAAACGGATCAACGATCAAAACTCATTGCTTTGCCATGACCCGGAGCAGTTTTCGGCCTTTCGGGGTCGTTTAGGGCTCCCAAATGCCAATTTACTTCATGTAAATTTCAATCCCTCATCCGACTTAAACTCAAATTCTTCACAAATATTCAATAGGAATGACGTAAGTTGATTGAATTGATGAATCACTAATCTAGACTTGGATAAGCATGTAGACATGAACTCTGAGTAAATTCTTAGCTTCGTGTTCATGAGTTTGAACCTTCTCTTCATCAATCACAGTTTCAATCATCCACACCTTCAATTAACTACAATTTCTTCATAGATTATTGACTTAACAAGCTTAAATTGACAAATCACTAATTCTAAGCTTGTATTAGCATGCAAAATTAATTTTCTGAGTAGATCCTTAGCTTCATGATCATCAGATTCAATCTAATCTTCATCAATCACAATTTCAATTTAGTTCGGATGAACTGCTTCATCAACCGAATTAATTCAAATTTGAACCTCAATTCTTCAATTTTAGCTCCGATATGCTCAAAATCACTACTTAAACACGAAAAGACCTTTAGACTTCAGATATTGATAACTCGTAGATTAGCTTCATACTCCGATCACCTCCAATTAATTATCGTACCAACAATTCCACCAAAAAATAACTAATCTTCACAAATTCTTCAATAACTTTCCTCAATTTAAATTTAAACTTCTTCGATTCAACAAAACACTGACAATTTGACTAAATTCAGCTCGAATCAAGTCAAATTATTGAACCGGAGTCAATTGAATTAATCAATGATTTTTCCGGCTCTGATACCACTTGAAAGGTCTTGTAAATCCTCAAAGCTCATACAATCTATGTAAGGAATCAATAACTAGTCGCGGAATAACATGTTATTGATCAAAGCTAAACAGATTAAGAACAAAGAATCAAACAGTTTAAGAGAATTTATTTCAAATCCTTTAATTGGCGGGAAAGTCTGGTATATAGTAAATGATCTAACAAACTCACACCTTATGCATTGCTTTCACCACTATTTATAGGCTATGCTACCTAACTATTACATTACAAACACCCTTATGTTTATTTAAAAACACTTCAGGTGAACTAATAATTTACAACTCATTTATTTTAGTTGGGGTGAACTTGAACTTAACTCTGGGGAAGAGTTAGTTCACCCGACCTAAAGTCTTCCTGAGATTACACTTAATTATTTAGTTCGGGTGATGAACAATGTTCACCAGAACTAAAAGTCTACTACTCTACACTATGATTCAGATCTTTGGAAGCTTCACCATCACACTTGTATGCTCCAACAATTTAGTTATAAGGTGGCTTATATATGGTGTAAATTAGGGTTAGGGACTGGATTAGGAGTGTTTGGTTAGTATCTCAGCTAAAGCTAGACACAAAACCAAGTCTTTGTTTGAATGACACACACCCATACAACAACAAAAAAACCGAATTCGACTCACGATGTGGTGCAGTGAGTTCCTACTGCGGCGCAGTCGTGACACCCACAAAATTTGTAATTCTCGCATACAAGTAGCGGAATATTCCCGAAAGCAGAGATCATAAAATAGACGTAACTCAGAGTCATTAATTAAGTATATTGTTGTTTACATCTCAAAAAGAAAGTTCTCAATTGTCCAATAAAGTTTTACGTATTAAAAAAAAATGATAAGAACATAAACCATGAAATTTATTCGTTAAATCATTTAGGAGCTCAACTAGCGGGTTCTACCTACATGTGCACCTAAAGCATAATAAAAGTCCATCACACGTAATGATACACACATGAAAACATCAATAATCACACATCAACATAACAATAAGTATCTTTATAAATAGTTTTTAATAAGAGTTGGTAATGAGCTACAGACATACTAGACTAACTTGAGGCGGAAAAAGTGACGGTTGTCACACATCCCCCTTTGGATAGCGAAACCGCTAGCCCCCTAACCTCCTCCTTCCCGTGGATACATTTTATAACCCGAACCCAAAGCGCCCGGTCTTCAACCCGGAATCTTCACCACCACTTAGCTATTATAGCACGATTGTTTCCATGAAGAGACCCTATATTTAATCCCCTCTCCCCAAAAGAAGATAATATGCAATCCCATTTAACCCAGGCCATTTTTTCCCCTTCCTTTACCCCACCTCAAAAGAAATCTCTTTTAATGTTTTTGAGAGAATTTAGAACACTCATCGGCACCCGCAACAAAGAAAAATAATACAATGACAAACTACCAAGGAGCGATTTGATCAAGGTTAAACGACCACCATAGGAAATGGATTTCGCTTTCCAGTCACATAATATTTTCTTGAATTTCTCAACTTTTGGATTCCAAGCATCAACTTTCCTCATTGGCTTATCGATAGGCAAACCTAAGTATATAAATGGAATTTCTCCCATGCTACAATTCAACCCCTGTGCTAAAATTCTCACTTTCCTCTTTCCAACACCAACACCATAAAGTCTACTTTTAAGAAAGTTCACTATCATCCCAGAAACTTCTTCAAAACATTTTAGAATACACACAAGGTTGCACATGTTACCCCCTCCCATTCTCCAAAAAGATCGTATCGTCCGCATATTGCAAATGCGAAACGACAACCTCGCCCGACCCTATTGAAACCCCTTTAAAGAGTTTTTTCTCCAAAGCTTCCTTAACCATCACGTTCAACCCTTTCGCCGCAAGAATAAATAAGAATAGGGGCAACGAATCCCCTTGCCTAACACCACACCCAAGCAAACACTCTTCCGTAAGAGAACCATTGACCAAAATTGAAAAGGAACACGACTTCGAACACGCATTAATCCAACTCACCCATTTACTACCAAACCCCATATTTTGCAACAAGTCGAGCAAAAATCCCCAACTCAAGCTATCAAATGCCTTCTCAAAATCGAACTTGAAAATGAAACCTTTCTTTTTTTTGCTCTAACTATGAAATCATATGTCGCATTAGCTATTAAAATACCATCAAGAACATATCTACCTTCAATGAAAGCATTTTGCACGTCTATGACTTGTTTCCCCATGACATTCTTAATTCGCTCAGCTAAAACTTTTGCTATAATTTTGTATTAGCTCCCGATTAAACTAATAGGTCTAAATTCATATAGACCAATAAGATTTGCCACCTTCCGAATTAACGTGACACATGAGGCATTACACTCATTAGAAATCACCGCCTTTTCCCAAAACCAATGTAATGCCCGCATCAAATCCATCTTTATGGTACTTCAAACACGCTTAATAAATTTTAAGTTAAACCCGCCGGGCCCCGATGCCTTATCTAAACCACATCCGCAAACCGCCTTCCACACTTCACCTTCCTCAAAAGGTCTTTCTAAGTTTATAACATCACCCGCATCAAGGTTTTCAATCTTCCTACTTCTCAATTTCGGGCCTTACCCCCTATAGTCCGAGAATAAACTCGAAAAATGCCTTTTCATTTCTTCTTTCATCCTCATCGGGTCTTCGCACCACAACCCGTCACCCATTAACCCCCTTATAAAGTTTTTATTATTTTTACTCTTACTAAATTTATGAAATTTTTTAGAGTTTTCGTCCCTCTCAACGTCCTATCTAATCCTTGCTTTTTGTCTCATCAAGCTAGCCATTTCACGAAGAAAGTGTTAAATTAATTTATTCTTTAAAATAAGAACACTAAATTGATTTGTTTAATTTTTCGAGAAGAAAGACTCATACACGTGAACGGAATTGTATTTCTTAAATGTTTATAAGATGATTTATATGTTTATACTATTTTCTTTTGATTAGGGTTGAGCATCGCCCAGTCTAGTTCGGTTTTAAGGTAAAATAGAAACCAAACCAAAAGTTTCGGTTTATCGATTTAGAAAAACGGTTTGGTTTGATATTTTTGATGTTTTCGGTTTGGTTTCAATGATTTATGTATTTATTACCAAAATAAGCCCATTTGAGAAAACAAGTTGTGTAACCTAATATGACCCCTTTATGTAACATAAGGGTAATATACAACTTACTTAAACTTTATTACTTTAAAACACTTAGCACCTTTGCCTTAGAGTTTCTTAAGCTTTAGTACCTTGGATATTTTTGGGTTATTAGTACCTTTTGATTAATGTCGGAACTTTGTCCTTGACTCTTGTTTGACTTTGAATAAGCTTAACGCCCTTTTTTGCCTTTTAAGTTCCTTTTGATACCATTCTGTATGCTTTGTAAGATTGGAGCGTTACAATAGTATCCTTCAATATAGAAACACAAGAACGATTTATTTGATAATGACCTAAGATAATTGATTGAGTATTTGCTTCGATTTTCAGATCCTGTTTCCGCTAATTACACTTCATTTTTGCACGAAAATCTTCCAAAATTGACTTAAACTTAGATTTGAATCATACGATTTTGTTGGGAAAATTAGCAATTGAACCCAAATTATAAGTCCGTTTTATTAAAGTCTGAGTCTGAGTCATTTTTGAGTCTGAGTGACTAGCATTATGGGTCTGAGTAAGTCAACTCCATAATGTGTCTTGGACCGAAAGTTTAGGATGTTAGTTAGATAAAATCTTCTATCATTTTAGAAGATTTTCTAAGATTCGTCCTTATCAAGCTCTCTCATATTGTGTATAAATAGGGAGCTTGAGACTTGTAATTCGGTGCCGTTTTTCTTTGAATCAAGCTGAGTGTTATTCAATCTCTTGCTAATTTTTATAATTCCGCTATAACCTATTAACAAGAACTGTGTGTTTATCAAGAGTGATAATTAACATTTGAATACTCATTTGCCAATTGATTAAATCATACAAGATTAATTATTTATCTGTTTATCAAGTAATTGGGATCTTACTCGGACCTAACAACTGGTATCAGAGCAAATAAGATTTAAATTTTAATATTTACAAATCTTAAACAATCAATCAGTAATATCTCAATTAATAAAAATGTCTTCATCATTACAAACACCTGCTATGGCTGGAAAAGGAATTCCCATTTTTAATGGACATAAGTGTGCCCATTGGAAACTCAAAACTGAGTGGCATTTGTTTGGAATTCATGATGAAATGATGAAAACAATCATTGAAGGACGCATTATTCCTGGAAAAGAAATTCCAGAAGTGAAAGAAGGAGACAAAGTCATTCAACGTGCTAGATGGGTTCAGACTCCAAAATCTCAATGGATTGATCTAGACAGACAACTAGTAAATCTAGACCCAAAGGCTACAAACATATTAGGAAATGCTGTGTCTGAGCATATTTTCTCCAATATTGTTGGATGTAGATCAGCAAAAGAAATCTGGGATACTCTCATTGTGTCTTATGAAGGAGTGAAAGTGGTAAAAGAACAGAGGCTGAATAGTTTGATCAAGAATTATGAGAACTTCTATGTGAAAGAAAAGGCGTCTCTTGCTGATGTATACACCAGGTTTCAAATTCTATCGAATGATTTATCTACACTTGGTGTTATGAAGGAGGATGATGAAGTGTACAAGATTTTTGTTGATATTCTTCCAAATAGATATGAATCATTTATCACTTCCCTGGTAGTAAGTGAAAAATTTTCCACCTACAAACTTGTTGGTTTATTTGGGTTATTGTTAAACTTTGAAGAAACCCAAGAGAGAAAGAAAATAAAACAAAGGAGGATTTCTAGAGATCCTGAAGCTGCATTAGTTGCAACAAGCAAAAGGAATAAAGAAATCTATTCAAAGGCTGAAACTGACTCAGATGAGTCTGAGTCAAACTCACACTCAGACTCTGATGATGAATCTAAGGTAAAGAAATTAAAAGATCAGCTAGCCTTACTCACTATGAAGCTTGAAGAAAAGACAAGCTACAAGGGAAATAAACCTTTTGACTTGAAAAAGGTTAAATGTTTCACATGTGGAGAACATGGTCACATAGCTGCTGATTGCAAAGTGAAGAATGTTCTGACTGAACACATGGATGTAGTAGCTGAGAGAGCTCAAAGATACAGGAAAAAGTATCTTAAATACAAGAATGGAAACATCTCAAGAAATCAAAAGCCTCAAGCTGAGCAGAAAGCCTTCTTTGTTGAAGAGTGGTTGGATGAAGATTTATCATTAGATGATGATGATGGAGTGGTGGATAAATGTCGGATGGCCTTCATAGATGAAACTGAGCCATCTACCTCTCAGTTTGAAAAAGATTTAAAAGAAGCTGAGAGACAGAGCTGCAAGTCAGACTCGGACAAGTCAAAATTCTATAAGGTACACAATTTCAATCTATACACTAAAGATCAAAAACTTCAAATGTTTGAGTTTTTCTTTTCTGGATTTTAAAACATCATTGGAAGATATTTCTGCTCTCAAAATCAAATTAAAAGATTTAGAAAATATTTTACAAATAAAAAATAAAGAGATTTATGAGATAGAAAACTGCAGAGTCACACTGACTACTCAGACTTAAGCTTATAATGATCTTGCAAAAGAAAATCATAAGTTCAAGGAAGAAACTCAACATTATAAAAGTATTTGTAAGTCTTGGTGTATCTCATCATTAAAAAATGAAGATTGCTTGAGTAGACAAGTCCATAGACAATTTCAGGCTGTGTTGGGAGACGATTTCAGTCTCAAGAAACATATGACCGAAGAAGAAGAAGAGGCTGAGAGGGAGAAAATTGTTTTGAAACCTGATATTTTACCAAACACATTTAAATATGTAACAGGATACAAAACAAAAATGTCAAATGCATTTGTCAAACCTGTCATGTCTCAAGAGTCAAACAAGTGTGAATCTTCAACCACAAGTCGGTATGACCTTCATTTAAAACCTGAAACTGACCAAAAAGTGAGTCACAACACTAAACCTTCTTTACCTAAGAATGTTGTCAAACCCAAGGTTTTGAGTAAACCACAAAGTCAATCTCAAACAAGTCAATTCAAACACTTTTGAAAAGGAGTCAGTTCAAAAAGTAAATTCTATTGATCAATTAGGTAATCAATTTTTGAAACTAACTAATATTGTGAAAACACTGGTTAGGAATAAATCACCAATTTCAAGAGAACCAAGGACTCCTCCTAAAAGAACTTGTTATAATTGTGGTGTAAAGGGACATGAAGCTGTGTTTTGTAAACAATTACATCAGACTAGACCTAGATACAATGGATCAAAAGTATCTAAATCTTCACCCCAAAAACGAAGGTCAACTCAACCTTAAAAACAATAGTCAGTTTCACCACAAAAACAGAGGTCAACTCAACCTTCTAAACAGAAGTCAGTCTCAATTCAAAAGAAAGAGTCAGTTAAAAGGGCTTCAAACAAATCAGATCCACAAAAGACTAATCTCAAAAACCAACCATGCAAATATTGTGGAGTCATACGACATTATTCCATGAAATGTATGAAAGAAATAAATAAATGGAAGTATGACAACCCTGAATCTGAGTTGAAACGAATCTTACATGCTGAACTGGAAAAGGAAAAAAAAACATGTGAATGAACCCACTCAAAAGTGGGTTCCCAAAAAGAACTAATTTTGTTTGTGTTTCTATGTGCAGGATTCCACAAAATGGTTTTTAGAGAATGGAGCCTCAAGGCACATGACATGAATGAAGTCCTTTCTATCTGAGTACAAGGAGTAAGTTGGTCCATAAGTTAGAATGGTGATAATGGTGTCTCTATGACAAGAGGTTATGGAAAGATTCATCTTGAAGGTTTACAACATAACTTACTTAGTATGAGTCAGATTACAGATGAAGATCATGAAGTCAGATTCATGAAACAAGGAGGGATAATATACCATGCCAAAGGAAAACCTTTATTGTTAGCCAAGAGAGAGAGAGAGAGAGAGAGAGAGAGAGAGAGAGAGAGAGAGAGAGAGAGAGAGAGAGAGAGAGAGAGAGATGTGTTCTGTCTCGATCTGAGTTCAGCTAATGATGAAGCTGAGACCTGTCTTTTTACTGAGACGAAAGAAGAACTCAATTGGCTGTGGCATAGAAGATTATCTCATTTGAACTTCAAAAACATCAACATCTTATCCAAGAACAAACTGGTTAGAGGTCTTCCTGAACTGACTTAATCAAAGGACAAGGTTTGCTCAACCTGTGTTCTTGGGAAGCAAACAAAGGTGCAATTTCCTTCCAAAATGCTTCACTAAATTGCAGAACCTTTGTATATGCTTCATATTGATATATTTGGACCCATAAGTATAGAAATCCAAGGAGGAAAGAAGTACAACCTAGTAATTGTAGATGAGTTTACAAGATACACCTGGGTGGTTTTTCTACAATCCAAAAGTGATGCAACTGAAGAAATCATCAGTTTGATCAAGAGGGAGCAGAGGCAAAAGAACACTTTGGTCAGACAGATGAGAAGTGATCATGGAAATGAGTTCAAGAATTATGTATTGATAAACTTCTGTGACAAAAGAGGAATTGTTCAAAACTTTGCATCTATTAGAACTCCTCAACAAAATGGAGTGGCTGAGAGAAGGAACATGACTCTAATTGAAGCTGCAAGAACAATGTTATGCTATGGAAACATAAAGATTAAATTCTGTGCTGAGGCTGTCAACACTGCTTGTTTTACTCAAAACCGATCCATCATAGTGAAAAAGCATGGGAAGACTGCTTATGAGATGTATCACAATAAAGTTCCCTCCATTCATTATTTTCACATCTTTAGAAGTAGATGTTATATTCCTAATCAAAGGGATCAACTGTGAAAATGTGTCCCAAGGCTGATGAGGGTCTATTTGTTGGATACTCAAGTGTGTCTAAAGCATCTAGAGTATACAATGAAAGAAGAAAAGCAGTTGAAGAAAGCATCATTGTGACATTTGATGACACAACTCAGCCTGACAAGGATGAACTGACTACTCAGTCTGATCTAGTATCCATCAATCATCTATGTAATGAACTATTGGTTACATCCTTTGATTCTGATCCAACCCAGACTGAAGATCAGGTAGTCTCCATAAGTCAAACAAAAGGATCTAAAATTGAAGATGAAGAATTCCCCATGAATTTCTTCAAAGATGATAAAAGTGATGAGTCTGAACATACTCAAACTGACTTAACTCAGTCTGATGGAACTTAGACTGATGAAACTCAGACTCCCAATGAAGAAGATCAATAATCAGATTCAGGAAATGTCAAAACTATGAAGGATTACCCACTGACTAACATCAGTGGAGCATTACAAGAAGGTGTCAAAACAAGAAACAAGTTAGCTACTGCTAATTTCAGTTTTTGCACTAATTTTCTCAGTCTGATGGAACCAAAGAAGGTGGAAGAAGCTCTTGTGGATGAAAACTGGGTTTATGGAATGCAAGAGGAACTGAGTGAATTTGTTAGAAATGATGTATGAGAATTGGTTCCTTGCCCATTACAAAAGATTATCATTGGCCTCAAATGGATCTTTAGAAACAAATTTGATAAAGATGGTGTGGTGATCCGAAACAAAACAGGCTGGTTGCACATGGTTATAAATAGGAGGAAGGAATTGATTATGATGAAACCTTTGCTCATGTGGCAAGAATTGAAGCCATTAGACAGTTTCTAGCCTATGCAGTATTCGAAGACTTTCTGGTATATCAAATGGATGTAAAGAGTGCTTTCCTAAATGGTTATCTGAAGGAGGAAGTCTATGTAAACAACCACCAGGTTTTGTCAATCCAAACTTTCCTAATTATGTTTACAAAATTAAGAAAGTTGTATATGGTCTCAAACAAGCTCCTAGAGCTTGGTATGATACTCTGTCTGACTTTCTTCTTCAAAATCAGTTTCAAAGAGGGTCAATTGACAAAACACTTTTCATAAAGAAAAAAAAAGGTCATGTCATTTTGGTTCAAATATATGTTGATGATATTATATTTGGATCCACAAATGAAAAGTTTTGTACATGGTTTTCAAATATGATGTCTAATAAATACAGAATGAGTATGATGGGGGAACTGACATTTTTTCTGGGTCTGCAAGTAGAACAAAAGAAAGATGGGATTTTAATAAATCAAAGTAAATATGTTCATGATCTTTTAAATAAATTCTCTTTTGACTCATGTACTGAGATGAAAACCCCTATGAGCACCTATGATAAGTTGCATAAGGACAAAACTGGCAAGTCAGTTTGTCAAGCAACCTATAGAGGTATGATTGGCTCTTTGTCATATCTCACTGCAAGTAGACCAGACATAATGTTATCAACATGTCTATGGGCAAAATATCAAGCTGACCCAAAAGAATCTGATATGAAAGCTGTTAAAAGGATATAGAGATACCTTAAGGGTACTCCAAATATTGGACTTTGGTACCCTAAATATTCCGGATTTGATCTAATTGGTTACTCAGATGCATATTATGCAGGATGCAAATTGGATAGGAAGATTACATCAGGAGGATGTCAGGTTCTGGGAGGAAAACTAGTCAGCTGTTCTAGTAAAAAGCAAAATTTTGTTGCTACCTCCACTACTGAAGCTGAGTATGTTGTTGCAGGAAGCTGTTGTGCACAATTGTTATGGATGCAACACCAGCTAGCTGATCTAGACATCAAGATCAACAACACTCCTATCATGTGTGATAACAAAAGTGCCATACAAATAACTGAGAATCCAATATTTCATTCAAGGACAAAACATATAGAGATTAGACATCATTTCATCAGAGATTGTATTGAAAAAGGGAAGGTCGGACTGGAGTTTTTGGCCACAGATGATCAGTTTGCAGATATTTTCACAAAGCCTCCGAGTGAGGAAAGGGGTCTTCTATCTGTTGGGAGAACCGGGAATGTTAAATCCTTAAGGTTAAATAAGTTTCAAAATCTCAGTCTGACGGGTTACTCAGACTGAGAAAAGTTCAGTATGACTGGGTGCTCAGACTGAGAAACGTTCAATCTGATTGGGTGCTCAGACTGGATGTTTGTAAATTCTTTTAAGAATATTTTCTTAGTTTTTCTTCATTTTTTCTCTTCGTTTTTTTATTTATTATTATTATTTTTTATTTTTTTTTACCAACTATAGCGGTTAGTTGCACATATTTGTCAAACCGAGGGTTCTTTTTGTAAATACCTTAACTAAAATTTTAAATTTTCGCTCCTTTAGTTTAAATTCAATTGGTTTGTATTATTGAACTAACTTTCTAACAATTTTCTTCTCTTATTTTTCTTTATCTCATTCGCGGCCATTACATCATCAATCAAATATCAATGGCTAACATGATGTTGCATATCCAGCCAGGGACGGTAGGTGGAGCTGAGTTTGATGGAAGAGTTAAGGTCAAAGACAATAACAGGGTGACGAATGTGATCATACCACAAAATCGTCAAAATCAAGGGTTTGAACAAATATGTCAATTTATGGTGTCTCATCCTCTATATGGCACGTACTTTCAAGAAATAGCCATGTATCCACCTGTTTTGTGTGAATGGTGGTACACTTGTCGAGTAAATGACACTCAAGATGTTATCTCAGGGACTTACAACAATGGAAGGAATACATCAGCATCACTGAAGAAACAATCAAGGAAGCTCTACTTCTTCCTACTGCACAGGAAGCTTGTGAAGGTGGGTTTTAACCCAGACTGACCAAGAAAGAAGCCAAGAATGACGCTTTCCCATTGGCAGTTCAGCCTGTAGTCAAAGGGGGTTATTGACTACATAATGTTCACTGGTAACTGGAAAGTTTTGTTTTCCAGCATTACCAGAAGCTTAGGGGGTAAATTAGGCACTTTAAATGAAATGAATGAATTTGAAATTGTTGGTGCAAGTATATGATGATTGGATGTTCTATTTGTTTTGTTTATTTATTACCGTATTAGTTTGTATAGATTTAGAGCCTAATGGGCTGCTCACGAACTTGCATGTTCGTGAGGCCCGGTAAAGCCCAAGCCCAAACTGGCTGAACATGTTACTCTATAAATATAGGTGTTTAGATCAGTTTAGGGTTGTTGGTTTTGATAGAGAATTCGGAGTTAATACTTGTGGATTGTAACAGATTTTATTAATCAAAGTATTAAGAATTCGGTAATCGTGTTTTGTGCTTATTTGTTATTAGTATTGATTATTACTTGTGTGATTTACTGATTACGAGATTCCGCCTCGTGATTAGTTTGGTTTAATCCTGTAGATCGGACCACTAGGACCTACAATTGGTATCAGAGCAAACGCATTGTTTTCTCTCTATCGAGATTTGGTTCAGGGTTAAATTTCAGGTTTTAATCGATTCTGAAAATTAGGGTTCTTACTACATCTTCGGCGGCTGTTCGTCAAAATTAGGGTTTCTGATTGTTCGTGGATTATCCTTACAACTTCGGCGGCGGTTTGTTAAGATTAGGGTTTTCTGCTTGTTCGTGGATCAACGTTCGTGGACTTAGTTCGTGGATTAAATTCGTGGAGACATCTTCGTGGATTTCCTCGTGGAGCATCTTCGTGAACATCTTCGTTCGTGGATCATCTTCGTAAACATCTTCGTTAGTGGATCATATTCGTTCGTGGATCATCTTCGTAGACATCTTCGTTAAGTGGATCATCTTCATAGACATCTTCGTAAAGTGGATCATCTTCGTGAAAAACTAAGCTTGTGAACATCCTCGCCAAACATTATCTTCGTGGAAACCATTATCTTCGTGACACCATCTTCACCGAACACCATCTTCGTTTACATCATTACCTTCGTGACCTCCATCTTCCCCAAACATCATATTCGTTACCCCATCTTCGTGACCCTCATCTTCGCCGAACATCATCTTCGTGACCTACATCTTCGCCAAAATGGATTCAAAACAATCAGTTAACGTTCCTCCTAAGTTAGTCAACTCTTCACAATATTATGACTGGGTCGATAAATTTGAATCCTTTTGTCGCTATAATGATGTTCAAATGTGGATAAGTATCGAATCACCATATGTCCCTCCAAATAACTCCACAAACGGTGTAGCTACACCAATTCCAATCAAAGATCTCTCACCTGATCAACGAAAGATTTATGACGCTGAAAACAGAGCTTGGGCAAGTTTGAAGATAGCTTTGCCAATAGAAATGATGCATATCTGTCAAAAGTATACTACTGCATATGCACTCTGGAAGGCCATTGAAACTCAGTACGCTGGAACTGCCAAACAAAGGAAAAGTAGAGTAAACCTGCTTAAACGAAAATTTTCCACATTCAGAGCAGAAATCAACGAATCATTTGAAGATACCGTCAACAGATACTTTCAACTGATTACACACCTCTACAGACACGGTGAAGAAATTGATGACGAAGAGAAAATTGAGAGATTTTTGGATGCTCTACCTAAGCGATGGGAGGTCTATGTAAATTTAGTGAAGGATGAAATTGAAGACATAGATGGACTACGTCGGGAAAAGCCAACTTTCGCAACTATCATTGAAATATTTCGAGGATACGAGATAACACGTCTCACTGCAAACGCAATATCTGATCAGACACCATTTGGGCAAACTCCCGAAGTTCTTCCGAAAATGTTACCGCTTTTCTCTCTGACAAAGATCAGACAACCTCTGACATCTCAAAGAGTCTAGTCCCTGAAACATCAACGACTGCACACAAAGCTAACACAACTCATCAGAAAATGCCTATGAGTGTCAAATCAGCAGAAGAAAGCCTAGAAATCCTATCTTGCTTTTTGGTTGCTTATGGTAATCAAGTTCAAGGAAAAATCACTGATCCAGGATTATGGGATGAAGATTTTGGTCAAGTCGATCAAGATGAATTAGAGGAAATGGACTTACAATGGCAAACTGTTATGATTACTAACAAGATCAAGCGATTTATGACAAGAACAGGACGCAGTCCTAGAACCGGAAAAGCACGTTTTGATAAATCAAAGGTACGCTGTTGCAACTGTCAAGGACATGGCCACTTCGCTAGAGAATGTCAACAACCTAAGGTGGAATATACTCCAAATCAAGACAAAACTAGGACCACTTCTTCTCAACCACAACGGAGTTTAGCTTCACAGGCCATGATAGTTCAACATGATGATCGACCATACGATTGGCAAATCTGTACTGATGAAAGGAATCAAGCCCTCATGGCATCTATCGAAGAAATACGTAGTGAAGTCAGTGATACGGAAGGAGCGTCGGGTACTGACAGTGACTTAAGCTCAAATGAAGAAAATGCTCAGGATGTTGAAGATATCGAAGACAACACAGAGATATGTAGCTGCACAGTGGATCTATCTAATGAGAACTTAATTGCTAAAATGGCTGACCTCAACACTGAAAAGTCAAAGGTACTTCTTGATTTTAAATTGGTGAAGGAGTTATGTAAATCTTACACTATTTTAACTCTACAAAATGATAAACTGACTAAGTCACTATCTAATTTGGAATCTCAGCAAACTGAACTTGAGCAAAACATATCAACACAAACTTATCTAAAATATGATTTTGCAAAGAAATATTATCGAAACGAAAAGGACAGACTTGAACTTTTGTCAAATGTTGGTGTTTTAACACATAAAATTGACACATTATACGAATGTCTTGAAAACGAAAAGAAAAGTTTTGCTGAGAAAGTCCAAGAGTTGAACAACTGTGAAATACGATTAACTGAGGAGGAAAGGAAGATCGAGCAATTCCGTACTTCTTTCAGTACTTTGAACTCTATCTTGAGTCGTCAACGCACCAGTGGAAAATCTGAAGGTCTAGGATATAACGAAACACCACCTCCATATAATAACAACTTTAGTTTCTTTAAATCCGAGCCTCCAGAGTCTGAAAAATGTGAATCTTCAAACTCTAAGGACCAGGAATATACGAAACCTCAAGGAAAACAACCCACAAAAGTTCAGACTCAAAATTCAACGTGCGAACCTCTGCTCCAAACATTCATCTCAAGCAAAGATATCAAGTCTAAGCAAAGCATACCCTCAGATGCTGAACCAGATCAATCAAATAAAATGGAAACTTTAAACTGTTTCAAATGTCGTGAGCGTGGACACGTGGCCTCAATTTGCACTAATAAACGAAAAGAACCTCAAGTTAAATCCACGCCCCCACAGACAGCCAAATCCATTCCCACAAAACCAGTTCAAATTCTACGAAACCCACAACATGAACGTACATACACAAATTCACGAAATTATGGGTACAATAAACCAAGCATGGGAAGCTTTAATCAACGTCCTCACCAGCGGCCACAACAACCTTTCGTTCCATCTTATCGCCAACACCATCATGACCAACGCTCTCACAGTCCTCCACGATATCACCATCACAATCATTATCAAAGTCCTCCACGACACCATCATGACAATTATCATCTCAGTCCTCCACGACCTCATTATGAACCACGTCATCATCATTTCGCTCATCACCGTTACAGTTCCCCACAAATGAGTCATAGAGTTCCATATAACTCTAACAGTCATTACTCTACAAGTCACACATCTCCAATTTCTCACCAAAATAAGGGAGTTTACAAAAGCGTCACCTATGTGACTGAGAACGGTCAATCCAGGTCTGTTATGGCCTGGGTTCCCCATGAGAACTAATGATTTAATTTTATGTACAGGAACCGAGTCACCGACTCGTCAACAACTGGTACGTTGACAATGGCTGTTCCAGGCACATGACAGGAGAAAGAAAGTTTCTCAACAACTTCGAATCCGGAAAGAAAGGACGCGTATATTTTGCTGGAGATAAAGGTGGAGAGATAACTGGAATTGGATCAGTTACAAATGGTAAAATAACACTGAAGGATGTGTTTTACGTCAAGCAGCTAGAACACAATTTGCTGAGTGTCTCTCAAATCTGCGACAACGATAATCCTGTGTATTTTACCAAGAAGGAAGTTTTAATTCTCAAATCAGGAATTGATATCCCTGAGGACCTGATACTAATGCGCGCACCAAGAACTAAATATACTTACATTATGGATATGAACAACACTGAAACCACCACCGATTCAACATGTCTATTGTCAAAGTCAACAAGCGAAGAAGCCATGATTTGGCACAAAAAATGGCTCATTTACACTTTCGGAAAATGAACGAGATCACAAAGAAAGGGCTAGTTAATGGAGTTCCACTCAAACGCTTTGAGTATGAGGATAAATGTGTTCCATGCAAACTCGGAAAACAACACAAGCAACATCACAAATCCAAGGCTATTAACACAATTGAGACACCATTTGAGTTGATGCATACTGATATTTTCGGCCCCATTGATATTTTCGGCCCCATTGCACAAAGAAGTTTCGGAGGCAAATATTATTGTCTAGTGATCACCGACGATTACACTCGCTACTCTTGGGTTTACTTTTTGGTTACTAAGAGTGAAAAAGCTGGCACGCTAATCAACTTCTTTGACATGATCAAGAATGTATATAAAGCCAATGTCAAACGTTTACGCAGCGATAACGGGACAGAATTCAAGAATTCCAAGATGACCTTATATTGTCTTGTCAATTGGATAGTTCAACAACACAGCACTCCATATGAGCCACAACAAAATGGAGTCGCTGAGAGGAAAAACAGAACCTTGATAGATGCTGCACCTACCATGTTAGCTGACTCACTCCTCCCTGTTACGTTTTGGGGGGAGGCCGTGAATACAGCTTGTTACGTCCTTAATCGAGTGTTGACGGTGAAACGGTTTGATAAAACAAGTTATGAACTGCTTAATAGTCGTAAGCCAAATCTTGCTGGTCTTTGGCTCCCTGCACCGTTTTGAAAACAAATTACACCACTAAGTTCGCACCTAAAGCAGTCCAGGGATACTTTCTTGGGTATGTTGAGGGTTGTGCTAACAAAAGAGTTTATCTAAAACTTTCAAGCACAGTGGAAATTGTTTTTAATTTGGAAATAACTAGCTATACTTTTGAAAAACAAAACGGTCCAGAAATTGCTTTCGACTATGATACATTGTTTAAATCATTTAACCTTTCTCCTAGTGTGACTAATACAGGAACAGAGAACCCGAGTTTCTCTGCTGATGATGATGATTCAGTCTTTCCTCGTACACAAGTTCTTCCAAAAATTGTTGCTGAACCTGCTGACCCCAACGCTCAAGCAGATGATCAAGACGATGTGGCAGACCCACTCGTTGAAGACACTCCAACCGATGATCAAGACGATGTGGCAGAACCACTCGCTGAAAACGCTCAAGACGATACGGCAGAACCGCACGTAGTGTCTCGGATTCACCAGTATCACCCATTTGACAATATTCTTGGCGATCCCAACGCAAACATTCAAACTCGATCGCAACTAGAGGATATGCAAGGAATGTATGCATTTGCAACAACTTCAGAGGATTTTAACAACTGTCGCTACTTCTGCTTCGTTTCCCAAGAGGTTCCCGCAAATATCCATATGGCCCTCAAAGACGCAAATTGGGTACACGCATGTCAAGAGGAATTAGCGTAGTTTGAGAAACTAGGGGTCTGGGTACTCGCGATTCTGCCCGACGACGCCTACGCTATAGGCACTAAATGGGTTTTCCGATGCAAACGTGATGACCGGGGAATTATCACTAGAAACAAAGCTCGCTTAATGGTACAACGCTTTTATCAGGAAGAAGGATTGGATTTTCAGGATGTCTTCCCCCCAGTCGCTCGACTCGAGGCCGTTCGTCTCTTCTTAGCTTATTGTCACGGACTTATCTCGATAAGGGTCTTCCGTGCGGCACTTAGTCTCTACTAAGTCAGCCTTGCTCGAACACTCAACGATATTGGCAACTAAGAAAGAAAGGGACACAAGTGAAATGAGGAAATACTTTGTATTGCTAGAGAGAACTTTACAAGAGAAGATTACAAGTGAATTGTGAGATGCTTTGGCCAAATGAGGCCTCTCCTATTTATACTACCCATCTAGGTATTTACAAGTTCTACATACTTCCATGGAAGGAAGATTCTAGGGCTTCTAAGAGCTTCTAGGACTTCTAAGGGCTTCCAACATATTCCAAGGGTTTCCAAGACCTTTTTGCACCTTCCATAGAATTCCACTAAGTCTTCTAGTCAAGTGTAGAACAATCCGCACTCCCGGTTAACCCCGTGAAATCGGACGGGGCGTGACATCCTCCCCCACCTAAGCTCCTGACGTCCTCGTCGTGCCATCCTCGTGATATCTCTTGATCTCGTCTGCAAACTGCCACAGTAAGTCTTCCGCTTCCCAACTTGCTTCGCTATCGGGCAGGTCACGCCACTTGATCAAATACTCCTTATAGCTCGGCACTCCTCGTCTTCGTATCGTACGATCTGACAAGATCTCCTCGACCTCTCGATCGTATGAAGTAACAACCGCTGTTGGTGCCCTCTTGGACACCCCTCGTTCCGGGTCTTCCTCGTCTCCATGATAAGGCTTGAGAAAGCTAACGTGAAAGACCGGATGAATCTTCAACTTGGGCGGTAGTTGAACTTGATAGGATACTTTTCCAACACGTCCAATCACCGGGAAGGGGCCTTCATACCTCCGTATCAATCCTTTGTGCACCTTCCTCAATGACTTAAATTGTTGAGGCAAGAGTTTCACCATCACTTGATCTCCGACCTCGAACTCAACGTGTCTCCTCCTCTCATCTGCCCATTTCTTCATCTTCTTAGCCGCTTTGTCCAAAGATGCTCGTGCCAAGTCCGCTTGCTCGTGCCATTCCTTCATCGTCTCGATGGTATGATCCACCTCTCTCCTAGGTGGTAGCGTCTTGGGTAACTCCTTGGGCATCACGTCCTTGAACTCTTCAAGTACCCGCTCGATAACCTTTGGTAATTCCATCTTCCTTGAACCCTCATCCGTCTCTAGCCTTGTCATCGCCAAATAACAAGGCTCACTCTTGTTGAATCCCTTCTTGAATTGCATGGTCGAAAGGGTCTTCGATCCACTCTTGGCATCCCGCTTCGTGCTCACCATGCAAGTCTTTCCACCATCTAGGATACATAAAGAATTAGCAAACAGCATAGGGAAAGCTCGTACCTTATCGAGAAATTCCAACCCAAGGACTACTTTGAAGTCATCCATCGGGACCACCGACAAATCAATCGTCCCTTCCCATTCTCCTATCTTCGCTCGAACATCTTTGACCATTCCATGAATTGACTTGGCCGGTGAATTTACCGCCTTAATTGTACCACTTCCTTTTGTAGCGTTAATCCTTAGCCGCTTAGCTTCATCAACCGCCACAAAGTTATGAGTCGCACCGGAATCAACAAGAGCTCGTACCTTAACATCGTTGATGGTCGCTTCGACATATTGTAGTCCCTTCCCTACAACCTTCGGCACCTCCGTCTTTGCCTTGATTGCATTCAAGATCCTCATCGAACCCATGCTTCCGCCGTCACTCGCGCTTTCGTCTTCATGAGCCGACATCCTATTGAGGCTTGCTTTCTTCGGGAAATCTCGAGCTCTATGAGGTCCATCACATAAGAAGCATCCACCACTCTTGTAACTCGTCTTCACATGTTTTTCCCTTCCGGTGGGAGGTTTACGTGCATTATCGAACTTTGGTTGAGCATTCTTTTCTCCCCCACCTTTCTCGTGGTCTACCCTTCGATCTTTTGGCTTGGGCGAGTCCCTCCTTGTGCTAAAGTCGATCAAAGCCTCGGCATTAGCAATAGCCGTAGCAAGATCTTGAACTCCGCGTCGCTCCAACTCCGTCTTAGCCCATCCTTGTAAACCATCAAGAAAGTAAAAGAGAGAGTCTTGGTCGGAGAGTTCCGGAATTTCCAAGACAAGTGTGGTGAATTCCTTGACGTACTCCCGTATCGTTCCGGATTGCTTGAGTTTACGAAGCCGACTCTTCGCTTCATTCTTAGCATTCTCCGGATAGAATTGCTTCTTGAAATCCGCCACAAAATCAACCCAAGTATCGATAGTAACCGTACCTCGCTCGATATCTCCGTGTCGACGTCTCCACCATAACGCCGCGGTGTCTTTCAAGTATCGAGTCGCCATCTTAATCTTGGAAGCATCGTCCACCACGTTGACACCCTCCAAGTATTGTTCCATCTCCCACAAGAAATCATCAACCGCCCTAGCTTCTCGCTTTCCCACGAACGGTGATGGTTTAGGAACATCCAACTTTGGTCCATGATTAGTGTTGCCGCCTCCACTAGCCAAGGACCGCTTGCACAACGCCATATCCGCTTGCAAGTCTTCGATGGTTTGATGAAGTGTGGAGACCTCTTCCCCAAACTCCTCTCTTATCTTCGTGATCTCGCCCATGAACGACACTCTTAAGTCATGGATCTCGCGCTTCAAGTCGCCACTAAGAGCATTAGGAGCTACTCGAAAGTCCTCCTTCATACTCTCAAAGTCGGAGTCTAAACTTTCCAAGCCCTCAACTTGGGTCTTTAACTCCCCAATGGATGTCTCAACACCCGCTACTCGCATATCCAAACTTTCCACAACGTCCTTTGACGCACCTCTCTTCTTGGGATTTTGACGTGTATCGTCTCGGCCCCGATTCTCGTCAACAACCACACCTCCACTAGCACCATTCTTCTCGGTTTCGTTCGTCATCGCCTTGAATCGACTCGCTCTGATACCACTTGTCACGGACTTATCTCGATAAGGGTCTTCCGTGCGGCACTTAGTCTCTACTAAGTCAGCCTTGCTCGAACACTCAACGATATTGGCAACTAAGAAAGAAAGGGACACAAGTGAAATGAGGAAATACTTTGTATTGCTAGAGAGAACTTTACAAGAGAAGATTACAAGTGAATTGTGAGATGCTTTGGCCAAATGAGGCCTCTCCTATTTATACTACCCATCTAGGTATTTACAAGTTCTACATAGTTCCATGGAAGGAAGATTCTAGGGCTTCTAAGAGCTTCTAGGACTTCTAAGGGCTTCCAACATATTCCAAGGGTTTCCAAGACCTTCTTGCACCTTCCATAGAATTCCACTAAGTCTTCTAGTCAAGTGTAGACCAATCCGGACTCCCGGTTAACCCCGTGAAATCGGGCGGGGCGTGACATTATGCTTCTCACATGGGAATTACGGTTTATCAACTTGACGTTAAAACTGCCTTCCTATACGGTAAAATCGATGACACAGTGTATGTTCAGCAACCCCCCGGTTTCGAAGACCCACAACACCCTGATAGGGTATACAAGCTCAACAAAGCTTTATACGGTCTTCATCAAGCCCCTCGTATGTGGTATGGAACATTATCAACTTTTCTCTTAGAATCCGGTTTCAAGAGAGGTCGTATCGATAGCACTCTTTTCATCAAAGATTCCCCCAAGGCTAAATTACTGGTTCAAGTATACGTGGACGACATGATTTTCGGCTCCACTGATAATCAAATGTGTAAGGATTTTGAAAAGCTAATGAAAGACAAATTCGAGATGAGCGCCATGTGAGAACTCAATCTATTTTTAGGGTTACAAGTGGAGCAACTACCCGACGGCATGTTTGTCCATCAATCAAACTACGTCACCGAAATGCTTAAGAAATTCGACATGACCGACGCCAAGTCCATTGCTACTCCCATTCCTCAGCAGCACAATCTGGAACCAAACGTACAAAACGATCGTAACGTGGATCCCACTGTTTACCGCGACATTATAGGCTTTTAATGTATCTTACTGCATCTCGTCCTGACATAATGTTTGCTGTATGTTTATGTGCCGGGTTTCATGCTTGTCCCAAGATGTCTCATCACTCTGCTGTAAAGAGGATTCTTCACTACCTAAAAGGCCGACCGCGGCTGGGTCTCTGGTATCCCAAGGGTGAATGCAATATCGATCGAAAGTCAACCTCGGGTGGTTGCCAATTTCTGGGAGGACGCCTCGTGTCTTGGCAATGCAAGAAACAGACAACTGTTTCCGTCTCATCATGTGAAGCAGAATACATCGCTGCGGGTAGCTGTGTGTCACAGGTTCTCTGGATTCAACAACAGATGTTGGATTACGGTTTATTCTATACCTCTACTCCTATTAATATAGATAATTAGGCTCCCGTTTCCGTTATTAAAAATCCTGTTAAGCATAGCAAGACCCGTCACATAGATTTAAAGCACCATTTTATTAGAGACTATGCTGAAAAGAAATTAATCGATATCCTTCGCGCCTCTTCCGAAAATAATTTGGCCGATCTGTTCACTAAAGCTTTTGACAAATCTCGTTTTGAATCCCTCATTCATCGAATTGGACTACGCAACTTAGATTAACCAACGTTTACCTAAAATAAAAAAAAATTGAAAAAAAATTAAAAAAAATAATTTTTTTTTAGCTTAACTTGTGATGAAATCCAAAATTCGAGATGAAGATAAATTTCGCTTATGACTCTCAGTCTTAGATCGGGTTTTAGCACTTACATGCCACTTATAATTCTCCATAGTATTTTAGTTTAACCTCTAGTGTCTTGTGGCCCTTCGTCTTTTAGTTGTTCTCGATAGTGTGGTTTTCCTGTTTTAATACCTCTTATTTCCTACATTAAACGACTTAAATCTGTTTGCCACAATAAAGGTTGAGATTAGATTTCTGTTACGAGTCATATGTTGCGCTTACAGATGGGAAACGCTCTTATTGAATTACCAATAATTGGTGTGCTAATAAGTTGTTGAATTCATATAAGCGGCCTTTGAAATCTGAGTCAGTATACCTTTGGGGTGCCCTTGTTCACCTAGCCACCTAAGGCCTTAAATGGTTTGGGATCGGTTGGTAGAAAGCTTGCTATAGGATTTCATAGAAAGTCAGAAGAATTCCTCAATTTTATAAAACTTCCTCGAAGTTAGTCCTTGACTTGCACTAAATAAAACCAATTCGTTATTCAAGAACAAATGTCTTAATATTTAATATGAGCTATCTCTTCGCCAGTTTCATATGCTGCCTTTGTCTAGGTTGGTAACCAATCCACACCACTCGTAACTTAAAATACTTCACATATATCTTGAGGGCCCTCCGATTTTTGTCGAATGTCTGATTTAAGTAGGTGCTTTTCAACTTAAACTTTAAAACAACCTACTTGTAATTAAAACACTATCTTACGGCTATAAAACTGAACGGTTAAATTGGACAACTACACAAACATGGATTTAAATTAAATTCTCTTTGGAACCCCGATAAGTAATCTGATCGAATTATACTTCATACTGTATACTACTTTTTTTATGATTAGTTCAAGTCTTTACTTTTCGTTTTTCTGTTTACATTTCCTTTATTTAACAAAACGTTGGTTAATATCATTCAAACAGTCCATCGGTCCCAACATATTTGGCCCAGTCTCAAAAGCCCACAGGCCCACTAATGGCCTATAAATACTCAAAGGGTGAAATCAATTTTTCACTTTTCACTTTTTTACTCGGAGCTAAGGATTTCATATTTTTCTCTCTTACGACGTTCATCATTCGTTCGATCATCCCTCATGTAAGTTCTTCATGTTCGTTAACCTTCATACATGTTTGTACAAAACTGCTATATGTTGCTTAGAATCATTACTTTCGTATGTGTTCGTGTTCATAATCTGGATTAAACTTAAGACCTGTTGACAAACTTTATTCGTATTCATGTCGCGTTCGTCCATAATTGCCATAATTTGCTATGATAATCTTGTTCGTTGGTGTTATTGCTTGCTATTGTTTGTATGTTCATGTTCGCCCTCATAGGTGCCCAGAACTTCAATGCCTTAGTATTTTTCTCATGGACATAGACTGTGACGTCCCGTCAATTTGAAGTACTTTAATTACCGTCATTATTTATATTTTATTCGCAATTGATTTCGACCCTTGTATTTCGCTTTGTTTTGCTCACGATTTACTGTTATTGAGTATCGGGTTTTACGTATTTGCTAAATTGTCCCTCGAGACGTAATAATTTTATTTATCTAAGTGCCAATTAGTAAGTATCCTCATAATTATAAGTTAGAAGGTTTATGCCAAATTTGTCGGTTATCGTATTCTTTATCCGCGAGTTATCGCACTTTTGCTCTTGTTTACTCCATTGCCGAAATCGTGCGAATCTCGAAATCGAAAGTGAAAATATAAAATTAAATGAACCTAATATAAAGTAAATCAAAGTGTGAACTTTCCTAAGTTCAACGCAAAAAGAATCGGGAACTTTCGACGAACGAAACTCCTTAACGATCGCGTAAACGAAAAAGCAAAAAGTCTGAATTTTGGTCGGTGCTTAGCTCCTACAAGTAGGTGCGCAGCACCTACCTGCTGGACCAATTTTTTTTGTCTTTTTGTGTGAGTCATTTTTGCATGTAATCTTGTTGGGCACTTCTCCCAAACGTGTAAGACTCTGTATTTGGGTAGAAATGTCATCCTAGAAGTCATTATTCATCTCACAAAGTCATTTTGAATCATCCCAAAACACCTACAACACCAATTTCTCTCTCATTTTTCACCATTTTCCCTTGCTTTTTCTCCCATTTCTCTCTCAAACTCTTATCATTTCCAGAAATATTGAAGCATAAAACACACATTTGAAGAAAGATTCAAGTCCAAGATCATCTACATAACAAGTTCCTTTTGATCTCCATCAACTTTTGGTAAAGTTTTCTTAAGGTTTCTTTCACTTTTCTTCCATTTTTCTCCATAAATCTTCTTCTTTTGTTGAAGATTCTAACACCATCTATTTTCTTTTGCATTCCAAGTTATTGTCTACCATAATACCTTTCATTTGGAGGAAGATCCTTTTTGTTTCTTGGAGAAAATCTCTAGATCTTGGTAAGTAAACTTTTACCGAAAATCCTTCCGAAAACGTTATTTATCATCATGCATGTAAAGATCTAAACTAATGGTGGTTTTATTTTGTGTTTTGGAGCTGTGATTTTCCTATCATCTCACCACCAAAAAGTTACTTTCGGGTTTATCTTCTCAAGCTTAAGATCTTGCGGTTGTAGTTCGGTAAAATCGACATTTTTCCCATATTCATCTTTTTATGTATTCCGTTATTATTTTCCTTGCATATTTCGGTTATTAGCCTTGAAAATGGTTAGGAATAATATATTAGACCAACACTTATGAATATTTTGGTTATGGACAAAAATTTGGACTAAAATACATAAAGATGTGATTATTACCGAAATTAACATATTGTATGTAATAGTATGTAAAATGATATATTTACATATATGTAACACTTGGTAAATATATTTGGAACATAATATAACTTATTAACAGTAAGTGTTTTAATCGAAAAGTCTTTAAACGATCGGATTTCGACAAAACGTTAAAATTCATAATTTCAAAATGCACCTAGTGCGCCGCACCCCATGTATGGTGCGACGCACCGGGCTATTTTCCTTAAAAAATTCAGCACTTTGTTGTATTCGTTGTTTAACCGTCTTGACGTTTTGGCTCCATAAATTGTCGTTTTAAAGCCTTCGTTTCCATGTTACATTTCTAACAACTCTAAAACACTATTATAAATATACTAATATATATAAAAGCAACATATTATGATAAAATATCGTCTTTGGACTCAAAGACGCCAACGCAATCAAAAATGTCGAATACTTATTCAAAACGAACATATTTCTTACATTTTGACAAATAAACATTTGTTACACAATGCGATCGTAATCTAAAGCCGTCAACTATTACTTTTGCGATGAAACTTTATTAAAAACATTTAATAAAGACATTTTTCACTATATTTTGATAACTAAAAGTCTTTGTAAACTATATTTATGAAAAGTAAAGACGTACAAACTTTCTAAACGTCAAGTTAGACTTTTGCGACAACTTCAATTATCTATGTTTCAACTTAAAATAGTTGTCTTTAATTTTTCAAAACCAACATCTTTGACATTTGACTTTCATAAGTCAACACCCTTGACAATTGACTTTTATGAGTCAACAATGTTGACGTTTGACTTTTCTAAGTCAACTTCTTTAACATTTGACTTTTACAAAGTCAACAACTTTAACCTTGGTATTCAATTTTACTTTCGACTCGAAGTAATCATTCGTTTCCAACGACATTGTGGACGAGAAAGACCGATATCTTGTCGCTCGCCCTTTTTGACGCGGAACATCGTCTCCCGAATACGTCGTCTTGATTTAAATCATTAAATGTTGGAATATTTTATTAAACTTAATCTTAACCAACAAGGCTAAACCGAACTATACTTATAGAGGTACCGAGACTATATTATTTACTGTTTTAGGGCACTTAGACGGTGGAGTTGTAACTCTGTGATTACTTTACCCGAGATTTGCTGAAGTTGTTTTGTGAGTTATTCGTAGCCCTTGTCTTAAATACTTTTGGGCTGTAAAGCGTACTTTAAAATGTTTGCATTTATGCGATAATGTTGTTAAATATCTTGTTTACCCAGTGAATTTGGTCTGCCTTAGTTTTAAGTGTTTAAGCCATGGTGGCTCCCCTCTAATACACTCGTTAAGCTTTTGCACGTGGTTCATATGTATAGATCTGTATTGGGTTATGTACCTAACCCACATTCCTCTGTAGGCTGCTACTACGAGCGGATGTTATGACCATAATATTAAACTGTATGATTACACTGGTTGCCTTTGGATTAACACACCTTAGGCTAGGGGATTAAACTGATTGGTTTAGGATCGAGATGTATGACTACTTAGGCATAGTACCTTTCAGTAATGGATGAATACAAGATATATGATTTTAAACTTACATTGTTTACTGAAATTTATCGATGGGTCACTTTTTATGTGACATTCGCGAATTTCTAGGTATATTTCTATCGACCCGTATTCGTTTTATTTATTTATGTTTATGTTTTGACCCTATTGTTTTCCCTTTTATGATTTATCGTATTCGTATTTTATGAGTATTGTATTCGTATTTCCGTATTTATTAAGTATCGTATTTGTATTTATGTGATTCGAATCTTTATGTCGGGAACGTGTAGTCTTAAGTGCCTTTAGTATAAGTCTAGTATGCTCTTATGATAAGTTTAGGGGAATTATGCCTTAATTATACGATTAAGATTAACGTTTAAAAAGTATTACAACTTTAGTCCTTTCAGCAAATTTATTACGAAACTAGTCCTATGAGAGATTTTTATTACAAAAATGGTCCTAAAAGGATCTACCAACTTTTTTGTCTTATCCTATACCAGATTTTGTCCTTATCCATCATCACCTACTCATTCACCTCTTTCACTTTCTCTCTCAAGAAACACACACACATAAACACTCCTCCTTCTCTCTACATTTTCCGGCGATCCGACCGTTGAAATCCAAATCCGAGACTAGATTATTGTTCACCGTTATCATCTTCATCTATCCTCCAATTTTCGTTACGATCGGGTAAGTATTTCTCGGTTTTAGTTTTAAACTTTGTTATTTTGATTCAATACCGAAAATACCACTTTTCACCATCAAAACTCGGATTTTATTGAGGGTTATTGTTCCTAAACATATTCTGGACATAGGGTTTCGATTATGGGTCATTTTGATGCTTAAAAACACTCTGAATCTCATCCCGAATGTTATTTTTCGTAAAAACCCAGTTACGGCACGTAACTGTGTTACGGGCACGTAACTGGATCAAGTAACTCTTCAAATCACGTAACTGGACTCCTTATGCACGTAACTGATCACGTAACTAAGACGATTAGTCTTAGTCACGTAACTGATCACGTAACTAAGACCATTAGTCTTAGTCACGTAACTGATCACGTAACTAAGACCTTTAGTCTTAGTCACGTAACTGATCACGTAACTAAGACGATTAGTCTTAGTCACGTAACTGATCACGTAACTAAGACGATTAGTCTTAGTCACGTAACTAGCTTGCTGATTTTCCGAAACGTTTGTAATCCTGTTAAATCGATATTCCTATTGGTCATTTCAAAACCCGTATAAAACGTTAATCGTTAAGGCATAATCCACTAGACTTAGAGATACTTAGACATGTTTATTTACGTGATGTTTAGGGCACTTAGACGTGGGAGCTTGACGGTATTATAGTATTTCCCGACATATCGTGATTTGGATTGCTTTGCTATTCTGTGAGTTATTCGTTGCCCTTTTTACCGCTTTTACATTTTTGGGCATGATTAGCGATATATAAAGGTATTTTTATGGTATATTATGTATTATGGTATGTATTATGGATATGAATGCTTTAGATGGTCTTACCCAAACTTGTACCGCCTTTGTGGTAGTATGAGGCCCCGTATACACACCTGTTAACTTTTAGCCGCCGGTTTATATATATATAGCGCTATATGGGTCTAACAAACCCTCATTTCTAACACGATGGATGATGGATGCGCCCTGTCCGTGTTAGTAATGTTATGACCGATGATTTTCGAGGACAACCTAGCTTAAGACACTAGGTGGGGTTAGTTGCCAGTATTGTTATGGTTCAGGTGTATCGTATGTTCCTAAAGCTGTTATCTATCCAGTATGTATTATATGATATGATTATGGTATTTTTATGGTATAGGTATGAGTATTTTATCAAAAGATTTTGTATACTTCACGTATATTTTGAAACCTCATTTTCAAATGACGTATCTTCAAATCATAATACTTTTGGGTCAAAACATATTGAAACTTTTATACTATTATGTTTTTATTAATTATTGCGAATAATTCACCAACTTTATGTTGACGTCGTATTTCAACGCTTTTCAGGGATTTGAGGTTACTCTATTTGATGCTATGCTTTGATGGCTACGTGGATCTTTTGCATGGAATTTATTTTGCTTTATTTAATTCCTTAGTATCCCAAACGCTGTAGCCGTATTTTGATATATATTCGGATGATTGTAATAACGTATTGTATTTCAACTCTTTAATCTATGTTGATGATGTATGGCTTACTTATGTTTATGTAACCTTTGAATCTCTGATACCGTATTCTCTGTACACCTCGGTTCCGCCATTTTTGCGGGGTGTGACAGAAGTTGGTATCAGAGCCAATGGTTATAACGAACTTAGTGACCTTACGGAATCACTTAGACTATGACCTAGGCTTTTGGACCTATCTGATTTACTCTATGTGCGCATTTCTCTCTTTTGTGGGCATGTATGTGATTCGTATGCTTTATGTGCTTCTGTTATGCTTTTTATGTTTTGAGGCCTGCTCGTTTTAGTCGCACATCCGGTTATCGTTCTGATTTATTCTGTTTGACATTCGTAGAAGATGCCGCCTAAGAGAACTTCTACTAGGTCTACTCCTGCCGTCACTGCTACGAGAAGGTCGGCAAGGCGAGGTCGCGCCAGTGTGAGAGCGGGTGCTACGCCTCAGAATACCACTGCTGTCCCCAATGCTACTTCCACCGCTCCGAATATCAGTCAGTTGATTGCGGAGCAGATTGCAGCGGCAATACCCGTGATTGTGGCACAACTCAAGGAGACACCGGTGCAGGATGCCGACATAGGGTTTGAAGAACCTGTGATGCACGGCATTGGATCAGAAGGTACGGCGTCTGGGCGCGATGGTTCTAATGTGGGAAGGGCAGTGCACGTGGGAGTCGGTGGACCGAGTATTATTATTGAAGATCCACCCCGAGGCTGTTCGTATAAGACCTTTCTGGATTGCAAACCTACTGAGTTTAGGGGTACTGAGGATGCGGTTGCTACCCTGCAATGGTTTGAGAAGATTGAGTCTGTGTTTGACGTTTCGGGATGTGCTGAAGACAGCAGAGTTAAGTATGCTACGTTCTTGTTCCAGGGTAAAGCCCTAACTTGGTGGAACTCAGTGTAACGAGTTCAGGGCCGGGCTGCTGTTACCCTGATGACCTGGGAAAACTTGAAGGCTATGATGAGGAAAGAGTATGTGCCGTCTTCTGAGACGCAAAGACTGGAGAATGAGTTGTGGAACTTAACTATGCAAGGTGCTGATTTCCGTGGGTATGTGAACAGATTCTATGATTTATGTGTTTTGGCTCCTCGTCTGGTTCGCACGGAGAATGAGAGGATCGAACGCTTCACTCAAGGGTTGCCCCAGACTATGCGAGATCACATTATTTCTCACCTTCCGGGTACTCTTCAGAGTGCGGTCGATATTGCTGGTCGGCTGACCGCAAGTGCGATCCGTGGTGGTACTCTACAGCCGGTTGTGAGCCGAAGAGATTCTGGTAGATTTGAGAGGAGAGATATGGGTAATGCGAGGAAGAGAAGTCGTGGTCATGATCAAAGACCCCAAATTCCTCAAGTGTATGCTTTGACTGGTTCTGGAGCTGGTTATCAGGGCATGCGCCCGAAGTGTGGTACATGCGGCAGTGCGCATGCGGCGAATGTGGCGTGTTGGGTTTGTAAACGCTGCAAGAAGTTAGGCCACACCGAGTAGTTCTGTGGAAGAGCTAATGGAGCATGTTTTGAATGTGGAGAAGTGGGTCATCGCCGTCATCAATGTCCCAAGCTTATAGCACCTACTCCCCTTCCTACTCATGGTGCTGGTACTAGTGCGAGAGGAAATCCTGCTAAGAGCCGAGCTTTCGCCATGGAATCTTCTGAAGCTCACCAGGATCCCACTGTAGTCACTGGTACATTTCTTGTCGATGATTATCCTGCTTTTATCTTGTTTGATTCGGGTGCCGATAGAAGCTTTATTTCTAGTGATTTCCGCCCCTTAGTAAACCGTGCTTCTAGTCCTTTAGAGCCTGCTTATGAAATAGAGATAGCTGATGGTAGATGTGCCTGTGTTAGAGAAGTTATTCGTGATATTCCCCTCGTATTAGCCGATATTCCTTTTTCCATCGACCTTATTCCTATGAAACTCGGTAGTTTCGATGTCGTAGTCGGTATGGATTGGTTAGCGAAGCATAAAGGCGAGATAGTCTGTTATGAGAAACTTATTCGTATTCAGAAGCCGGATGGAGATCAGATGATTGTACACGGAGACAAGGTTGGGAAACGCCTTAAAGTCATTTCTTGTTTGAAAGTTCGCGAGTATGTCTGTCAAGGTTGTTCCTTATATCTCGCTCATTTGGTGAAGAAAGATTCTACGATAAAGCTTGATGGTGTACCGGTTGTTCGCGAGTATTCTGACGTTTTTTCCCGAAGATTTACCTGGAGTCCCTCCCCAGAGACAAACCGATTTTCGTATTGATCTTATTCCTGGAGCAGCACCTGTTGCTAAAGCTCCGTATCGTTTGGCTCCTTCCGAGATGCTTGAGTTGTCGAAGCAAATTCAGGAACTGGTCGATAAGGGTTTCATCCGTCCTAGTTTCTCCCCGTGGGGTGCTCATGTTCTCTTTGTTAAGAAGAAGGATGGCTCCATGCGTTTATGTATTGATTATCGGGAGTTAAACAAGCTGACTGTGAAGAACCGTTATCCCCTTCCGCGTATTGACGACTTATTCGATCAACTTCAGGGTTCTTGTTATTTCTCTAAGATCGATCTTCGCTCTGGTTATCATCAGTTGAGAGTTCAGGAAGATGATATACCTAAGACCGCTTTTCGTACTCGATATGGTCATTATGAGTTTATGGTGATGCCGTTTGGTTTGACAAACGCCCCTGC
>CAJVGC010000065.1:24637695-24662903 GCA_910822075.1 Senecio squalidus | reverse complement strand
CAGAGGGTGAAGAGATGGAAGTTGATAATCCTATTAAGGGGGAGCAACAGCAGCAAGAAGTCAAGCAAATGGTTGAAGAAACAATAGACGAGATGGAAGATGAAACTTCACCAATTGCTACTGAAACAAATGTTGCGGATCAAGATGCTGAAATGGTTGCTACGGATGATGTTGCTACGGATCAAGTTACTACGGATCCAATGGTGACTAGTCCAATTACTACTGAACCAGTTTCTACGGAGCAAGTTGATGCGGACCCAATGGTAACTAGTCCAGTTGCTACGGTCATAGTTGATACTGATGAAGTTGCTACGGAGCCAATGATCATCAGTCCAGCTCCAGAAATAGAGGAGGAAGATCATTCCTACTTATTCTCAACCATTCCTCCCACGTTCGATCAAGCTTTCTCACAGTTTCAAGCAATTCAATCTGAAGCTACAACTCCTTCCACCATTGTAACAGAAGCTCCTTCCACCATTGATCAAGAAGAAGCTGCAAATGTTCTTATAAGAACAGAAATGTCAAGAACTGCTGTGATGGAAGATGAAGCTACACTATCATCACAGTTGCAGAAGATCAAAGATGAAAAGCAGAAACAAGAACAGAAGAAAGCAGAAGAGGAGAAAAGAAAGAAGTTGATTGCTGAAGCAGTTGCTAGACAAAGAGCAGCAGCTGCAGAGATAGTTACAACTTCAGCATCTTCTCTAACCTTACCTGAACAGGCTGCTGGTTTATCTGTTTCTGCAGGGAGAGTTGGATTCATAACAGTTGACAAGAAAAAGAATAAAATCCAAATGGTCAACCTTGATGATGAAAAAGACAAAGGCAAATCTGTTGTGGTGAAGAAATCAAAAGAAGAAAAACAGGAGGAAGAAAGGTTTACCCTAGAACAACTGTACTTTGCTAGCATGACTGAGGAGGAGATTGAGATAGTGAGAAGAGAGAATGCTGAAGCAGAGCTGTACAACAGAATGTTTGCTGAGCAACAAGAAGAAGAGAAAGCCAGACTAAGAAAAATAGCTGAAGATGATGAACTTCATGCTAGGCTAAACAAAGAACCAACTCCAGAAGACAGGGAGAGATTAGCCAAAATTGCAGAAGATGATGCAATAAAAGCCCAGGAGATGGTTAATGATGATATTCTGGACAGACTAGCTAAAAAGGGTTTGGTAAAATCTGTGGAAAGATCAGATGAACTTCTAGCACAGAAGATGCATGAAGAGGAGCTTAAACTTGCTAAAGCCAAAACCAAGCCTGAGAAGAAGAAAGTGTCCAAACCTACTCCTACACAAGTCAAGATAGCTGAGGATAGAAAGAAGTACACAAATTATCTCAAAAGCAAAGGTCATAGTGGCAGATCATTAGGTCCTATGAAGCTGGCTTCTATCTTGGAGCTTGTAAAGGAAGAAAGACAAAAGGAATCTGACAGGGAAGCTGCTCTTGCAAAGCTTGCTAAGATTCAAGAGAAAAAGAAGAAAGATGCTCTTGAAGCTGCCCTGAAAACTGGAAGGAAAGTGTTCATACACTCTGAACCTGTTCCTGAAGTAAAGAAGTCTGAGGAGAAGCATAGAAGAGTCAAAAGCAGATCAACAAGAATTCCTCAAGCAAAAAGAAGAAAGATGAATGAAGATGCTGCTGCTGCTTCTCAACAAAGCCCAGATATTCCATTCATGGATGTCAAACCAGAGCCTGAAGATATGGAACAAGATCCTCCTAGTAATACTCAAGGGGGACTATTCTGCATATATCAACCATGTTGAAGGTTTGAAGTATACTCCATTGAAGGTGAAACCTCCAGAGATCATTGATTGGAAATACATTGGTGGAAATCTGAAAACTGAATATGAAGTTACAAGAGCAGATAAGTCAAAGAAAAATCTTATAGCTTTTCATGCAGTATTCAGAGAATTTGATAGAGATGATCTGGAGAGGATGTATGAGATTGGCATAAGGAAATACTCTCATCAAAGAAAAGGAGTATGTCCTGGTATTGATCTGGCAATGGATGTTCTGTGTGGATTGTTTGAGCCTGGATACAAGCCAACAAGTTCAGTCTTCAAGGAAGAAGGACCTGATAATCCTGTACTCAACTGGTTTGTATATGAGAAAAGTGAAGTGTACTCGATTATAAGAAGACATGGAGCAAGGGAATTCTACTTGGTAAGTCACAAGTATCCACATTCATTGAACACATTGGATGAGCTGATTGAATTAAAGCTGAATGGACCAAGAGATTCAATGCTTGCTCAAGAACTTATTTGGAAAATCTTGTGTCAAAGGATAGAAGAAAAGAACAAGATGGAAACTGACTTATAAAAACTCGTAGTTGTAATAGTTAATACTGCTTTATGAATGAAGTAGTTAATACTGTTGGAGCATGAAACTTGTACTTTTGATGTGTCATAAAAGTTCAAGGTTAGGGGGAGATTGTTGGGTTATAACTTAGTTGATATAGTTTAACCATAAACAATGAAACCTAACAAACAAATGAAAGTAACTTAAACATTCAGTTTGATGTTAAGAAGTTACTACGGAAGAACATAAAGAACAAGTTAGTGCGGCTGTTCAACGTATTACTAATGTTACTACGGGAGATAGAGTTACTACGGACAAACTCAGAGTCAAGATAATGAGAAAGTCAAGCCAAGACACACGGAAGACAAAACTTATCATGCAAGTATCAAATCTAATTAGATAGAGTTATAATTAGATTAGATTTCCTTTTGTTAAATAAGTAAAGTTTCCTTATTCTATGTTTAGATAAGGATAGACGTAGTTTCCTAGTTTATCTAGGTTTGCCTCAAGGTCTATAATTATAGATCCTTGTAGAGAGAAGAAAACACGTTGTATTATTATTCATTGATTAATACAATTGAGGCGTATAATTCGACAATCGTTTTGTTTATTCTTATTCATTATTCATTAGTCGATAACTCGTAATATTGAAGTGTTCATCCGCTGCTGAACTTCTTCAATAGATCTCGATCTTAACGAAGGCAAACATATTAGTTTACATTAACTAATACGATCCTGACAAATACACTACTGTATAGTGTATAAATACACTTGTGTATAACTATACATTAGTGAATATAGTGTATACATTTACTAGTGTATACAACTGATTTTCTGGAAAACACTTATGCTGATTTTTTCATATTAGTATCAAAGTACATTTTCTATTCAGATCAAAACACTAACATAAATTCATATGTTTGTACAAGTAACTAAAAAGTAGGTAGAGTGTAAATAACCATTCCTTATATTTGTTAGTAAAAGCTCTTTCATTTTCTTCTTTATTCTTCTTCTTTGCTTATCTTCTTTGCTCTTTCATTTGTCCTCATCTGCATTGTCTTCATCTTCAGTTGTCTTCTCGTTTGTTTTACTTGATACTGCAAATTCGAAGTTCCCTCCATAGAATTGTTCAAACTCTTCCTTCTTCTTTTTCAAATCTTCACTTTCAGGAAAGGCGTTCAAATAAGTCTTCATCATGTGCATCACAATCACTTTTTGATCGCTCACATTTTTGTGAATCTCATTTAGATACTTGATAGAATCCTACAAGTACATAGTAATTCATATCAGTAAAAATTAAATTAAATTCATTATTCACTGATGTATATATTACCTTCAATTTGGTTGGTTTTTTTAACATACAAAGTATAAAAGCTGCCATTAAGATTTAGAATATACATTAATGATTATGATATAATTTTACTTGTAATTGTGCATTCTATTCATTCTAAAGAACAAACTTATATATACGGTGTATTTACCTATATACACCGGTGTATTTACCTATATACACCGGTGTATATACCTATATACACCGGTGTATATACCTATATACACTGGTGTATACACCGGTCTAACCATCGTGCATAATCCATGTCAAAAGATATGGCTCCTGTTAACAAGTGTTATAATCTCAAAAACACAATTATAAGGAAATTGAATAGAAATTTCATTAAATTGTCGCTATATTAAGATTTACATATTACCATTGCCACCAGCTATATTATTTGGATCTCCAGTTCCACTAGCAATAAACATACCCTACATTAAATGAAACTTCGTACTTGAGTTTTTGCAAAATTAAGACTTCCTATAGCAGCATTTTTTGCAACGATTTGGTACCTGCTGGCGTGCTCGTTTACGCTCATGCTCTAGTTGTGAAAGCTTGAGCTGACTATTTTCCAGCTGCTGAACATATGCCTGCATCAATAACATAATTCATTTAAGCTAAAAAATAAACACAATAGTGAAAATTAGTAAACAAAGTCGTGTAAGAAAGCAAGGTCAATACTTTCTTCCTTAATCGACTTTTCCTCGCAGCTTCTCGATTCTGAGCTAGCCTTCGAAGCATCTAGTTGACAACATATCATAACACCGAAAACTTAAAAAAACGGTTATTTTCTTGAAAAATCGAAAGAAAGACTAAAAATGGCATGTAACAACCTTTTGGTCTCCATTTTGAATGAAAGACGTTTCAAAAAACTTAATTCACTCAGACGAATAATCAACCACATTTGCATTGTTAAAGCAATAAACAGAAATGGCAACGGGATAATGCGATAAAAAAATAAGTTTGTATGTGTAATTAGGGTAAAGAGAACATACGAAGAAGTTCCTGGATCTTCAGTACTAAGAGGGGCATAATTACGATTCTGATTACGATTCTGCATATAACATATAACCAACGAACCATTTACAGTCAACTAATGTAAAAAAGCAAAAATGTTAAATAATAAACGAGTAACACTCGTCTTACCTGTATCACTGATTTTCCTAATTGCCATATTAGCGGTATCAGCAGTAAAAATATTCCCATTATCATCAACCGTAAGTCCTTTCGGGTGATTCATTTGAGCTTCTCTAAATTTCCCATCAACATGACCAAAATACCCATCGGGCGATCCAGCCACCAATTTTGGTCAAACAAGAGAACAAGGTCACATTTTGACTCCTACCTACAAAACAAAAACGCGAAAAAATCAAAAAGGTATAATCGTAATCTTACAAAGAGACAAAGATGAAGAAATATTGTAAAGATTACTATTAGATGAATCAAGAACAAGTAACTCTCCATTTGGTAAAACTTCAAGAGAATAAGGCTCAATTCCAAGTTTACTTCCATCAAATACAGTTTCAATATATTCAAGTTTCTACATATAATACATTGATGTATACACAATTATGATAAAAAAAAAGCAACAAGTTTATTACCAAATGTAGTAAAATCTACATAGTATACACTAGTATATATGTACACACTACTTAATTTATTCACTTTCGTATGCACAATATCATCATATTTACCGGTGTATATACATCTTCTAACAGATATTTACAAAAAAAAAATTTACGAGTAAATTCACAATATACACAAGTGTTTACAAGCGATGTAACATTATTTAACACACATTAACCGATTTAATAAATATATTCATGAAAAAAATCCCAAAATTATAGTCATAAAACCCTAAAATCATATTTTTCATGAAATCGTTTATATTAACCGGTGAATAAGTTTTATTTTACAACCATACAATAGCGATTCAAACATTTTTTTATTTTAATCATCAAAAAATCACTAAAAAAAAGGAGAAAAAAATCTGGAAATTAAGGAAATCGGAATACTTACGGATGCTCACATTCGTTGTTTTCCTTTGTTTTTGATTCTTTTTCGTCATGATTAATGGAGATCCAATTAGTTTTTTTTTTTATCGAGAGAGATAGAGAGATTACAGGCGTTGTGTGTTTGTGTGTGTGTGTTTGAATTGAATAGAAATTGGGTATTTTCAATTTGGCCTTCAAGTTTGAATAAATTACAAAATTGCCACCTTTTTTTTATCTAAATGATCTAATGATGATTAAATGGTTTCCTAAATAATTGATGGTTCCTAAATGAACCCACCTCTCTCTCTCTCTCTCTCTCTCTCTCTCTCTCTCTCTCTCTCTCTCTCTCTCTCTCTCTCTCTCTCTCTCGCTCTATATATATATATATATATATATATATATATATATATATATATATATATATATATATATATATATATATATATATATATATATATATATATATATATTAGAAAATTAGGTTCTTTTGACCAATAGAAAACCTTTATTTCAAATAGTTTATAAAATTAATTTAATGCTTTATTTTTACCAATTAATTCAATTTTTAGCCCTTTATATTGTTTATATACAAAAATAACACCATTTAACTAAAATATTTCCATCAAAATTTTAGTAAAATATCTTTATATATATAAAGGAAAAAATATTTTAAAAATTATTAACCAACAAGGAAGACCTTCTTAAAAAGTCAATTTAATCTCTTATTTTCAACCAAAATTAATCAACTAACCATATCTTTTAACATCAACACTTTCAGCAAATAACAAAGTAGCCGTTTCATATCTTGGGTCGTCTTCTCCCCACCCAAATTTTTCCAACTTATCCATACAAGCATCAATGTTGTTATCAAGAGTGGTTGATTCGTAAATGGCCAATGAAACCTTGGCAATCTGTTTCCCAACTTCAAGTAACTCCATGTCTACTTTGTTCCCATCATCTTTGTATTTTCGTTTGGTTCCTTTCTTTTGTGGAGGAGCGGAGGATGTTACACCCGCACTTGCAGGTGTCATTGGGGTTGGGTTTTCATCCATTGGTGTTGGGTTTTCATCCATTGGTGTTGGGGTTTCATCCTGAGTGCAGTGGACATCATCAAAAACATGATGATTAACATCTTAAGTAACGGGTCGAGGTTGTCTAGAAGATGGCCCCCAACTCTCAAAGCCGGTTGTTGCCGCCCCATCAAACAATTGAGAGAGAAGATTCGGGTAAATGAGGGGCACACTTGTTCAATTGTTTCAAAAAAATTATATTGTATATTAAACCAACTAAATGAGATCATAAATGTTTCCCGTTAATTATTGACAAACACAATACCTTCAATTCCGCTATCCATTCTTCCTCGGTCAAATTGAAAGTGTTCGATACGGGATCATAAATGTTTCCCGTTTTGTTTTTCAATCTTGCCCAAACGACATACTTTCCTTTCAAATAGTCCCAACGACTCTTCATTTGTTTTTGGTCAACGATAAAGTTATGTTCATTTTTAAGTTTCTCTCCTACAACCTTCCATGATTTGGCTTTCAAACTCCCACCTTCCCTCCCGTTGTTTGCCACTTCGTGTAAACAAGCTTCGATAAAACATTTGTCCACAATATCGGACTTCCAACTAATTCTACCCATAACTATCACACAAATAACACATAATTAACACCTTACATCTATTTATCAAAATGACATAGAGCAAATCATCATACAACAAATCATCATACAACAAATCAATTTCAGCCCCTAAGTATTTTGATGATTCTTCATGTTTAGATTGTGTTTACGGCGATTAACTAGTAATACTTTGTGTTTCGACATCTTAATTTTTATTCTAAAATTGTTTTTATAATATACCTGCAGTATTAGATGGAACTATTGTTTTGGTGATGGATATCATGTGATACCAACATCATTTTCTCATATACCTGCAGTATTACTATTGTTTGTAATGATGGACTTAAGCTCGTAATACTTTTGGCTTTCTAGAAATCAAACACTATCATACAACAAATCATCATACAACAAATCAATTTTAAATAGTAGATATATTCAATTTGTAAATCATACAGCGAATAGATATATTCATCATACAACGAATAGATATATTCATCATACAGCGAATAGATATATTCATCAATTTTAAATAGTAGATATATTCACATACAACATACAACAAATCAATTTTTATTCAATTTGTAAATCAGCATACAACAAATCAATTTTTATTCATCTAAATTCATAGATAGTAGATATATTCACTCAAAATCATCCGAACCTAAGCCTCCATATATCAATTCAAAATCACAGAGAATATATATATTCATCATACAAGATAAATTCATCATACAACAAATCAAATGAATAATTAACGAACAAAGCTATATTACCGCACAGTCAAACACTCCGACGATATTCTCCGGCGTATCTTCGTCGCCGTCACCGAAGCTTCACACAAATCGGAGATTAATCAGCTAGAAGGCATTTTTTGAATGAAAAAATGGAGATTAATTCGCTTCTCCGACGATATTCTCCGGCGGCTGTAGAGGATCACAGGATAGCACAAGTAGAGGTGGGAAGGGTAGGGTTGGGTTTTTTGTGTTAAAAATTGAGTCTGCACTTTTTCATTCAAGACCCAATCTTTGATACTGGTCCGCGGTGCGGACCGAGTTCGTGACAAGATTGGTTTATCAAACACGTAGACCACGGACCGAGTCCGTGGTCTGAGTCCGAGTCTTTGGTCCGTGATGATATCAAACAACCCCTAAGTTAACTAAATAATCTCTCTCTTAACATAATAATCTTCTAAAATTGACAGTAGCCCCTTATTTTTCAAAAATATCAATTTTAAGTGTTCGTATCATTGGTATCGAAGCTATACGCTCCTTCGACCAATATTTTAAGAAATGGAATTCAATGGCGGTATCGTGATTCATTCTCCAATTCTAAATCACATCACCATTGATTGACTAGCTAGCAACCAATTCGTTGGTCTTGGCTAAGTGTTCGTATCATTGGTATCGAAACTATACGCTCCTTAGACCAGGGCTTTATCGATCAATGGCTCTAAAGCCCTCTGTTTGATCTGAATTCAAATCGTCGGAATTTCTTATCTGAGTGGCTCAAATGTTTTGGTGAATCCTGTTAGGTCTGAGTAAGATCCCAGTTACTGATAAATAGATAATTAATTAATCTTGTATGATTTAATCAATTGGCAAATGAGTATTCAAGTGTTAATTATCACTCTTCAGAAACACACAGTTCTTGTTAATAGGTTATAGCGGAATTATAACAATTAGCAAGAGATTGAATAACACTCAGTTTGATTCAAAGAAAAACGGCACCGAATTACAAGTCTCAAGCTCCCTATTTATACATAATATGAGCGAGCTTGATAAGGACGAATCTTAGGAAATATTCTAAAAAGAGAGAAGATTTTATCTAACTAACTTCCTAAACTTTCGGTTCAAGACACATTATGGAGCTGACTTACTCAGACCCATAATGCTAGTCACTCAGACTCAAAATGACTCGGACTCAGACTTTAATAGAACAGACTTATAATTTGGGTTCAATTGCTAATTTTCCCAACAATCTTTCCCTGCCTGTTTAAATTAAAGCCTTTTTGCAATGACACACACAGTAGTAAACAAACATAAACTAAAAAACATAAATTAAATAGATAGTTTATGATAAAACCTACTTACTTCTCCTTGGCTTTGATTTTAGCATAGAGTCCCAGACTGTTGGCTTCAAATCATCCTTAGCCCATTGTGTTCTCTTAGTCTTCCACTTCATCAATCTATCCGTTTCTTCATCAGTCTTGGAGTTCAGAAACTCATAATCTTTCTTGATCAGCTCCACTTTGTCAGACTGAGTTTCCAGTTCTTCAATCCTCCTTAAGTTGTTAAACAACCAACTTATCAGCTTCATTCTGAATTGTTGACACTGATCATTTGTGCACTCATTCAATAAGGCAAGGCAGTGGTAAATAGATGTCTTGTTAAAGTCTTCCATTGCTTGAAAACACTCTTCACTAGCACAATCAATGTAGCACCGTCCTTCAAGATTATCAGTTTTGACATAAAAATTTTATTGAAAGACTATACCTGAGGGCACAGGATGATTGTTTCTTGATTCCAACCCAAGTGATTTAACTCCAGCATGAACTCTGTTGATGGTAAAAAATTTTCTATAATCTTCTTCATGAATCAGCTCCATGAAATTAGCAGCATTGACATTGTATATTGCTTCCCTTTCGACCTCAGTCTGATGTGAAATTTTCCCAATCCTTGTGCTTAACTGGGCAATTCTTTTCCATTCCTCCGTGCATTCTATTCACATCAATTTTGAATGTGTTATTTTTTAATAGACATGTGAGAACCAAACCTCCACCAGTTTTAGTACACTCCAAGTGATTTATCTTTCCATCAAGCTTATTCTTTGCAAAGTGTTTCTCTATGTAATCCACCCTTTAATGCTCTCTTTCAACCCTTTTAGCCATCTCCTGATCAGTTTCAATTTTGTCTTGTTCTGCATCATAAGGCCAACTGATCTTCTCTGTTTAACTCAGCTTCAAGATCTTCAGCAGCTTGATCACAAGAATATTTTTCAACAGTTGATTGGTCCTTTGTTTTGTCGCCAAATCTCTCAAAATATACGTCTTTGATATATTCTTTGTATGCTTCCACTGTCATACCAGCATTAAGAGATGACCTTTCCAGCTTAGCTTGTCTTTCTTCTTCAGTCAATTCAGTCTTTTTGATTTCTTTGGCTTGAATCTCAACTTCAATCTTTTTCTCTCCCACAACCTCCATTTCTATTTCTTCATCACTTTAAGCTGGTGAATCTGATGATAAGTCACTGTAGTCAGTTTAAAGCTGTTCTTCAGTTCTTTCAGTTTTGAGATTGTATCCCAGCTTCCTCCTATACCTCTTCTCCTTTTCCTCCCCCTGAGTAGAAGACTTAGTTCTTTTTATTTTCAAATCCTTCTTGGGTTCAGACTTACTCATGGCTTTAGCAATTTCCTCCCCCTGAGTCTAAGCACCCATAGAATAATCTTCTAAAATTGACAGTAGCCCCTTATTTTTCAAAAATATCAATTTTAAGTGTTCGTATCATTGGTATCGAAGCTATACGCTCCTTCGACCAATATTTTAAGAAATGGAATTCAATGGCGGTATCGTGATTCATTCTCCAATTCTAAATCACATCACCATTGATTGACTAGCTAGCAACCAATTCGTTGGTCTTGGCTAAGTGTTCGTATCATTGGTATCGAAGCTATACGCTCCTTAGACCAGGGCTTTATCGATCAATGGCTCTAAAGCCCTCTGTTTGATCTGAATTCAAATCGTCGGAATTTCTTATCTGAGTGGCTCAAATGTTTTGGTGAATCCTGTTAGGTCTGAGTAAGATCCCAGTTACTGATAAATAGATAATTAATTAATCTTGTATGATTTAATCAATTGGCAAATGAGTATTCAAGTGTTAATTATCACTCTTCAGAAACACACAGTTCTTGTTAATAGGTTATACCGGAATTATAACAATTAGCAAGAGATTGAATAACACTCAGTTTGATTCAAAGAAAAACGGCACCGAATTACAAGTCTCAAGCTCCCTATTTATACATAATATGAGCGAGCTTGATAAGGACGAATCTTAGGAAATATTCTAAAAAGATAGAAGATTTTATCTAACTAACTTCCTAAACTTTCGGTTCAAGACACATTATGGAGCTGACTTACTCAGAGCCATAATGCTAGTCACTCAGACTCAAAATGACTCTGACTCAGACTTTAATAGAACAGACTTATAATTTGGGTTCAATTGCTAATTTTCCCAACAATCTCTCCCTTCCTGTTTAAATTAAAGCCTTTTTGCAATGACACACACAGTAGTAAACAAACACAAACTAAAAAACATAAATTAAATAGAAAGTTTATGATAAAACCTACTTACTTCTCCTTGGCTTTGATTTTAGCATAGAGTCCCAGACTGTTGGCTTCAAATCATCCTTAGCCCATTGTGTTCTCTTAGTCTTCCACTTCATCAATCTATCTGTTTCTTCATCAGTCTTGGAGTTCAGAAACTCATATTCTTTCTTGATCAGCTCCACTTTGTCAGACTGAGTTTCCAGTTCTTCAATCCTCCTTAAGTTGTTAAACAACCAACTTATCAGCTTCATTCTGAATTGTTGACACTGATCATTTGTGCACTCATTCAATAAGGCAAGGCAGTGGTAAATAGATGTCTTGTTAAAGTCTTCCATTGCTTGAAAACACTCTTCACTAGCACAATCAATGTAGCACCGTCCTTCAAGATTATCAGTTTTGACATAAAAATTTTATTGAAAGACTATACCTGAGGGCACAGGATGATTGTTTCTTGATTCCAACCCAAGTGATTTAACTCCAGCATGAACTCTGTTGATGGTACAAAATTTTCTATAATCTTCTTCATGAATCAGCTCCAAGAAATTAGCAGCATTGACATTGTATATTGCTTCCCTTTCGACCTCAGTCTGATGTGAAATTTTCCCAATCCTTGTGCTTAACTGGGCAATTCTTTTCCATTCCTCCGTGCATTCTATTCACATCAATTTTGAATGTGCTATTTTTTAATAGACATGTGAGAACCAAACCTCCACCAGTTTTAGTACACTCCAAGTGATTTATCTTTCCATCAAGCTTATTCTTTGCAAAGTGTTTCTCTATGTAATCCACCCTTTAATGCTCTCTTTCAACCCTTTTAGCCATCTCCTGATCAGTTTCAATTTTGTCTTGTTCTGCATCATAAGGCCAACTGATCTTCTCTGTTTAACTCAGCTTCAAGATCTTCAGCAGCTTGATCACAAGAATATTTTTCAACAGTTGATTGGTCCTTTGTTTTGTCGCCAAATCTCTCAAAATATACGTCTTTGATATATTCTTTGTATGCTTCCACTGTCATACCAGCATTAAGAGATGACCTTTCCAGCTTAGCTTGTCTTTCTTCTTCAGTCAATTCAGTCTTTTTGATTTCTTTGGCTTGAATCTCAACTTCAATCTTTTTCTCTCCCACAACCTCCATTTCTATTTCTTCATCACTTTAAGCTGGTGAATCTGATGATAAGTCACTGTAGTCAGTTTAAAGCTGTTCTTCAGTTCTTTCAGTTTTGAGATTGTATCCCAGCTTCCTCCTATACCTCTTCTCCTTTTCCTCCCCCTGAGTAGAAGACTTAGTTCTTTTTATTTTCAAATCCTTCTTGGGTTCAGACTTACTCATGGCTTTAGCAATTTCCTCCCCCTGAGTCTAAGCACCCATAGAATAATCTTCTAAAATTGACAGTAGCCCCTTATTTTTCAAAAATATCAATTTTAAGTGTTCGTATCATTGGTATCGAAGCTATACGCTCCTTCGACCAATATTTTAAGAAATGGAATTCAATGGCGGTATCGTGATTCATTCTCCAATTCTAAATCACATCACCATTGATTGACTAGCTAGCAACCAATTCGTTGGTCTTGGCTAAGTGTTCGTATCATTGGTATCGAAGCTATACGCTCCTTAGACCAGGGCTTTATCGATCAATGGCTCTAAAGCCCTCTGTTTGATCTGAATTCAAATCGTCGGAATTTCTTATCTGAGTGGCTCAAATGTTTTGGTGAATCCTGTTAGGTCTGAGTAAGATCCCAGTTACTGATAAATAGATAATTAATTAATCTTGTATGATTTAATCAATTGGCAAATGAGTATTCAAGTGTTAATTATCACTCTTCAGAAACACACAGTTCTTGTTAATAGGTTATACCGGAATTATAACAATTAGCAAGAGATTGAATAACACTCAGTTTGATTCAAAGAAAAACGGCACCGAATTACAAGTCTCAAGCTCCCTATTTATACATAATATGAGCGAGCTTGATAAGGACGAATCTTAGGAAATATTCTAAAAAGATAGAAGATTTTATCTAACTAACTTCCTAAACTTTCGGTTCAAGACACATTATGGAGCTGACTTACTCAGAGCCATAATGCTAGTCACTCAGACTCAAAATGACTCTGACTCAGACTTTAATAGAACAGACTTATAATTTGGGTTCAATTGCTAATTTTCCCAACAATCTCTCCCTTCCTGTTTAAATTAAAGCCTTTTTGCAATGACACACACAGTAGTAAACAAACACAAACTAAAAAACATAAATTAAATAGAAAGTTTATGATAAAACCTACTTACTTCTCCTTGGCTTTGATTTTAGCATAGAGTCCCAGACTGTTGGCTTCAAATCATCCTTAGCCCATTGTGTTCTCTTAGTCTTCCACTTCATCAATCTATCTGTTTCTTCATCAGTCTTGGAGTTCAGAAACTCATATTCTTTCTTGATCAGCTCCACTTTGTCAGACTGAGTTTCCAGTTCTTCAATCCTCCTTAAGTTGTTAAACAACCAACTTATCAGCTTCATTCTGAATTGTTGACACTGATCATTTGTGCACTCATTCAATAAGGCAAGGCAGTGGTAAATAGATGTCTTGTTAAAGTCTTCCATTGCTTGAAAACACTCTTCACTAGCACAATCAATGTAGCACCGTCCTTCAAGATTATCAGTTTTGACATAAAATTTTTATTGAAAGACTATACCTGAGGGCACAGGATGATTGTTTCTTGATTCCAACCCAAGTGATTTAACTCCATCATGAACTCTGTTGATGGTACAAAATTTTCTATAATCTTCTTCATGAATCAGCTCCAAGAAATTAGCAGCATTGACATTGTATATTGCTTCCCTTTCGACCTCAGTCTGATGTGAAATATTCCCAATCCTTGTGCTTAACTGGGCAATTCTTTTCCATTCCTCCGTGCATTCTATTCACATCAATTTTGAATGTGCTATTTTTTAATAGACATGTGAGAACCAAACCTCCACCAGTTTTAGTACACTCCAAGTGATTTATCTTTCCATCAAGCTTATTCTTTGCAAAGTGTTTCTCTATGTAATCCACCCTTTAATGCTCTCTTTCAACCCTTTTAGCCATCTCCTGATCAGTTTCAATTTTGTCTTGTTCTGCATCATAAGGCCAACTGATCTTCTCTGTTTAACTCAGCTTCAAGATCTTCAGCAGCTTGATCACAAGAATATTTTTCAACAGTTGATTGGTCCTTTGTTTTGTCACCAAATCTCTCAAAATATACGTCTTTGATATATTCTTTGTATGCTTCCACTGTCATACCAACATTAAGAGATGACCTTTCCAGCTTAGCTTGTCTTTCTTCTTCAGTCAATTCAGTCTTTTTGATTTATTTGGCTTGAATCTCAACTTCAATCTTTTTCTCTCCCACAACCTCCATTTCTATTTCTTCATCACTTTAAGCTGGTGAATCTGATGATAAGTCACTGTAGTCAGTTTAAAGCTGTTCTTCAGTTCTTTCAGTTTTGAGATTGTATCCCAGCTTCCTCCTATACCTCTTCTCCTTTTCCTCCCCTTGAGTAGAAGACTTAGTTCTTTTTATTTTCAAATCCTTCTTGGGTTCAGACTTACTCATGGCTTTAGCAATTTCCTCCCCCTGAGTCTAAGCACCCATAGAAGATTCCCCAACAACCTTCTTTCCAGACCACAGAGCCCTGACCTCAAAAGTCAGACTCACCAACAATTCCTTCAAACCAGCCACCTCTTTTGTATTATGTTCCTTTAGATCCCTGACCTCAACCTGCAGTGCACTCATCTTGACATCAAACTGAGTTGACATGTCTAGAATAGCTTGCAGTAAGACAGACATAGTCAAAGCACCCTTAGACTGAGGAATATTAGTAAAAATTGAAGTTGGTAAGGTTGGTATAGCCTCACATCTCTCCTATTGACTAGGAGAGAGGTCTTTGGCTACAGAAATAGAAGTCTGTACCTCACTCAATTTTTGGAGCAAGGCACTGGCAACTTGTGCATTAGAGTGTGAGAAGTTTGGTGGTTCAAAAGTGTGGACCAGTACATAACTGGTGAAAAGAGCCGGTGGAATAGGCTGTGAAACTGAGGGGGTTGTCCCATACTAGGTACAGGGATGTCCAAGAGTGGTATATCATCTTCAATGCTTGTCACATGTGCAGTGTGGTAGCAGTAACATGTGTCTCCAAGCTGACTACACTAGATTGGGTTTAGGTAGTCTGAGTAGTCACAACCACCACCTGCTATAGCAGAGGGAGAGTGGGGTGATCTACAGCACTGGAGGGCAGTTCATGATTGTCAGCCTCATGGTGTGATAAGTCCATTTGTGATTTATTTGGTGTGAGGCTTATTATGTGAACATTCTCTACTGAACTTGGTGAGTTCCATAGGTTGGCCGCTTGAGTTGCAAGCTTTTCAAAATGAGAGACGGGGACTGCCTTAGACTGAGAGGGGTTTCTCTCATACTGAGGTAGAGAGAAGGGAATGTTCATACCTGGGGCTCCATGAGGAGAATTGATGTCTGGATTTGCACCATCAAACCCAGCCCTATCACCCTAACCTCAACATTCAACACAGGTTGATCACCACTTCCGTCAATTCCATCCTTTTGAGGTACAATATTGTCCTTAATTGCAGAAACCGAATTATCAGACTCTGTTCCTTCAGGATCAATAAAAGGATTTGCAATCCACTGAATCATGACAGGAGTTAATCCCACCTCATCCTCAGTGATTGTTATATAAGTAAAAATCATGGATGTCAGTCTGGGAAGAGGGCGAACAAAAAACATTTCTTCAAGTATATTATAACTTGCCATTCCCTATTCAATTTCAAAACAGAGTGAAAGCACTCTAATAAAAGAGACATCCTTTGTTCTTTTTGGTTTTAAAACAAGTGAGATAATTTCATCAAAATATAGTTGAGAGTAGGAAATTCTCCTTCCTGTTACCATTGAATGGAACAGGTCAGTTTCTGTAGGTCCCAGTGGTCCGATCTACAGGATTAAACCAAACTAATCACGAGGCGGAATCTCGTAATCAGTACATCACACAAGTAATAATCAATACTAATAACAAATAAGCACAAAACACGATTACCGAATTCTTAATACTTTGATTAATAAACTCTGTTACAATCCACAAGTATTAACTCCGAATTCTCTATCAAAACCAACAACCCTAAACTGATCTAAACACCTCTATTTATAGAGTAACATGTTCAGCCAGTTTGGGCTTGGCTTTACTGGGCCTCACGAACATGCAAGTTAGTGAGCAGCCCATTAAGCTCTAAATCTATACAAACTAATACGTTAATAGATAAATAAAAGAAATAGAACATCCAGTCATCATATACTTGCACCAACAAACTCCCCCTTGACTGATGCTTCTATTCTTTGTACAAAATATCATTGTCAGTATTAACCTGCAAAACTAAACAACCATCAACTATCCTCTGGTAATCTCTACCAATGTCTCCCCAGCCTTGCTACGTAATAATGTGATTTCTCTTTAGCATCTTCAAATCTTTCTCCGTTAGATTAGCCAGTTAAGTTGCGTCAATTACTCTCAAAATTTCCGTCCTTCCGTCTTCAACTTCATCATCCTTCTTAAATACCACGGCCTCACCAGTTGTGGTATCTACTGCCCATATGTACATGTCGCTAAGAATATCTCTACCAAAATCCTTCATCGGAATCTTCGTCATGCTAGCAATCGGTGGATATAGCATTCTTGTCGCTGCTCTGCCGGTTTCAGGATTAATCTTCTTTTTGTGAATCATAAGTTTTCCTTTTGCCGACTTGAATTCCTTGAATATCCATGTTCTTCCTTCTTCCTTGATCATACGTTCAATCCAACTTGTCCAATCATCCTTTCCTCGATTAATCAGTGGGAGCTTTGATAAGCAGGTAAGCTTAGACTTCGGGAAAGAGTTGAAATTATCCCGTTTCTTGCTCAGATACTGTACGTCGTCATATCTCTTGATCATAAATACCTGCATCTCTGAGTCATACATCCAGCTAATGATGCCCAGATGCGGCTGGCGTTCCGAGTTTCGATTTCAATTTTAAGATAAAGAACAGTAAGATGATTTTGAATTGGGCTAGATCTAATTTTAAGATAAAGATAAACTGGGTTTTGAATTTTAGGATTATGAAGAGAGAGAAGGAAAGTTTAATTCATAATTTAGGAAGGATCTGAAGAAGAAGATATGCACGAGATTTTGACGGCTGAGAATTGTTCTTATCGTTCGTATTATTGGAAGCGTTTGTAGCCGATCCCATTACTATATATATATATATATATATATATATATATATATATATATATATATATATATATATATATATATATATATATATATATATATATATATATATATATATATATATATATATATATTTTTATTTTTTTTTTTTTTTGAAAAGGCAACTTATATTAAAAACAATGCAAACCCCAACAAGGAGCTGAGGGCACAATAGAAAACTGATTACATCGAGCTTAGGGCAGATCTATGGAAAAAAACCCACGCATTCCTATCAATACAAATTTTACTCGCCCTACTATCTATCCAAAGAAAAGACTCCTTTTGAATATGTCGGAAAACATCAACAGCGTTTCTCCTATGATTTAAGAAGATAAATTCATTTCTATGTTGCCATAAAGCGACCAAAGTAGCAGCTCCAATTACGAATAACGTCTTCTTCTCCACCTTGTTTTGAGCTTGATCTTCCAACCAAGTAAATATATCAGCCACTGAATTCACGGACCTGTTATTAAAGCCCCACCACACATCGATATAAGACCAAACCTCCTGAGCAAAAGAGCAATGATGAAATACGTGAATCGGGGATTCAACACATGTTTTACAAATGTCACAGTTAACCGCGTTAGTATGGATGCCCATTTGATTTAGAACTTCTTTGACAGCCACTCGGTTTAAACTAGCTTTCCAAACGAATACATTGCATCTTTTTGGAACCCATTTACTCCAAAAATTCTTTCCTATTGTTCCCTGTTTCTTTTTAGCAATCTTATTTCTTATCCAAGAAACCGAAAAAGCCCCGTTATGCCCATCTGGGCATCTCCATTTATCATCCTTTCCGTCCTCACAATTAATATTTGAAATCAGATTCTTCAAACTATCGAGTTCAGATTTAGTTCTTCCTTCTCTAAGCTCCGTCCTCCCGTTCCATTCATTAATAATTAAATTCAGTTTTTGATTAACTGATATGCCTTTAACATTTTCGAGATTGTATAACCTTGGGTAAAGAAGTTTTAAAGACTTGCCACCAATCCACCAATCGTCCCAGAAAGAGGTATTCAACCCATCGCCCACTTCTTTTTTACACAGGTTACGCGGGTCAAGATCAAGGACTCTTAATTCATTCCATCCTTGAATTATCCGTTTCCAATTATGCCCTGTTTTCACCTTATAATTCTCACCATCGCCTATTTTACCATGTATACTGTCAATAATTTGGACCCATAACGCACCTGGTTCACACCTGTATCGCCAATACCATTTTGCAAGGAGTGCAAGGTTCAGGTCCTTCAATGATATTATCCCCAAACCTCCGTTTTCCTTATTCATTAGGACCTTCTCCCATTGAACCCAAGGAATGCGTTTTTTACCATCACTACAGCCCCAAAAAAATGCTTTTCGAATTCTCTCCAACTCCTTCAAGACGCAAGCAGGGGCTTTAAAAAGGGAAAATAGGAAGGTTCCCATGCTCCCTAAGACGTTACTCACCAATGTATGTCGTCCTCCGATAGAAAGGGTCTTTGCTTTCCAGTTACTAAGTTTTTTCTTGAATTTATTAATTAGAGAATCCCATGGTCTTTTCAGACCCATATTTATACCAATCGTCATGCCGAGGAACGTGGAGGGAAAGTCAGCAGCTTTACACCCAATCACCAATGCCAAAGTCTCCACCAAATTTTTCTCCTTGCCTATACCGTATAACGAGCTTTTATCCAGATTCACACTGAGGCCAGCCGGTCTTTGGAAGCAGTATAAAATTCTGACCAGGTTCAAAACATTATCGATCGACCACTCTCCAAAATAGACTGCGTCATCTGCAAAAAACAAGTGTGTTATAGGGGTTTTATTAACGCCAATCTCCATACCTTTATATCTCCCATTGTCAACAGCTTTATCAATAGCTGCGTGCAAGCCTTCCATAATCAGCGTGAACAGAAAAGGGGCGATGGGGTCGCCTTGTCTGAGACCGCGTTGTAAAGGGAACTCCTCTGTTGGGCTTCCATTGACTAGAATCGAAGAGTAACCAGAGGACAAACAAGCTTTTATCCATGATCGCCATTTACAACCAAACCCCTTTTGCAATAACATCGAATCCAAGTATCTCCACGAAACAGTGTCATAGGCTTTAGCAATATCAGATTTAAATATGAACAAGGATTTCTTTTTTTCTTAGCCCACTCGATAACTTCATTCACAATTAGAGGACCATCGAGAATTTGGCGATCTTTTATAAATGCAGATTGAGACTTGCTGATTATCCTCGGTAGGAATTTTTTCAATCGATTAGCAAGCATTTTAGAGAGGATTTTATAGATGCTAGAAATCAAACTGATTGGCCTAAAATCTTTTACTTTGATAGGATTTGGGATTTTTGGAATGAGGGTAATAAACGCTGAATTAACACCTTTTGGGATTATAGGATGTTTAGCAAAATCATTATAGGCTTCGAGTAATTCCAATTTGACCATTTCCCAGTTGTGTTTGAAGAATTCAATTGTAAAACCATCTGCCCTGGCGACTTATTTGCACCGCACCCCCACACCACTTCCTTCAATTCAATCTCAGAGAATGATTTTTCTAAGTCCGCCTTCTCCCTCTCGTCAATTCTTTTTGAATCTCCAAGATCATGTGACCAGTTACAGTCTGCATCAAAAGTAAAGATAGTCTCGAAACTCCTTTTAAAATGATCTTTAACTTTGGACGGATCAGTTTCCCAGTGGCCTTCAATATCGATCCCTTTTATATTTTGTCTATGCTTTTTTATATATATATATATATAGTTGGTTTCATTTAAGAACCATGTAATTATTTAGGAACCAAATCAATCATTTTTAGGCCCTTCGATCATGTTTTAATCAAAGTTTAATTATGTAGGTGAATTTAATGGAAATAAGGGTATAATGGACATTTAACCTAATAATAAATCAGACCTAATCTAATTTAATTCCCCCAAATGTCAAGACACATCTTCATCTTCTCCAAAATCAAGTTCATGTTCATCTTTTTCCCCTAAATTCTTTCAACAAACTCGATTTTTCTTCACAATCTTCAAGTTTTTAGTATTAAATCATATACATCTTCTCTGATCCGACCATCATCTAGATCCAATTGAAAAACAATCGATTATTTTTTTTTCTTTTTGACCTAAAATTCGTTTTTCACGTCATTTTTGGCATCTGATCTTCAAATTATGAGGGATTCAAGTCTGATTCACAAAAACGAAGCTGAAGTAATTACAATTGGTATGCATTTTCTTTCCTTTTATGTAAAATTCGATTTTCTTTTATTTTTCCGAAGGTTTTTGATGGATTTAAGCTTAATTGGTCATAATAACTCAAAATCAGGAGAATACAATGGTGATTGTGTAGTTGAATCAACCGACTCGGTTTGTGTTTTGATGAAATTAATACAACTATCACTTCCAACCATTTATTTTTTGTGCACACCAAGTGTTTGATTAAAGTCCTCAATGAAAGTATAACTAATATGCATTATACACATGAATATTCAAGTATGTTAAGGTTACTATTGTATTTTGTTGTGTTAATTAGTTATGAATATATTAATATGTGTTTATAATTAAATGAATACAATGTATACATATGTGAATGCAACGTTTACATAAGTGAATACAATATATATTGTTGTGAATGCAATATTATTTATTAATGCAATATTGTTTGTTTGGGTGTTAAGGTATATTTTGAGTATTTATTTTCTTTTGTTGTAGGAGCGGCCCTTTATGAACATGTTGGAGGAACATGAATGACATTAGAAATGACAATGGATGCAAGTGGAGATGTTACCTAGTTGCAAAGCCAAAAGATCAAATCTTATGAATATAAAACATAATATGTAATATGATGTATAGACGATTCAGTTTTATGTATTTTATCTTAGTTGAAGTAATATAGAAAACTCGTTAATGATTCAATTTAAGTAATGTTTGTGTGAGAATTTACTAATAAATTATATTATGTATACACATGTGTATATACGTTGAGTTAATAAATAGATACAACGTATTTACTAAATAAATAGATTACATGTGTATATACGTTGAGTTAATAAATAGATAAAATGTATACATCAGTGAATACAGTGAATACACCAGTTAATACATTGTATACACAAGCGAATACAGTGTATACACCATTGAATACATTGTCTGTGTGTACACCAATGAATACAATGTATACTAGTGTAAATACAATATATACACCAGTGTATATACCAGTAAATACAGTGTCTATATATACACCAGTGAATACAATGTATATTAGTGTATATAGTGTATACATTAGTGTATTAACTAGAAATACAATGTATACACTAGTGAATACAATGTCTATATATACACTAGTAAATATAATGTCTATATATACACCAGTGAATACAATGTCTATATATACACCAGTGAATACCATGTATTCAATAGTGAATACCATGTATAGTGTATAAATACACTAGTGTATAACTATACATTAGTGAATATAGTGTATACACTAGTGTATAAATACACTACTGTATAGTGTATAAATACACTAGTGTATAACTATACATTAGTGAATATAGTGTATACACTAGTGTATAACTATACATTAGTGAATATAGTGTATATACTGTTTAGTGTATAAATACACTAGTGTATAACTATACATTAGTGAATATAGTGTATAGTGTTTAAAAAAAGTTTAACATTCTTTTAAACACATGCTTATAACTATACGATGTATACAATAGAGAATACATCGTATACATTAGTGAATATAGTGTATACACTAGTGTATAAATACACTACTGTATAGTGTATAAATACGCTACTGTATAACTATACATTAGTGAATATAGTGTATACATTTACTAGTGTATACAACTGATTTTCTGGAAAACACTTATGCTGATTTTTTCATATTAGTATCAAAGTACATTTTCTATTCAGATCAAAACACTAACATAAATTCATATGTTTGTACAAGTAACTAAAAAGTAGGTAGAGTGTAAATAACAATTACTTATATTTGTTAGTAAAATCTCTTTCATTTTCTTCTTTATTTTTCTTCTTTGCTTATCTTCTTTGCTCTTTCATTTGTCCTCATCTGATTGTCTTCATCTTCAGTTGTCTTCTCGTTTGTTTTACTTGATACTGCAAATTCGAAATTCCCTCCGTAGAATTGTTCAAACTCTTCCTTCTTCTTTTTCAAATCTTCACTTTCAGGAAAGTTGTTCAAATAAGTCTTCATCATGTGCATCACAATCACTTTTTGATTGCTCACATTTTTGTGAATCTCATTTAGATACTTGATAGAATTCTACAAGTACATAGTAATTCATATCAGTAAAAAAAAAATTAAATTCATTATTCACTGATGTATATGTTACCTTCAATTTGGTTGGTTTTTTTAACATACAAAGTATAAAAGCTGCCATTAAGATTTAGAATATACATTAGTGATTATGATATAATTTTACTTGTAATTGTGCATTCTATTCATTCTAAAGAACAAACTTATATATATGGTGTATTTACCTATATACACCGGTGTATTTACCTATATACACCGGTGTATATACCTATATACACCGGTGTATACACCGGTCTAACCATCGTGCATAATCCATGTCAAAAGCTATGGCTCCTGTTAACAAGTTTTATAATCTCAAAAACACAATTATAAGGAAATTGAATAGAAATTTCATTAAATTGTCGCTATATTAAGATTTACATATTACCATTTCCACCAGCTATATTATTTGGATCTCCAGTTCCACTAGCAATAAACATACCCTACATTAAATGAAACTTCGTACTTGAGTTTTTGCAAAATTAAGACTTCCTATAGCAGCATTTTTTGCAACGATTTGGTACCTGCTGGCGTGCTCGTTTAAGCTCCTGCTCTAGTTGTGAAAGCTTGAGCTGACTATTTTCCAACTGCTGAACATATGCCTGCATCAATAACATAATTCATTTAAGCAAAAAAATAAACACAATAGTGAAAATTAGTAAACAAAGTCGTGTAAGAAAGCAAGGTCAATACTTTCTTCCTTAATCGACTTTTCCTCGCAGCTTCTCGATTCTGAGCTAGCCTTCGAAGCATCTAGTTGACAACATATCATAACATCGAAAACTTAAAAAAACGGTTATTTTCTTGAAAAATCGAAAGAAAGACTAAAAATGTCATGTAACAACCTTTTGGTCTCCATTTTGAATGAAAGACGTTTCAAAAAACTTAATTCACTCAGTCGAATAATCAACCACATTTGCATTGTTAAAGCAATAAACAGAAAAGGCAACGGGATAATGCGATAAAAAAATAAGTTTGTATGTGTAATTAGGGTAAAGAGAAGATACGAAGAAGTGCCTGGATCTTCAGTACTAAGAGGGGCATAATTATGATTCTGATTACGATTCTGCATATAACATATAACCAACGAACCATTACAGTCAACTAATGTAAAAAAGCAAAAATGTTAAAGAATAAACGAGTAACACTCGTCTTACCTGTATCACTGATTTTCCTAATTGCCATATTAGCGGTATCAGCAGTATAAATATTCCCATTATCATCAACCGTAAGTCCTTTCGGGTGATTCATTTTAGCTTCTCTAAATTTCCCATCAACATGACCAAAATACCCATGGGCGATCCAGCCACCAATTTTGGTCTACTATCTAAAAAAAAACATATCAAACAAGAGAACAAGGTCACATTTTGACTCCTACCTACAAAACAAAAACGCGAAAAAATCAAAAGGGTATAATCGTAATCTTACAAAGAGACAAAGATGAAAAAATCTTGTAAAGATTACTATTAGATGAATCAAGAACAAGTAACTCTCCATTTGGTAAAACTTCAAGAGAATAAGGCTCAATTCCAAGTTTACTTCCATCAAATACAGTTTCAATATATTCAAGTTTCTACATATAATACATTGATGTATACACAATTATGATAAAAAAAAAAAGCAACAAGTTTATTACCAAATGTAATAAAATCTACATAGTATACACTAGTATATATGTACACACTACTTAATTTATTCACTTTCGTATGCACAATATCATCATATTAACCGGTGTATATACATCATATATCATCATTACTATCCCCAAACTCCTGTTGTTGGTTATCTCCTTGTTTTTGCTGTTGCTGTTGCTCTCCCTGGGCTGTAGACTGATAAACAATCAAGGCTCGAGAAGTTGAGACAATCTGCTCTCTTGATCGTTCAGCGCTTGGATCGTCTGATCATCTCTTCTTTGAAGTCTAATAGTGTTGTCTCCGCACGTTTCCTCCCCCAGAGCAGATAGGCGCTTCGAGAGTACCTGAACTTGTGCTTCAAGGTTTGAAATACGAGTTGACTTTTCAGCGTCAGACTGTTGAAGAACTGCAACCTGAGAGGACA
>CAJVGC010000065.1:24600108-24637595 GCA_910822075.1 Senecio squalidus | reverse complement strand
CGAACCAAAACAGTTGATTTAGAGATAGATGCGGAAGTCGTATAACTCTATACGCGCATGATAAGTAAACTATGATTGATTACATGTATAACGACTACTTGGCATAATAACTTAAGTGTTCACACTAAACCGATTAACCAACCGTGATGCCTCTTACCCCGACTACTACGGGGAGTCATTTCTGATCGAGTAATATGTACTTAAGTCGCCACTTAAGTAAGGAACGGTCATTTCCTAAGTATCGATACCCATAATTACTAAACGGCTTAACAAAGCTAATAGTGTGTGGTGAAAATTAGGCACTGAATTTATTTTAAAACTAGTAGTTGTCACTTAGAGTAGCTATATTCCTCAAGAGTCATGGTAGTTATACGATCAATCAAAGTACATGTGAGTGCCGAGAATGGCATTAAATAAGTTTAACATAGTTTGAATCAAGAGCCGAATAAAGGTGGCGAACCATTAGTTTATCATAGGCCAATCGGCCATAAAACTAAATAAGCATAAGTTTGTCAAAAGTGTTCAATAGAGTTCATAAAAGTTCATTTAGATCTCTTGTTTCCCCCAAAAGATAATTGAAAATAGTAATTAAGTAGGGGATGTAACTCACGATTTGCGAAGGATTGCACAAAAGATAGAGCGGTCGGAACGGGTCGAAACGGGTAGGAATCACGGAACTCCTAAGGAAATACCAAGATTTAATAAGTAATCATGTTTACAATCTTGTAGGTAACAAAATGTTTTTATTATAAGTGTTGGTTTATGGTCTACCGAAAATCGGGCAGCGCTTCCGCGCCAAAATCATTAAGTCCATTTTAAACACTTTCCCGCTTAACAATTTTTATAATCCAAAGTTTATATAATTACACCAACCAAAATGTTATATAAACATGTTCAAACAGTCCCTTTTTATGCAAATTAAGCTTATTATTGATCATTTAACTCGGTTTGAAGAAATAAGTTCAAGGTTGCGTTTAGTGGCGAAAACAACCCATTTCCCAGAATCTGGGTCGGGAATGCGCCGCCTGTGGTCCAATGGCGGCGCATTCGGACCCCCAATTCTGGGAAAAATCCGTTTTGTTGCTTGAAAACGTTAATTTGGTGGTAGATTTCGACATGCATTCATAGATACATATAATTACATGATGTTTAACAGTTTCTTTCAAGTTTTTAACCACAATTTCATGGATCTAAACATGCAACTAGTAAAAACCCGTTTTTGTTCATAAATGATGAAATATTTGCATATAAATTCATTTTTAGGTAATGGATGATGCATGCAATGAGTTTATGATGTAAAGACAGTAGTTTAAAAGTGTTTTTACCGAGTGGATTGTGGTTTGAATGTGATTTGAAGTGATTCCTTGAAGATTTTAACCCAAAAAGCTTGAAAATAGACTTTTGACCCAAATGAAATGTTACCCTCTTCTTCCTTTTAGCTTGATGACGGTTTTGATGTGTTTATTTGGTTGGTTTACTGAGTTTGCATGTATGAATTTCTGGAAAAACAAGGGTGTATGTGTTCTTGAGTGTTTGTAGCAAGAGAGAGAGTGAGAGTGTTTGATTAAGTGAGTGTGTGTGTAAAATGTGTTTGTGTGATGTTTTAAGTCATAAATCACTGGACTTTAGAAGGCCTTGGTGTGTCATGGGTCGGGTCATAAGCATTGGGCTCGAGTTGGTCCATTAGATTAAGTTTTGCAAAAACATAAAAGTTGCTGAACTGGCCCCGAATGCGGCGCCAATGGACAACAGGCGGCGCATTCGGGCTGTTTCAGCCTTGTTCGTTTTTCGTTTGTTCCATTGTTAAGCGCTTTCGTTAGTTGAAAGTTTCCGGTTATTTTTGATAGGAACTTAGACAAGTTCACTAGGTGTTTACTTGGTATTAGGATTCGATTAAGTGATTCCGAGTTCGATTCTACACATTCGAGTTAACGAGACAAGTGATAATAAGATGAATTTACAATTGAGTCAAAGATAGAGAATGCGGTTTTCACCTGAAATAAGACGGTTGTCACATGATGTCACAATCTTATGTATCATTTTATTATGTTTTTAAATATTTAAATTTAGTTTGGAATTTTTATTTTTTTTTAAATCATCTGAATTTAAATTGTGTCTTGGACAAATAAAACGTACTTTGGAAGATATGTATTAGGGATTACACCACCTATTTTTCTGCCAATAGATATAAAGATATTTAATATTTCTTTCGAGTTACGTGCTATGCCTCTCCATTTTCTTCATGTTTCCCCATATTTTGTGATTTTAAGTTCATGAAGCTTGATATCAAAATTTAGCAAAATATTTAATGATGTTTTTGTTTTGATTTTATCTCAAATTAAATGAATGAAGATTTTACATGGATTTTGTTTTGGTGTCCGGTGATTTCTGGATCTTTTTCACATATCGTCTAAAGATCGTTCAGCAAGGTTTGTAATTTTATTTTCACCAATTTCTTTAGCTTTTGATTAAAATCAATCATTATGGTTGTGATGGATTTAGGTCTAAGGTTTGTGAAGTTGGCATCTCTAATTTGATACAAAAAGTAGGATTTTTGAATTTTGTTTTGTTTATTGTTGTTTTTAACCCGTTTTTTTTGTGTTTTTTTTTTTGGGTGATGACGAAGTTGTGGATGAAGGGTACACAGATTCTAATAGTCCCCTGGTTCATTTGCAATTTTACCAAAATAAGGGTGTATATGAGGGGTACATAGATTCTAATAGTCCCATTGTTCATTTGCAATTTTTTTTTTCCTTTTGTTATTAATAATATATTGATTTTAGCTTATTTATTATAAATTTTATATTTGTTCTGAAAGTTTGACTGTATCAGATTTGAGGAAATTATTGCCATAAATTCTGAAATTGGGTAAAATTCTTAGTAATAAAGGATGAAGAAGTTGGTTTTGTATAAGTTGATCATCAATTTTTGTACATGTGGTTTTTGTATACCAAATTACCATCAATTTTTGTTTATTTGGCCACCTTTTTATCTGTTTATTTTATTAAGACTTTCTTAAAAAAAATTAATTTAATAAGATTATATTAAATTGCATTATTTCATAATATAGTTGGATAATGGTACACATCCATAAACAATTCTAATATGCTTAACATTTAAAAGATATGTTTTATATCGAGTAGTATCTTTTTATTAATATTCCGAGACAATGTTTAAGGTGAGATTAATAAAAACCCAATCCATAAACAACTCTACATATAAACATCTACTATTGGTGATTTTATTAACGTCAAATTCTTATTCAACCCCGTGTGGCACACGGGGAATAAGCTAGTATTATCTAAAAGAACCCAAAAAGTTGAACTGATGTAAAACCAAATTGAATGGTTCTTAAATTTTTGAAAATCAAAAATTTATTCTCAATTTCTATTTTATACAAAAACCAAACCTAAACAAACCATGTTCACCCCTAATTTAACTAACGTTCAAGATAATGTTAGACACTCACAATGAAACATAGAGTAACACCTTTTTTTAATAGATATGAAAGTGTAGATACTTTTCTTATCAATACCATATTATAAAGTTTTATCTCTTATTTATAAAATGTAACATTTCTTAACATACGTTTATAACAATCCGAAATATCGTTATCATGTGCGTCAGTTACTTTTACTTGATAAATAACATTTTCGCCACAATAAAAAACTTGGAAAATTCCATGACACAATACATGGTCCATCATCCCAATCACATATAGTCGTGTTTGCAATGTTTGTTTTTTCACGCGGACATATTTATGATTATTATATGTGATATTTTAATTTGGGAGCTATATTTTATTGTAGAAGGGATTTAAAAGATGAAAATAGCAAAAGAAATTAAAAAGGTAAAGAAAGGTAGTTAGAACATCCGGAGTGGTAAGGTTGTGGACTCGGTGTAGAGCTCACAACGAGCGTTGTGCTCGTTACCACTCCGAGGTCTCCTCGTTGTGGGCTCGTTGTGAGGAGACAGCCGTTATCGAGATTCTTGATTTTTTATTTTTATTTTTTTTCAAACCAACGATAATAATACCGTTTTAATTAAATTTTTTTTTTTTTTTTTCCAAATTTCACCTATAAATACAACCCCATTTTAACCAAAAAAATCACACCTTCTTTCAACAATTTTATTCTTAATCCAATTCAATCTCATACCAATCCCAAAACAAACACAAAATGTCTTCATCTTCATCAAACGCTCCCCAAACAAACACAAACAATCCCGCGACGCCACAATCACAAACACCATCCGGTTTCGCTAACTATTTCGGCACATCAAACGCCCTATATCCAAACCAAATACCAAACTTTTCGGCACAACAATCCCAGCAAATTCTAAACACTTAATTAACGCAACAACCTCTACAACCACAATACCCACAACAAATGTTCACTCCCGAACAATTCGCAATGCATCAACATCTTATCTCACAATCCCAAACTTTTCTTCCCCAAACTTTTCCAACCCAAACTTTTCCAACCCAACAAACACAAACTTTTGTTCCAGAAACCAAAGAAATCGTCCAAGAAACGGACGATGTGGTCGAAGTAACCCCACGACCGTCCACGTCTAATCCGAAAAAGAAAAAGACGTGCAAAAAGATTGCATGGACGGTCCCAAAGGAGGTCCTTTTGGCGGAGATGTGGTGCGCTATCTCGGAAGGTGAGTCCGTAGGAAACGCCCAACCCGACGCGACATTTGGCAACGGATCGTTGCGGGTTACAACAAAGAGGCGACGAAGCAAGGATTGCCAGAGAGATGCAAGGAGTCCATCAACTCCAAGTTTACGGCGATGAGTGCCTTGGTCAAGGTTTTTATCGGCCACCATTGCGAGGTGGTAAGAAATCGGGAAGTGCAATTCATGAAAATTTTAATGCTTTTTGGGCCGGAGGAAGAAGTGCCAGAACCTCAACAAAAGAAAAGCAAACTGGTTGTAGTTCGGGGTTCAAGCCAAGCGGGACCGACGACCATGCGATTTACCAAGCGGCTCGGCAAATGTACTATGAGGCCGAGCATTCGCAGTTTAAGCATGAGAAGGCTTGGGAAATCTGGAAGGATCACGGCAGATGGCGTGCATTTGTCAAGTTAGACCCTCCAGTCGATACCGTCAACCTAGACGACGTTGACGTCGGGGACGATATATTTGCGGATGATGTAGAACAACGACCTCTAGGGAAAAAGAGAGGTAGTAAAAGAAAGGAATCATCCGACGCCTCCGATAAGGCGCAAACATCTTCGTCGTCGACGCTTTGCGGGCTCATCGCGTCACACTTGAAAAGATTACGAAGACAAAAAAGCAAACCGCGGAAAAAAAAGGCGCAAACCCTCGAGGCTCAAGAACGAGCGGCTATCCGACAAGAAGAAGCGGCTTACTCTAGTGCAAGAAGAGACGATATGATGTTTCTTCAACAAAGCACGGAGGGGATGCCGCCGGCACAAGCGGCCTGGGTCGAAGCGGAGAAAAATAAAATCTTAGAAAAATACGGGATGAATTAGTTTAGTTTTTATTTATATTGTTTTAATTATTTGTTTTTGTTTTAATTATTTGTTTTTTTATTTATTTAATATTTTAGTTATTAAGTTTTAATATTTTATATTGTTTCAATTATTTATTTATCTTTTATTTAATGTTTTAAAAAAAAAAAAAAAAATAATAAAATAATCCCACAACCTTCACAATCATCACCCAACAATCTCACAATCCACGTTCTCTGCTTAACAGCCCCTTGCAACGAATAAAAGCCTGAAAACCGAAAGGGTGGACGATCCATCCAGAAATGAGTTCGTTGGTGAAGAACGTTTTCAAGAGCATCCGAGAGAAAGGTCTCTTTAATTTTGCAAGGGAGCTTCGTGAAGAAGGATTTCTGTTAGTATTTCTTTCTTTCTTATTAATCAAATCTATCTATCTGTTAATCTATTCATCAAAATGATACATATAGATCTCATCGATTTTAGGGGTTTTCTCTTTTAGGGTTTGCACATGTATTTAAGTTTTGTTTATTTTGTTTCAGGAATTGTCTTACCGATGGAAATCTTTTGTAAGTATACCTCCTCCTCATCCTCATCTACTTATTATACATTTTATGCTTCACCTGATTAATTACTCTCTGTTTCTATGAAATGTTCCACTTGAAGTAATTGTTACGTATCTGGACCATCAACTTAAATCATTTTACATAACTCAGATGTACTATACATGATTAGGCATTCGCAGGGACAGCTCGTGAGAAATATCATATCTAACTTAATCACCTCTCCGTGAACCTTTAGTTTCATCTTTTACATTACAGATAGACTAGCATTGAGCTTTTTAGTAACTCAACGTTTAGTTTAATGAAGTAAAACCTACCTCTAAATTTCAGTTAATTGTCATTTGATTGCATTAAATATGAATGACATCATATCACAAACATGTCACTTTTGAGTGTTTTGTATAAAATGAACTCAATTGAGACTTGAGAGATTCTTTCAAGTCGGTATTCATTTCTTACAAGCTTACCGACTTCGGAAGAAAGAACAAATTGGATTGCCCGAGGATAAACTTGTTGGTAACTTGTTTGGATTGGGTCGGAGTGTTAATAAGAGTAGCTAAAACGCTTCTAATATGGTTTCCTAAGCATAACTTTTTTTGTCAATCAAAAAAAAGAAATTTGAATGTTCGGTTTGCGTTGTATCAGCTATAGCATCAGTGAATTAGGAAAATATATGTATAATCTTTTTGGTTTGTGAATACATTAGGCAAACCAAGATTCACAACATAGGCGCAACATTGATTGGTGTCGACAAATTTGGCAATAAATACTATCAGAAGCTTGGTGAGACGCAATATGGTGAGTCCTGTTCTTCGTTTTGCTTATGTTTAATGATCTCTTATTATAACCACACTATTGTCTTTTATTGATTATGTGTTTGAAGTTCTGTAGTTATTAAATATGCATATCTCTTCACTCTGTCACTTCAATTATTCTATTTTTATCTCACGAATGCTATCTCGAGTTAATTTAATCCTTGGAAACGGTTTTTTTGCTTTTCGCTTTACCCAAAAAGGAGTTCAACTTGTTGTAAAGAGGATACCAAGTTTCAACTTAAAGTTCGATGTACGAACTTTCCAGGTTTAGATGAGATGGTCTTATATATTCTATGGTGTGTGTAACATGTAATCCTTGTTGCAACCACCATGTTCTGGTTCGATCCCAAATAAATAGAACTTGATATTATTTTGAACCGAAGTAGCTTCACATATATTATTCCAGAAGTCTGGATCCTCGTTGTTTAAATTGATTCTTCTTCTTACTTAAAACAAAAGATAAATTTTTCTTCTAAACTCCTTGTAGAAGAGATAATTGAGGCTTACTAGAGTTAAATGTTTTTTGTTATTTTAATCTTCGTGTTATTGTTTCCTGGAAATTTTGCAAAAAGGTTCTTATTTTATCAAAATATATATGTTTGCTAGTATCACTAGAGATTTTGGAAAAAAAAAATTTCAGCTTGTAGTTTTCAATATAGTTATTAGTTACGTTAAATTAGTGTCGTGAATGGGGATTGTGTACTCTAAAGTGAACAAAATTGATGAACCCAGCCCGAGTGGCCACAGTTAACACTACACTGGTTCGATGACTACTTTTGTTACTTATCTTTTGAAAAACAGTTGACATGATATTATGATAACATGATTACAAGCAATCAATATGTTTTTTGTAGTAAGCATTTTGGTGTATCTTGACTTGTAGGAAGACACAGGTGGGTAGAATATGCTGTCAAGGACCGTTACAATGCATCTCAGGTCCCACCTGAATGGCATGGTTGGTTGCATTTCATTACTGATCACACAGGAGACGAGGTAAGTCTATTATGTTTCTATCAAAACTATATGTTTGTTAAGAATACTACATATCGTTTGAGCACCCTCATTTATCTCTTTATGAAGGAAGTTGGGTAAAATTGGTTAAAAAAAATTAGTTATAATTGCAACTTTATTATTATTATAGGTAGCAATTTTAACACAATGTGTCTGTTTGAGTTAATACTTCATCTCCAACGAGAATTTTTTTTAGCTAATATGGAAACAAGTTGAAAATCATGCAGAGTGTGTAGCGTAAAACCTCCTCAGTCGCTTATTTCAAAGGATACAGGTTATTATTGGTGTAATATAGTTGTTATAATCATTTTTAACAACTTAACGTTTTTATATGATACAAAGAACAAGGGCAAATGCCAACCTGACCTGTTTTGACCTGCATTGTGTTCTGCCATTTTGCCCCTCTAACTATGATATTGATAGTATTATCATGTAGATCGTTCTCGGTATGAGCAAATACTTCCAGTAACATTTTCATTAAATCAGTATAATCAAAATTTGTGGTATACAATCATGATAACATTTGTATGATTTTGTTGGATCAGCTTCTAATGCTTAAACCCAAGAGGTACGGATTGGATCACAAGGAGAACTTCACAGGGGAAGGTGATGAATACATCTACCATTCCAAGGGACACTCACTGCACCCTGGGCAGAGAGATTGGACCAGGTATCAGTCGTGGCAACCCACCAAGACCCAATGATTTTGATGGGCTACCAGTTGGTATGTAAGCAATTCCCGACATATTTTGTCCAACAATAAGGCACACCTTCGTGTGGTTGAAACGTACGAAACAGAATTCAACAAAGTTATTTGTTAAGTTTGTGGACCTAAAGATTTGGATTTCTCGTTTCCTTTTATGTTGTGTTAATTGAAAATGAAGTGAGTTTATGAAATGCCATTTCTTAACCCGGTTTTGAACTTTAGTGCCTGGTACAGTTTATACATAGCGTGCGTACTAGTCACACGAAAAAAGTACCACTAGAAACAGCATTAAGTAAAATGCTAAACATATAGCTCTAGCATCTGTTGGAGTTATGAAAATTTATTGTATTGGAAAAGCTACCTTACCAAGGTCTTTTGAAAACACTTATCTGGCTTTAAAAAGGAGAATATTCAGCTCAAATAAAGCTATTAAGCTAAAAGATATTTGGTTTATAAAAGGTTTATAATCTTAAATTTTGATAATTTGTAAGAAAATTTAATGAATTTTAGCGAATTGTAATTGCATGTATCGAAAGGTTTGCAGCATGACGGTATGTGAATGGTTCATCAACTTAGAATTTGTGGATCCAAAGATACGAAAATATGTGGGCTATGTTTGGCAAAAGTTTATACAAGGCTTAAACACATTTATTTAGGGGCTTGAGCTTTTCTTTAAATAAACATTGTTTGGTTAGAGATTATTCAAATAAAAGTAGTTTAGAAAAGTAATTTGAATTTTTATTATGGTAAATTACATGTATACCTCATAAAGGTGTCTTATTATAGTATTATAATATAATTTTTAATTAATTTTTATATTTTTAAATTTTAACTTCAGCTACTAATTTATGAAAAATAAAAGCTTGTTATGAACAAACATGGAATGGATGTGCATATTTTATAGAATATTTGTTAGAGATATTTGAATCATATAAGGAGATGTCTTTCTTGGAGGATATTTCAAGTTGTAACTATAAATAAATATGTTTATAAGATTAATAATACAATTCTTTTTTCTCTTTTATCATTGTTATTGTTATTTTTATTGTTACACAAAACGTTATCAGCACGCTTTAAGAAAACTAAAAGACTAAGAAAGAGAAATGCGTTTTGATTTTTCTCGAAAAAATGAAATTTAACTCTAAGAGGTAATCTTAAACAATATTTTTATTTATATTACTTTTCGTATTTTTTATATTAAATTTGAGTACAACATATTAAAAGTTTTGATTGAAATTGCTTTTGAGGTCTGTTCTACTTTTTATTAATGCTAAATTTGGGTGTTTGCCACGTATCCACAATTAGACGATGATTTTTTCAACTTATTCGAGTTGTCTGTGTATCTTAATTGTAATTAATATGTTATTTGAGACCATGATACGTAACTAGCTGTTAATAAACTCAAACATATCAATTATATTGTTTCTTTTTGTCCTCTTAATTATTAGAACTAAGATATGATGTTATTAATTATTTGGCATGAGATGAATATAATGTAATAAGTACCGACATACAATGTTTGGCAATTAGTTAATTAACATGACAAACATCATTATATGTTAATTAACATGATAAGTATATAGATGTATAAGCAGTGGCGAGTTTACAATGTGTAAGGGTAGGTCACGTGACCTATCTTGTTTTTTTCTTTTCTCATTAGAAGTATATAGGAAATTTAAATGTGAACTACCTAAATAATATGTCGTGACCTAGGTAGAATAACCCAACTAACTTAGAAAAGAAGAAGATAGCCCAACTAACTTAGAGAAGAAGCCCAAAGAAAAAACAAAGGAGCCCATTACTTGCATCTTAATCACACGTTTTTGAGAAAAGAATAAAACAGAATAAAAAAAAGAAACTCTTTGTTTCTATTCTCCACGTCTGATACGGAAAAGGCAAAACCCAAAAGTCTTCAAATCGCCACGCACAGCAGGCAACAAACGAATGAACGATGATGGTCGCGCTTGAAAGTTGAAATCGCCGGCCACCAGCGCCGGATTCTTGCCCAAGTCGCCGACCTCAGGTGAGGTTTCTGCAATTCCGCTTGTGATTCAGTTTCGTCGGGTGCAATTGTAAGAACTTGTAATTTTTTTTTGCTTTTGTCGGATACAATTGTAAGAACTATAATTTCTTTTGCTTATATGACCCGATCTGCTAATAGTTTTTTTTTTTTACTTATTCATGATTATCGGTTTCAATTAAATAGTGACCTACGTGCATTTGAGTTTTAGACTCACCACTGTATATAAGAGTTAATTAACATAACACACATCGTTATATGTTATTGGTTAATCTTTGTGCATATTTGGTATGCTAGAAAAATATTTGATTGTTATTTGTGCAAATATAATGAAAACTAGAAAAAAGAATATTTATCATATATGATAGGCTGATAGTAATTGGTTATGACTAGCTAATTATAATAAAAGGTTGGAAATGTTTACACAGAAAAGTCAGAAAATAAGGACGATATTATTATATTATTCAAATATTGATTAATATGCATCAGATTTAGTAATTAGTTTAGCCCTTATGATATTAAATAATACAAATAGCTTGTCTCTAGACATTCTCGATGATAAACTTTTTTAAACTTTTATAAAATTGGCATATCATAAAAGTATTAAACATTTTTTATTTTATAAAGCTATCTCCACTATGACATAAAGCTTTTAAGAGTTTATATTAAACACTAACATTAAATGACTTTAATCCAAAAAATCGATTTTGAAGAGGTTCATAAACATGAACATTTTTCATGACACGTCATCTTAAAATTAATTCCATTATTAATACTTTAAATTTCGAACCTCTTCATAATTTATAAACCTATTCTTAAAGTCATCATTGAAGATGAACTTATACTGACATGATATACTGTCATATTATAGAATTTGATTTGATAAATGGCTTCGACACTAGTTGAAAAAGTTATGTGTGTATTTCATCTGCTAAACGTATAAACATGGTCTCGTGTTATTCATGTAAGTGTGATATAATGTATCTTTGGTTTTCATGTTGTGCTTTAGATAGTATTAGAAACAAATTAATGGTAGTATTACTCCGTATAAATTAGATGTAAAATTGATGATTAATATAATATAAACAAAGTTTGAATTGTTATGTTAAGTAGCTGGTTGTGTAGATCCCTAATTACGCTTATGTAGTAGAGCTATAAATATTTTAATCATATTTGTTATTTTAGACATGATTGGTTTATTATATCTACTTATTTTTTGAACGAGTTAAGGCAACGCTATGACACAAAAGTTATGATACTCCGTAAAACTCGTTATAAATGAATTCACTTGGGTTCATATAATTTTAAATTGGTGAATATATGCTAATGTGAGTATTATATTGGATATTATGAAATTAATTGATACTTGACAAAGAGTAGATATAAACTTGTCATGACAAAAAGGTTAAATGATATTTAAGTAATTTCTCATGTATTATATGGCATTAAACCTAGGTGCAATTGAAGCACATATGGTCATAAACCAAAAGTTTATAGACCGTGATATTTTGGTTATAAACTTGAAGTAATGGATCATGATTATTTGGTCATAAACATGAAGTTTATGAACCATGGTTATTTAGTCATAAAGCAGAAGTTTATTGACCTTGATTATTTAATTAATTGGCATGATCGGTTAGACCATCCCGCGTCAATGATGATGCGATATATATAGAAGAAATAAAAGATTATTGTGTACTCTCAAAAGAAATTAACTAATTGTGAACTAAGTAGGGATTGAATCCCATAATTTTGGAAATTATAGAAGAGGTATAAATATGCCTATACACCCATATCATGGACCAACTAGAGTTTTAAAATCGATGCATCGTCTAAATGTTCATTAATTCGCAACCTAATTTTTGCGTGATTAGTGACTCAAAATGAAATAATGAGCACATTGCTCCATATTATCATCTTTGTTATGGCAATAGTGGTGAATATACTTCACAAATTTATAAATGATTATTGGAATAAGTGTTGACATTAGTATTTCTTACGCAAATTGCTTTTGTTGAAACGCTTATCAAGCGTCTTCAGTTGATTTAGTTGATTGCAAAGCCAACGATCATGAGAGTAAAACACATAGATTTTGTTTGGGCCATGTATTTACATGAAGTAGCACTAATTCGCATCAAACCAATATTTGTGATGATTACCCCCATTATGATTGATTTTTGGTTAGAAGTAATTCTCATAATATATTTTGATTATGTTTATATGTTTAAGTAGCTCCACCACAATGCATAAATCAAATATAATTACAATTTAATATGCCATCAAGGGGAGATTGGTTTATGACATGATTTATGTTTGGTATGAATCAAATATAATTACAATTTAATATGCCATCAAGGGAGATTGGTTTATGACATGATTTCTCATTAAATGTTGGGTATATATGTTTGGTATGAATCAAATATAATTACAATTTAATATGTCATCAAGGGGAGATTGGTTTATGACATGATTTATTGATTGTAATGAATTAGTTATCCCAACATTAGGGGGAGAGAATGTGCAGCTAAAACTAAGAAAGATTGCAATGAATTATCGACCCTCAAAGTAAACAATATGAACCAGAAGTTCATAGGATAATTCATTTGCCATATTTAGTAATCGTCAGATAGATTTACTGGCCAAAGAGAGTGACCATACCACATATAAGAGAGTGACCATACCACATATATAGCTGCTAATGCTTTGACTAAAATGTGTTCTTAAAGGACATCATGTAACTCGTAAAAAAATCTACGACATACCTGAAGCGTGGTAGAGTAATTGATTCCAAATAAAATTCTTTGAAATAAATAAGGAGCAATGACTTAAAGATGGTTAAATCGAGGTAATAAAGACCCCGAAAGATACTCTTGAAGAGTAACTAAACATGATGGTTCCAGAAGAACCTAAGGTACTTGAATATAAAGAGATCTCAGTATGTTATATCATGTTTAGGAAATATATGGAATCAAAATAAAATGAAATCGACGTCGACAATGATATTAATATAACGCTGGATATTATTAATATTAATGAGGATCATGTTAGCATACCTGCTCAGAAGTGAAGAGATAGAATTGATTGGAAAAAATGGTAAGACCCAAGAACTAAATGAGAATTGAAGTCTCTCGAAATAAGATATATGTTGGGATTTGAAGTCCATATACATGAAGGTGTATTATTAACCGGTCTTTAGTTGAATTGAGATTATATGATATAAGGCAAGATTGATATATAATATTTTACAAAGACCCGCATTTGGTTACAATGAGATATGTTATAAAGTGGTGGATGCAACGATTTGTATTGATATCTTATAAGTCAGGCAATATATGAGATACTTGATTCGCGTCTAATGATTATTGTAAGAGTTCACTAGGTATTGAGACTCCCCGAATGATATAAAATGCCTGAAGCATGTCTCATGATTTAAAATGCATTAAGTATATAAGAAAGTTCTCGAGAACACTATTTGATCAAATGAAAAGTCCTTATATCGGTTAAAAGTTATGATGACACATGTGATACAATCGCCATGGTAATTTGTAAGATATAGCTATGAAATGATTATGTTTATGTGCACATTTGATAAAGAGATCCGGATCAGAATATGTTATAGGTACTATATATGTGTTGAAACATTTGGAACTCGTGAAAAGATTTTGAAGGCTATTGAGTAGTCACATAAGTAATGTGAAAGGAAATACCTTTGGAAGACCTAAGTTTTGTCTTGAGTTATATATTGACCATGTGAAGGATGAAATCCTTGCACACTAACAACAACTATGCATTGAGCACTTAAATAGTTAGGAGGTAACTTTGTATTGATATGACCCATTTTGACAACTAAAAGATCATGATTTTATTACTGGTCCAGAAGTACCATATTTGATTGATATTGAAGCATTGGTTTGCTCATATAAGATGTTATTATTTTCGAGATATGGATAATATCCCATCGTGATGGAGAAATATAGTTAATCATCATTATTACTGATCACAAACTGGATATTTATTGTGAAGAGAAATCATTTGGTTGTGCAAACTCAAGGTATTTAAATGATGGGATTTTCAGGGGGAGAAATACATGTTGCACTCTTTTTCCCTTAACTATGGTTTTTTCCCATTGAGTTTTCCAAGCAAGGTTTTTAATGAGGCAACATCACCGAGCGTATTGAAAAGTTATATTCTCTTTTTCCTCACTAGATTTTTGTTATGTTAGGTTTTATCTATTGATGTTTTAACGAGACATAATCTTTTAAATAATGGACATCAAAGGGGGAGTGTTATGAATAAATATGGAATATATGTTCATATTTTATAGAATATTTATTAGAGATATTTGTATCATATTAGAAGATCTATTTCTTGAAGGATACATATGTTTATGAGATTAATAATACAAGTCTCTATTTCTTTTATCATTGTTATTGTTATTGTTATTGTTATCTTTATTGTTATACAACAGAGCTTAAATTTTCAATTATGAACATAAGCTTTAATTTCAGCTTCGGCTATAAACAATTATCTATATCTAAAGCTAGTTTTACCGAACATAATACTTAAAATATGATATTATTTTTCTATATTATTAAATTATTTCTCATTAAATTTAGCAAATAAAGAATATAAAAAGATTTTAAAAAGAAAATGATAGAATCCAAATAATTTCATCTTTTTGTATAACTTAACCTTTCTCTATCATCTTAACCTTGTTACACTAATCAACGTAAATTGTCCTAGTCATAATTATGATTATCTGATTATGATTTTGCCACGTATAACCAAAATGCCCATTTAAACTTATTTAATGTTTAATTTTATTATAGTTAATTTTTAAAACTTATCTATAATTAAGAGACGTACCATTTGTAAGTCCTTGAAAAATTCGCAAAAATCCTCATAAAGATCCCAAATTTAAAGAATCTATCATCACCTCATTTGAGGTGACATGTGTAGACACGTGTCATTGCTTGAACCGCAAACACTCGCAATGATTAGTTGTATGCGCCAAACCTACACGGCTTGTTGGTACATTACACGATTTCTATTCTCTTAAATAAAAATACATTCATCTGTTGCGGTTTTGTAACACACAATCGAAAGACCAAGTATTATACAAAAAATAATCTCTAACGACCAATAAGCGAAGTTCTAATAACATATGTCGAACGGTTCATAAAAGAAACCATACAAATACAAGAGTAGGAAGCTAAATTGCCTATAACACAAGACCGAATATTAAATCATCACTACTCCGATTATGCAATGATTAAGTACATCAACATGTTGTTACGGTGAAGGTTTAAAAGACGGTGCCCCCACTAACAAAAAACACCGCTGTATCATCTAGGATAATACTATGCACTGTATACAAACAAGTTGTGTGCTATCAGACATACGAGCACCCAAAGATGCACCCGAAGATATCCACATACTCCATCTACCAATAAGGTCTAAATAGCAAGTAGGACAAACGTTAATTTGTGCATTGTGAGGTAATAACAAACAATTACTACCATAGGGAATATCAAATAAACAACATAACATTCAATGGATCTTATATTACATAAATGAGCACAATACTATCAATTCTACATATATATATATATATAAATGGTGTATTTATAGATCTTATATTTTACTTTCGAGTATTTGAAATATTGGGCTCTACCATGTTTGACCCAATATTCTTTTACAAATGGTGTTAGCGTAACGCATTAAATTGAATAAATACTTATCAAAAAAGACTCGGTTACTTGAACAAGAATTTAAATCAAACATAAAATTTAGAGATTATTAATGTGACGTACTATAAACTTTAATAGTCTGTAATTGTGGCAATAGTTTTCGTAAGTCAGAATCACATAATTTCATATTGAAAGTCTCTATCAGTTGGATTGAAAGTTAGAGACAATCTTCCATGAAATTATCTTGACATTTATAAAATAAAGGGTGATGTGATCGATTTACTTTTATAAATACGATTTAAGAGAAATAAAAATTAAAAATTTGTAAAGTTCATAGTTTTTTACATACGGTGTACTTGGCAAATGTCTTCCCAAAGAAACGACAAACTTTATGGATTAAACTGTTTAAATAGATTAGATTAGTGACATGTTTACTTTTATGATTAACTACTTTTTAAGAAAAGTAAATGCTATACCTATTAAAATAATGATATATATGAATATGAATGAGTAAAAAATCTAAATCATATTGGTAAAATATTTATCTATACTATATTATAATGAATCTTTTTCAAAGTCTTAATATCTTAAAATTTAAGTAATTGAAATTACCTTAATACCCTTAATCTATATTAATTATTATTTAAGTCAAACAACACTCTTTTTCCTAATTAATTTAAAATTTTAATATTTAATAAAGTAACTTATAATTTTTATGTAATTAAAAAAATTAAAATACTTTCTATTTAATTTAAAAACTTTAAAATTATAAATTTTATTTTATAACCTCAAAAACTTAAAATAATTAAAATATTATGCATTTTTTTTCTACTAAAATACGTATACTAAATCTACAGTATAATATAATCTATTTCTACTATATTATAAAACATTTCTCACATATTTTTAATTTTCTAAAACCTTAGTAATTGAAATTACTTATCTACCGTTTTTATGTCTCTTACCACATATCATTATTCAAAATAACTTATAATTAAATAATGTTGGTTAATAAAGTTTTAGCCTTGTAGAGTAAATGAACGAAAATATACTTTAAACATGTAGACCTAGAAGTGTTTATTTACCATAATAACAATAACCAATTTCGTTTATATTGATTAAAGAATTTATAACTGGAAACCAAAACTGACATGTAAGTCCATACCGCAATTAACGGTATTTATTTGTTAACAAATGGGTCAAATTCATAAAAAAGTTTGATTACAAACCATGCAAATATTGATAGAGAATAGGAAGTCGAAAGAGGTTCATCTTCAAAATGATTCCTAAGTTTGTTTTGTAATTTGTTTGATGGAGAATTGGAAGTCGGGTCAACACATACACTTATGTCACACATGTTGGTCCTAATTGTACTTGATGAGGTTTCATATACTAAAAATGTTTATTTGTTTATGTTTAAGTATAAGGCTGAAAATAATAACTGAACTATCTTAGATGAGACCTTAAGAAATGTTGGGTATCCTCTCAAGAAGAAACCATCATTATGGATATACATGCTCAAATAGGTATTTAGTCATTTTCTTTAAATAATATAAGACCATTTTATACTATCCTTATCTTTTAAAAGCTCTTACTTATAGGTAGGTTTATTTGTCATTACAATGTTATGTGTTTAGATGGTCAACAATTGCAAGAAGCTTACCAAGAACAACCGATAACGAGATATAAAACTATTAGAGAACTCAATTCAAGAAAGAAAAAAAAGGTGTAAAGTGAGTTTGAACCAATCAAGAAATAGAAAAAACGACTATTGATGGGCAAATGTTTTAACAAGTACAAGGACAACAAGAATTGCAACAAACTATATTTTCTATCTTTTAAAAGTTTGTATCTATACGTATCTTCACGTTTTACATTATGATTGAAGTTTAAATACATTTTTTTTTTATCATTTCGCGTATTTAATTTCCGTAGTTAAATATTCGTAATATAATTATATAAAATATAGTTTATTATCTCCGCTGCACCGTGCGGGTACTATACTAGTTATACAAAGAGTTTCACTAAAAGTCTTAATCTTTTAATTTTAAGTAATTGAAATTACTTTGTTACCCTTAGTGACAACTTTTAAGAATTCCAAATAATTAATATATCTGGAATGTTATGAAAGATGTTAACTTATCTATACTATTATATAAAGAGTTTTACCAAAAGTGTTAATCCCTTAATTTTAGGGAATTGAAATTACTTTCTTACCTTCGTGACAACTTTTACAAATTCAAATTAATTAATATATTTGGAATGTTATGAAATGTGTTAACTTGTATATTTTTAACAATTTATATACTTACTATCTTTCTACTTTTACAAATAGTAATAGTAAGTATTTATGTATAAAAAACGTCAATTATGTTTATTATATTCCATTACAACTTTCAAACATTCAAAGTCATGTCTAAATATTGATACGGTGTTTATATGCGTTTAAAGGCTTTATCGAAACATAATTTTTTATATAGGTAGAATGGTGTGAACATAAATCTTTATCTAAAAGTCTTTTTATGACACAAAAAATAAACCTGAAATATTATGCACAAAAAAAAAACCTGAAATATAAAATATAGTTTATTATCTCCGCTGCACCGTGCGGGTACTATACTAGTTATACAAAGAGTTTCACTAAAAGTCTTAATCTTTTAATTTTAAGTAATTGAAATTACTTTGTTACCTTAGTGACAACTTTTAAGAATTCCAAATAATTAATATATCTGGAATGTTATGAAAGATGTTAACTTATCTATACTATTATATAAAGAGTTTTACCAAAAGTGTTAATCCCTTAATTTTAGGGAATTGAAATTACTTTCTTACCTTCGTGACAACTTTTACAAATTCAAATTAATTAATATATTTGGAATGTTATGAAATGTGTTAACTTGTATATTTTTAACAATTTATATACTTACTATCTTTCTACTTTTACAAATAGTAATAGTAAGTATTTATGTATAAAAAACGTCAATTATGTTTATTATATTCCATTACAACTTTCAAACATTCAAAGTCATGTCTAAATATTGATATGGTGTTTATATGCGTTTAAAGGCTTTATCGAAACATAATTTTTTATATAGGTAGAATGGTGTGAACATAAATCTTTATCTAAAAGTCTTTTTATGACACAAAAAATAAACCTGAAATATTATGCACAAAACAATTTATACTATTATATAAATAGTTTTACCAAAAGTCTCAATCCCTTAATTTTAAAGAATTGAAATTATTTTCTTTTTTTTTACCCTTATTGGCAACTTTTAAAAAATTATTTATACTATTATATAAAGAGTTTATTAAAAGTCTTCGTCCCTTAATTTTAAGGAATTGAAATTACTTTTTTTTTACCCTTAGTGACAACGGTTAAGAAATTCAAATTAATTAATATATTTGGAATGTTATGAAAGATGTTAACTTATATTGATACGGAGATTTTCATTTTGTATTATCTATAATTTTGTTTTATATAACTTTTTACATATTTGTTTTCCCTCAAATGATGTCGGTTTATTGGTGTGAGAACCGTCGAAAATTCAGGTCGAGTACACTAACTGATAACCTCGTATACTTAATTGATACTTGATATAACTAACCTTATGTGTTACGTTGTTACGTAAATATAACTCTTTAAGCTAAGCTCGATGTAACTTATACAAAACTTTTAACGTAGGTTTACGTTACTTAAACATAAAACATGTGTGTCTCGGAATCGGAATCGGAAATCGAAATCAAATCATTAAATGAATCCTAATACTAAGAAAACATATAATGAACTTGCTAAATTCATTGCAAAATAAACGAGAACTCTAAACGAACGCATGTACAACAAGACACTCAAGATTTTACGTGACACTCAAGACATAGGACAACAACAATTTATATATATATATATATATATATATATATATATATATATATATATATATATATATATATATATATATATATATATATATATATATATATATATGTGAACTACAAATTCTAGGTACGTTAAACTCCAGAAAAATAAAAATGGTTAAACCATGCAACTAAAAACCTAAAAACGAAATTGAGTTGTTATAAAAAACATAATTTAATTTCAATCCCCCAAACGGACTTAATAAGTGTCACACCCCGCTAAAGCGGAAACACGGAATGTGAAGAGCGAAGAATCATTTCACGGGTTACACTAAAATTAACGGCTCGAGTCATTTGGATTTAAATTGAAAAGTACAAGTCAAAGATACAACCAAGATTCAACATAAGACCATAGTAGATAACAAAAGTGTTTTTAAATAAAATTCCCAAAATAAGGTCTTCTTCCCAAGGTATACTTCACATAAAAGACTTGACCTGCCTGAGCAATGCACTTCATAACTTACGCTTAGTTCCTGAAACATGAGATAAAGTGTCAACTACGAAAACGTAGTGAGTGAGTTACAGTTTATGAATTGAAAAAGAGTTTCAATTTAAAAGTTCATAAGTGTCCGAGACGAGTTCAAGGTTCATAAAAGTTCCAGAGTTGTTCAAAGTCAAGGAATTTCAAGATAAGTACAAGTGCTTAAAATTCAAGAATAACTCAATAAAGTTTAAGTGCTTAAAATTTTAGAACAATTAAATTCCAAGATAAGTTCAAGTCCAAGTACGATCCAAGACCAAGTACGTTCAAAATAAGTTCTAAGACCAAGTACGTTCCAAATAGTTCCAAGTCAAGTTCAAAAGTCAAGTAGCGTAGCGAGCGAAAAAGTCCGTAGTCATTACCTCAGCGGTGGATTAGTCCACATGTGTAAGACAGTAAGTAAGTATATGCGTAAATAAAGACCTATGATTCTCGAGTTGTACCAACCACTAAGCTTAATATACGTAAGATTTAGTCTACACACTAATCCGATTTTAGTCAAGTACCTGCCCACTAGTCCAGTCTAAAGTCCGAGTCCGCGAGAACTTAGCAATATGTACCTTGGTCGCTACCCATTGGTAAGGAGTGACCGCTCCTAAGTATCGATACCCATAATTTATGCTAACGGCATGTGTTAATAGTGTGTATAGTCGTCCAAGAAAAGTTGTGGGGCGTCTAGTCGTCCGTTTTCAAAAGTCTTTTTGTCTGCACTTACGTTGCTATATTCTCACCTAGGGTTTCGCACCAAATACAACCAAGCTATCAATGTCTAATCAAGTATCCAAAGAGGCAAACCTAGGGAGTCTAAAGTAAGCCAATCCGAACAATTGATGTTGTTTACGCATATTAGTCCAAATAGTCGTACAAAAATAGTCTCAAAGTAGTCCAAATAGTTCGTTCCAAAAATAGTTCCTTTAGTTCAAAAGTTTCCATAAATAGAAAGTCATTCAAATAGTTCAAAGGTTCGCAAAAGTTTAATAAGTTCGTAAAAGTTTTAAATAATAAGTAGCCAATAAGGCAATAAAGCATTTTTACGCATAAGAGTCTCTAAGAATTTGTCCAAAATAGTTCAAAGATCCAAAAGTCAAAATAGTTCAAATAGACCAAAGTCAAAATAGTTCAATAAGTACCAAAAGTCGAATTAGTTCGATAAGTTCGATAAGTCACAATAGTTGTACAAGTTCAAAGGTCAAAATAGATCATAAGTTCAATAAGTCACAATAGTTCAAATAGACCAAAGTCAAATAGTTCAATAAGTACCAAAAGTCAAATTAGTCGTACAAGTTCGCAAAAGGTTCGATCTCATGTTTCCCCCAAAAAGAGTACTTAAAATGTAAGAGTAGAGAGGGGTGTAACTCACGGTTTGCGAAGAAAGTGAACTCGGAATCGGTCGGGAAAAGGAGCCGGGAATCACAGGATGCCTATGAATACCAAGATTGTCCAAAAGTTAATGTCTTATTAGGTTCTTTATATAAGATTAGGTAACTTTTGTTTATGATTATGTGTTGAAGTCAAATCGTCTCAAAATTTGGTCCGAAGCGGTTAACGTTTGTTTTTGTCCGAATAGTTTAAAGTTAAAGTTATTATTATGATAGACATGTTTAGGTTACTGAAATGGTTTAGGTTTTCTAACGAAATTTGGGCAGCGCTTCCGCGCCCAAATTTCATGTCCAAAACCTACAACCAATTCCGCTCACAAAACATGCATATACACATAATAACTTCATAATAAGTCAAATAAGTCCAAAGAGTCCAATACAAGTCACAATTATTATAGTTTTTATTCATCTCAGTCTTATAATAATATTAGCAAAAGTCCAGAATGCGTGTACGAGTTTTAAACAATCAAAACGACGATTTTCGGGAAGAACATCAGCCCGGTGCGCGACACCTGTCAGGGGGTGCTGCGCACCTCCTTGCTGTTCTTCACCGTTTTGTGATTTCTTGGCCAAAAACGTTTTATTACCCATAGATTTTGACATGCAACCAGTAGATATCTTATAAAACACCATTTTAATAGTTTCTAAACAACTTTTATCCACAAAAACATAGATCTAAGTATCATCTAGATAAAAATCGTTTTTGTAGAGAAAGTGATATAAATCTTTATAAAAACTCATTTTTATTGTTTAGATCTAACATGCAAGCAAGGATTTCAGTAAAAAGAGTAAAGTGAAAGAGTTATACCGAAGGAAAAGGAATGAAACGATTTGGATGAGTTTCTAGCTCCAAATCTTCTTGAAAACCCGATTTAATCCTTTCCTTTTTGCTACCCTTTACTCTTGGAACGTTTTGTATGTGATTGATGGTCGATTTTTAGGTGTTTATAGACTGATTATTTGGCTGGACTTTCTGGTTTAAATGAAGTTTTTAGAGAGAGATGAGAGAAGATGATGAACTATGTGTAAATGAGTGTGTGTTTTGATTATGCAAAAGTGAAAAAAGAAAAGAAATAGGTGGTAATAATAATGAAGTGTTTTGGGTGTGTAAAAATGCAGTGATTACTGACCTATACCCGAGATTGATTGGTTGAAAGTTGTAAAAATCGAGACAAGGACTAAAAATGTAATATTTTTGAAAACTGGGGTGAGGTGCTGCGCACCACACCAATAGGTGCTGCGCACCACACCAATAGGTGCTGCGCACCGGGGGATTTTCAGCCTTTCTGATTTTTCGTTTTTACGTTATTGCTTCGTTGGACCTTTTTGTTAATTGAAAGTTCTAAATTATGATTAGTCATGAACATAGGAAAGTTCAATATGTGTTTTCTTGGTGTTAGGACTTATAAAATTGATTCCGGAAGTTATTCCGACACTAGTTCCGACAAAGTACCGACTCAACATTTACGAACTAGAACAGAGCGAACACGATAAAAGAGTAGCTAATGTTTCGAACCGATATAGTAGCTGAACAAGTACCTAGATTTTTGACGGTTGTCACAATAAGTCAAATGACCTTAAACAAGCTTAATTTTTCGTATGACCCAAACAAGAATTATTTATTATTATGTCTGAAAAATAGAACGTGAAACTATTAGAAATAACAATAGGTAACTATTTTTAGAGTTCGAATAACTCAAGTAGAAACTAAAAACTATTACATGTAGGCACTTCACGTTTATTATGAAAATTAAGAGAGAAGAGAAATTGAGAAACAATTACCATTTAAACCAAATGGTCAAATCATAAAAATTTGCGACATAATTATTTCTAAGGTCCGAATGATCGAACCAAGAACTATTAAATCGAACAAATATATTAATCGATTAATGAGAAACTCTCATCAATGTTTTCTAATAAAATTTAATCGAACAATAATTTTTTACCGCCGCTCCATTACGCGGGTTCAAATACTAGTATAAAATAATTAGATATGTCAAAAATATTTTTCCATTCATGTAAATATTCGTAAGCCTATAACCATATTTTTTTTCTAAACTTACATACTAACCCCTTAAAAATACATAAATATTCTTATATTATTAAATGTAAACTATTTAGTAAATTTTTATGTACTTTTACGTTTATAAGCTATAACTCAAATTACCTTTTTAGACATGGATTTTAGTTTCTCACATAACTTTCCTATTTTCGACACCCAATAAAAGTTCGAGCTAGGTAGGTTAAAGATGTAATATTTAGAGAAAATCACGAAAATAGTTATTTGACATATTAATATTTCAAAAATAACCAATTTTATAAGAAACTTTTGACGACACATTTAAATAGGCACGAATACATGACCCGAAAAGGTGAAAAAAATTAAACATTTAATTTTGGCTTACATAACGCGAAAACGTATAATACGACACGAATACATGATGCGATGACTTGATATATTTTCCACAACTTATTTCAAAAAATCAGTTTTCGCACCGTAAGTAAAAATACGAAAGTGGCATAAAAAGTTTTTACGAATTTCATAATTATTTTTAAATCTCTTTTTGTTAGGCGAGCAATTTCATGAATTTTTCTAGAATATAATAACAAGTTACAATAGTTTAATTCAAGAACCAAAATGTGAAAATTGTTAATGTTAATTAATACAATGTTATTGATAAGATGGAAGAGAGAGAGAGAGAAAAATTGGGCGATGAGATTAAAAAGTAGTAAAATGCAGGGGGTGTCTCTATACTTTCGGCAACATTGTTTTACTCTTGACGCAAAACAACACCCCTTCTCTTCTATATCTATATCTCTATATCTGTATCTATATTATATATATCATTTCCATCTTCTCCCACAAAAGAAACCAATCACATATCATCATCATCATCATCATTATAAATTATCACTCCTTTTGTGGTTAAATTAAACCAACCATGGCCATGCTTGAAACCTTATTCTTTTGATCTTATTATTATTTCATCCTTTTCTTTTCTTACCCAGATATTAGGGCTTAATTCCCACTTCAGACTTATTTTTTTTTTTAATAATAAGTTCGGTTATTCGCTGTTTTTAGATTTAATGAACCAACTTGTTCCACTTAATTTTCCTGATTTGACTGATTACTAATCATTAATTGTGTTTTTCTTAATTCCTTTATTATGTCATAATTCATTAAATTTCTTTTTCTTACTGTTTTTTTTTTTGTTTGTTTGTGTGTGTGTGTGTTTTTTTTCTTTTTAGGGGAAATTTATATTTTTGATCATCTGACAATTTTTGTGAAATTTCCCCCTTTTGATCATATCAGATTTTTGATTTCTCAAGAATTTGAATTTTAGAATTTTTTTGCCCACCAAGTGTTTGATAAAATGTCAGTTTCATTGACTCGGCTATGTTGGTGGTATTTGAAGGGGAAAGACCCTATAATATCATCCGGGTTATCTTCCGATTTAATGAAATTATCTTGTTCTAAGAAAAAAGATTCGAAATTATCGTCTTCGAAAAAAGTTAAGAAGAAATGGCAAAGTAGAGAAGAAAGGAAAACAGTAGTGGATAAAGAGTATGATTTAGTATTGGTGCCATCTGATGGTGTTTGTTTATCTGCATCAGATGATTCTTCATATGATTCTGATTGGTCTATTGGCTGGATGGAGCCTCATGCCCCTGATTTTGATACCGATTCCGATACCACAGTTGCAGACAATAGTTTTGCGGTTTTGGTTCCTTGTTATAGAAATGATTGCAAGACGTTTAAGACGGAGGAGATTAAAGAACAGCAGCCTAGTAGCAGTAACAGTAATAGTAATCAGTTCTTAAATGTTCTCACTAATTTCCCAAATGGTTTCTCTGCTGCTCCTGGTATGACTAATTCCTTATGCAAATTTCGCTATTTTTTATTTTTTATATTTGTGGATAATTTTTGTGATATATTAATGTTGAGATGCAAATCCCATGAAATAATTGCTTTGTCTTGATCTGGTCACATTTGGGAATCATTTCATAGTGCTTACAACATATTTATCTATATTATTCTCTTTTTTTCAAAAGTTTAAAAAGCACTTTAATACAGCAGAAAGAATAAAGATGCTAATCATTGCGTTGCCGGATTTAATATTGATTTATATAGTAAATGTTGTTGCTAAACTATTTGTTGTACAATTATTAAGGAGTTTGATGATGAGTTTAATACTTTAGTTGCGGCCTAATTCTTAAATTGTAATTTGTAATCACTCTTTGCATCTTGTTTGATATGCAGACGGAAACAAGTATATGGAGGAGTGGCTTGCTTCTCTTCAGAACTTTTGATTTGTGAGTCACATCGATAGATTTGCTGAAATGGGTGTTTTATTGCTTCGCTTATTATCCGTTTGATGGTCATTGGTCAATCTAAGGTACCTGGTGTTTGTAGGAATAAATAACAAAAAGAAAAGTAAAAATGATTAAAAGAAAATGTGAACTCTTCAATATCGAATAGCCATTGAATGCTACGGAGAGCTCGTAATTTTAACTTTTGGTTTCGATCCTGGGGCAAATTCTTGTTATTCGAAATTGATACACAGCTTCTATTTATGATTGGTGACGGTGGTCACTCCCGGACTTGTTACCTGATGTTTATTTTGTTGCACATATTGATGGTGTAAATATGGTTCCCTCTTGTAAATGACGATATTATATGCCATGAAATCATAAACCCGTATCTATTTATGTCTGAAAGGTGCATTCGATTAGGGACCACCATGAAATTACATGGTCCAGTCTCTTAACATGTTTATGTTATTTTGTCATAAGTTATGTCTTGTGACGATCCGTCATGGATAAGGGTTGAAAGTTACAAGTCCTTCAGTTTTGGCACCATGGTGGGGATCAAGACTAACCCAGATAACGAACCCATGAGTTTTAAATTGGTTGTGAAAATGTAATTGGGCAAGTAGTTTAATCACCATAACAAAAGTAAAATTTATAAAACTATCATGTTTTTTAAAACGTTTATCAACTCTATCCGGATTTTGGCACAAGCTCCAAAACTATCTCAAAAACACGTACTATGTGAGCAGAGAAGGCTGAAGGATGTTAGCACCCACTCCTGGGCAAAAGCACGACCTATGTAAAAAGCAAGAAAATATTCACATGGATCGCACACGACAGGTGCGACCCATGCAAAGAACCGAAAAAAAAATTTGTGTACGGATCGCACCTGCCAGGTACGACCCATCAACCACGGCTAGTTTTTTGATGTACCATTAATTAATATAGTAGAGAGGTCGCATCTAGGTGCGACCCATCAACATACCACCTTTCCATTCATGCAACGCAAATTCTACTTATATATACATATTACAATACAAATATACAAACACTTCCAACACAAACACTTAAAACCATTACAAACCTTTACAACACAAACACTTAAACATACAAATCCCTACAACACAAACACTTGTACAAAAACATTTATAAAAATAAAAACAACAACCATCTACAAAAAAATGAAATACGAAAATGGGAATATGGTCGAAGTTTCGATGAAAGAGAAGTTTGGTAACGTACTTTGGCGTTGAGCTCGAATTGTTTCCGTTAATGCTCGGACATATATCGTTAGTTACAACGTGTATCCCAATTTTAGTAACAAGCCGGATGTGGAACAAGTAGGCGCCAAATCTATAAGGTGTTTGTGTAAGCTTATTTTTTTGGGCTTATGCTTATTATTTATAAGGAGCTTATGGCTTATAAAATATAAGTTTTAAAATTTTTATTAAGTGTTTGGAGGAGCTTATGAGCTTATTAGCTTATTAGCTTATGATAAGGTAAAAATGTTTGATAAGCTCATAAGCCACACAAAAGGAGCTTATGAAAAACCCCCTTACATAAGCTCATAAGCCTAAGCTAATAAGCTCAAACAAACACCTAAAATGGGCTTATGTCTCTTACATAAGCTAATAAGCTCATAAGCCTCTTCTATAAGCTTACACAAACACCCCCTAAGACCAATGCATCTTGTATTAGAAACTACAAAATCTCGGGAACTTGGTGATATTGTTGAAGTATTTCATGATTTTGCTTGGAATATGACAATTGTTGAAAGATTTAAAATTGAGAATTTTATCTAGTGAAATTACCTGGATCCGTCGAAGAGTTTGAAGTAATGAATTTCAACTTCGTGCTAGACAGTCGTATGAAAACTATGAATGGATTATCTTTGACAACGATTGTAGCGATCACGAAGATGAAATCAATATCAATAATGATATAGATGCTACATGGAAATATTATGAAGACTCGAGTTCTAGTGGTAGTGGTAGCAGTAATAATACGTTTAAATCTTGTAATGTTAAAGTCTCCGAAAGTGATGCAGAGTTTGCTTGTCACTAGTTGTTATTGTAATTTTTATGCTATCAAGTTAAGGTTTGAATAAAATGTGTTTTATTATTGATTTTTGTTATATTTTATCTTGGAATTAGATTTTAATAAATGTGTTTTTTCCATAAAAAAAAATGTTTCTTTTCAGTATGTTATATACAATAAAAAAAAAGAGAGATTTACATCTACGTCCTTACAAAATTTCAATATTACGTCAATATCCTTGTAAAAATCAAAATTACGTTAATATCCATCTAAAACATGAAAATTTCCCATATATATCCAAAATAATAAATTAATAATATTTAAATAATTTTAATATTTAAAGTATTCATCTAAATACTAATTAAACTTTTTAGTCAAGTATATTAGGTTTAATCAAACATTAACAGATGTATCTCAATTTCATAAACTCGCAATATAGATTTAAAAAATATTGATTTCTATAATTTTTAGCATTAACGGGAATAAAAAGGTTGCGAAACTTTCTCGTCTTGATTGATTAATGTTTTGTAATATATGTTTAAAACAATTTATTCATTAAATTTAATCTATTCAGTTCATTCGGTATTTGATTCTTTATTGACATATTTGTTTAAATAAACATTTGGATTAGTTTTATTGATTTATTCAGTAATTTAGAATATTAAAATGATTTAATTAATATTTAGATGAATAATTTAAATATTAAAATCATTTAAATATTATTAATATATTATTTTGGATATATATGAGAATTTTTCATGTTTTTGAAGGATATTAACGTAATTTTGATTTTTATAAGGACATTGACGTAATATTAAAGTTTTATAAGGACGTAGATGTAAATCTCCCAAAAAAGAGTTAGTAAAGTATTGATGTGTCGGTAGAAATGTACTATACATAATGTGCTTTTTCAAAAAAGTTATGTTTTTTGAATGGGTTGTAGAAATGTTATATACATTTATTTAGGAAAACATAACAATACTTGTGTGTTGGTAGAGTTAGTAAAGTGTTTAGTGAGAGGGTGGGGGTTCGAATCTTGCAGGATTCATTTTTCAAACCTATTCATGGGTCACACCTGCTAGATGCGATCCATGAACACCCGATTTAAAATGTGTTTTATTGTTGATTTTTAGTTATAATAACAATTAATAATAATAATTCCGTAACAAAAACAATCAATTTAATACTTCTTAATAAAACACAAACATTTAAAAAAAAAAGTACGTTACATAAAGATTACATAAACATTACATAAATTAAAATACAACTAGCAATAAAAATAATTGAATGACACACAACTATTAAATGAAAGACGGTTAATAACTATTACAAGTTTGACTGTTATGACCCGTTTGATTGCATACGGTACATCTTCGAGGGGCATCTATAGGTTGAACGTCCATCTCGTTATGTATTATATTCGAACGTCTGCGTCCTCATGACCTTGAGATACGAGAGAGATCCGCTTGAATCTTCCAACCCGGATTTACCCAATAACTAACGTGAGGAAGCGGTTGAAAATTGGAACGATATTTTTTTTCGTACGTTTCTTTTTTGTAAACCTTGTTTACATATGTAGAAAGTTGTTCACCTCTATATCGAATTGCTGCCATGGAATGTGAACATGGAAATCTACGTGTTTGCCATTTTCCACACGTATAAGTTTTCCTTCTCCCTACAAACTTCATAGTATAGTCGTTTCCGCCGGTGTTGCTTGGATTGAACCTTGTCTCGACTCTATAAACCCCCGTGGTGTAATTAAACTCGATAATAGTATGTTGTCGTGCATATATCTCACGTTGCGTGAAAAGTTTCCACATACGAGGGGGCAACGGTGTTTCACAGTTCCTTGCGATCTGAGAGTGTTTTCTAAAGTGTTCGACGAATTTGTTGAATGTAAAATCAATAAGAGCCTTTATCGGCAAAAGTCTAGCTCACCGTAAGACATTGTTGAAACACTCCGCAGTGTTTGTTGTTAACCAACCCCACCTTCGATATTTCTCATCATAAAGAAGGGTCCACTTGCTTCTGTCGATTTCGTCAATATAATTCCAAGCTTCTATGTTGAGATGCATCATATCGTTTATACTTTTCACATAATTTCTTTCTTGTGTGGTACTTCCTATTGCCCAACAAAGTTTCTGCAGTGCACTAGTTTTATATTTATTTTAAAATTACTTCTTACGTATCGCAGAAAAAAACGATGGTATCCGTACGGCTTCATCCATCCAAGAAGATTTTCCATCGCGTGAATTATACCATTGTGTCTATCATAAATGACACACAAACATATGTCCCCGACAACATGACTCAACTATTGAAAAAACTAACACCAACTTTCCACCGTATCTTCATCAACAATGGCAAGCTCGAACGGAAATATGTAATTATTAGCGTCCTTTGTAACACCCATTAATAACTTACCTTTGTACGATCCTTTGATATGGGTACCGTAAACACACATAACCGGTTGACAGAGTTTAAATGCCTCAACAGCTAGTCCAAACGCCCAAAATACATATTTGAATACATATCCATGCTCTGAATATTGTGGATGATGTTGCCACTCCACAATGGTATCTGGGTTTGTAGCCTTTAATGTCGCAATGTAAGACAACAACTCTGAGAAATTATTCTACCAACTCCCGTGTATACTCTCAATCGATGTTTTCCTACCATGCCACGCCTTTTGGTAAGTAATGTCAACATTCTGAGAATTTTTTATATCTACCTGTATCTGTTTTACCGGGTAGGCGATATCTTGTATAATTGAGTGCTTAATGAGAGATGAAATCATCTGTGAGGTAATACATCTGTTGTTATTGCGAGTGACTGTCCCATAACAGTTGTGTGAAGTTACCCAATGTTTTATATGCCAGTTGTAATTATTAAACTTCTTACCCCACGTACATGCCAATTACAAATAGGTGCCCCGGGTACTTGAATAAAACTTTTATTACGACTTTGACTTACGACATTAAATAAGTTGGGTTCACTTTTATTAACCCAAATCTCTCTGTTTTGAGAAATAGACCAAAGCCTTATGATGTGTATTTTATAACATAAAATTATTTAAAGTTTAGAAAAGGATTTTACCAAAGTAGATTAACACACAATACACGCAGTGTACCTGATCGTACGATAATATAGATTCAGTAAGTCCGGATCGAACTTAGGGAACGTGTATTTATATCCGTTATCTCAAATTATATAATTAAACTAAATAAAACAAGTAAATATGGGGGACGTTTTAGTTCTGTGAGAACATATTTCAGAAAAACAAATAACTAAATTAAAATAGCAATTGAATTAACTAAGTGGAATTGCGGATGGAAAACTGTTTCGAAAAGACTTTTAGATTTAATCAAATATTAAAAAGCAGTGATTACTTGGAATTACGTTTTACCTGGATCATGAATAATAAGAATATGTTTAATTGGTTTAACTGTGATTTCTATAATAATTAGACTTTCTATTAGAGTTATCTAATCCTACAATTTTAGAGAAAGATCATACGACTAATCGTACATCAAGAGCTATCTTAGATTATCCACTCTAAATTGCGCTTTAATTTCACTATTATTTACAATTTAATCTCTCGACTACGAATTAACAAAAGTCTCAATTATTCAATTTTGATATAATTGTCATGTTCATTAAATTCATTCAATTACTAATATCTTAGCCTATCTCAATTAAGTCTCAAGCTACAATTATCTAATAAATTATATAATCGTAAATAACTGATAAACTTATAAGAACGCTAGTTATGATATAGATTTATCAATCACGCTAAGTAGTAAATTTAATGATTTTGAATAAACATGGATCGCGATTAAACGTAAATAATAACGGAAAAACCAATTAGTTCAAACATAAACTTAATTAAACATAGATCCAGGTTCAACAATCCAAACAATCACTTAAGGAGTTTAGCTCATGTTGGATTGTAACAAAATAGCATAAGAATTCTTAAACAAAAATATTGTATCAAGAAAAATATGAATAAAGTGCAAACCAAAAGTAGCAAACTTCAAAGATGATTAAAAGAGATTAATCAAAGCTTCTAACGTGATCAAAAGCTTCCAGGACTCTCCTTGCAGCTCTCCAGGTCGAAAGTATGATGAAAATATGGAATAAGATGTCTCCAACTCGAACCATAGAAGCCCTTTAAATAGAGTTTGATCCGTCTGATTTAGCCGGCGGCTGGCTGTATTCAGCCGGCGGCTGGAATGCGCGGGTGGAAAAGTTGCTTCCGTGGCACGTTTAGGAACAATTGTGGAAATTTAATCCAGCCGCCGGCTAAATAATTTCAGCCGTCGGCTGGTTCTTCAACTTTCACTTTTGTTGCTCGTTTGTATCCGTTCTGAGCCGGTTTCAGCTCCTTTTCGCTCCATTATCCAAATGTAACTCTAATCTGCAATCATAACTGAAAACATACCAGATCATAACAAAAGTTGAAGAAAACCATAGTAAAAATGAGAAATATGATTACAAAATATCGATTATTTTAAGCATATCAAATTCCCCACACTTGAATCTTACTTGTCCTCAAGTAAACTATCAGATTTAGAACAAAACAATCATCTTCAATAAAATACCCAACGAATCAAGTATAACACTCAATCACTCAAAAAGCTAATCTAAGTGTAATAGATATGTGAAATCGCTCAAAGCTCAGTCATGACAAGTATTCTATCATAGGCTTGATAACGATACGCTTCTCCACCAATAGAGTCGAAGTAACTAGTTCAAAGGACTTATGGTCATATCAATGGGTGATGAATAAAATGGAATGAAAGTGAATTATAATGAATGATATGAAACAAATACATTCCAATTAGTCTACAAATCCAAATATTTTAGTCAAAAACCATATTACTTTCAAAACTCGATTGATTATCCCTAATGGCTCATTCTGATGAAACTCCCAAGACCAAACTTCACCTTAATTCTTCAACGGTTCGATTGAGAATTTTATTTCTCGCAAATTTCGTTAAATCACTTCAACAATTATTGGTTACCTAGTACGGGCTTTAATAAATATATTTTTTTCTGTTTTTTTTTTTTTTTTAAAGACACCGCTCAAAAGGTCCATCAAAAATTCGAATAACTCTTAAACGTACATCCACATGTGATTTCCTTCGTGAACTCAAGTAAATTAAACACCTCCATGCCATCATATATAACAATCCGTCTAATAATCAACCAAGTTATGAAAGAGGAAAATTTTCAACAAAAATATATGGATTAAACGACTTAGACATTTAGGCTCAATTTATGGAATATATATATGGAAAGGTGATAAAAGAAAAAGGTTTGGCGCAAATATGGTATCTAAACGTCAAAAACACTAAAAACGAGTGTTCGATAGGTAGTGTGAGTCAAATAACCAGTGTAGCTACCGACTATAAGAAACGAATAGGCCAATCAACGGTTTAACAATCCTAATTCTTTTGCCTCTTTCCTAGTTACTAATAAGTAAAACTTATGCTCATTCATAGCCTCGAAGCGTATACAGTGTCAAGTTCTAAAGTCTACAAGTCACCGGCACACTCATAAAAAAATGAAGATAAAAGCATATAAAATGTATGCTATAATGGCTCAAATCCTCACAAATATGTAACGGGTAGGTGTGCCTAGTTATGCAACTAGTTAAAACTAATTACGAGAAACATGTCAATTTTTTTTAAATTTTCACACAAAATGTTCCTAAAGACAAATAGATTCTTTCCTAACCCCTTCCCCACACTTAAACAATACAATATCCTCATTGTAAAAAAAATCAGCGAATAAGTGTAAAAAGAAAAAGAGAAAGGAATAAAAAGAACTCCCCCATTTAGATGTCGAGATTCTGTGAAAGGAGACAGCAGTGGAAAGAATGTATGGCTGTAAAAGCATAACGTCCTTGAATTTTCGGCATTACTTCCACTAAAATCAGCGATATTCTAGAATGGGAAAACACATGCACAAAATGATTAAGCACCATGAATAGAAAAGTACATAATAAATCCATTACACCAATCCACACAATAATCCATAACAATAAAAGAAAAATAGTTCACTCAAATAAACCAACAATACATAAAACCCATATCATCACATATCTGGCCACTGTCCTGTCCAGGATGACCTCTGACGCTCCTGAATGGCTCGCTGCTCCTCTTCATCTTGCTGGCGTGAGCCTCAGTAGGAGGGTAGTAGTGGGAAGCGGACCACAGATGGTGGCGATCATCAAATGTCGAGGATGAGGGCATGTCCTGGTCCATAGGAGTGTCATCGCTAAAAGAATGATAGGACCCGTCGTACGCCTGATAATTAATACCCGCCTGCTGATGGTACTGGTACAACATCTCGTCCTGATAGCGATTCCGGCTGTCAAACTCATTCTGCAATATCCAACCTGATTGCTGACCATGCTAATGTTGGAGTTGAGATCGTAGTAACGATCCTCCATACGGTCAACGAAAGTATCGAACCTAGACGACATCTGCCCCATGCTAGATGTCAGTGCAGCAATCTGAGCGTTCAAATCCATCTCCTGAACCGGTGGAGCGTCCTCATCATCCGACTCCTCTATAACTCGACTACTGCTCGCTCCATCCGCCCATTTAATGTCAGCCGATCGATAGGTCACATGGTTCCCTGGGGCTACAAACCTAATCACTATACCTGCTGGTTTAAACCAAGCAGAACCTAAAAGGCGCATCTCTGGTGTCAAGGTAGTACAACGGCCGAATCCTGCTCCACGGAATTTCAAATGCTTACCAATAACTGTGACAAAATGGCCTCCCCGAATAACACTACCGGGTCGGGCACCCTTTAGTATCTGAGTCATCCAACGGGCTAAAATATACGGGACATTGACGACCCGTTTTTGCACAATGCAACCCAACCAAAACAGCTCCTCCTTGTGGCACTTCTCGATGCCAGACTTACGACCAATAACAAACAAGCAAACCATGGCAAAAATGGCCCGAACCTTAGGATCACGAATCTGAGTATACGATGGGGCACGTTCGGTGGTTAAAACTCCATTAGCTATGGTGGACCAAATGGCTGCGTTCTCGGAATAACTGGGAGTTTTAATCCCGGAAACCATGAAATCACCAAAATCAGGGTGTGCCAAGTCGGCCTCATCAAATAACCCAAGAGCCTCCCCAAATTCTTTCAGCGACAACTTCCTAAACTCTCCCCCTAATAAAAACGACACTGTCTTGGCGTCTGGATCGGGGTTGGCGTGATTGAAGGCGGAAGAGCTATAAAACTTGTAAGTGGCCTCAATGTATATTGGCTCGTTGATTGAAAATAATCTGTCCCAAGCTCTACATATAAATGTCCCAAAATTAACCTCTAGTTCGGCAGCTCCCGATTCAAAACGTGTATCATGTGGTATGACCTCGTTCAAAAATTACCAATCAATACCTGAAGGAGCATAATCCGGGTACTGCTGCATGGTGGTCAATTTGGCTTGAATTTCCTGCTGTCGCTGTTGATTCATGCCACGCCTAAGTGGTACTCGTAGGTAAGGGTGATTAATGTCATAAAGTGGAACGTGAGGTGGGATCTCTTGTTGAGCATTTTCGTCGGCCATATCCTGCATAAAACAATTCAGAACAACCATATTAGTAAGATAGAACAGCGCGAAAAAATAGAAAGTCGCAAAAACAGGTCGAAACAAAAAGCAATAAATTTCAGACAACAATATTTGGCCGCCGGCTGGCTAAATTCAGCCGCCGGCTGGATGGGAACCGCCGGCTGGCCAAAATCAGCCACCGACTAAATGCCCAGGTCTGTTATTTTTGATGCTGTTAAATGCTCGAACTGCTGTAAATGGACCACTATCAAAAATATAAAAATCCGCTGTATCTGTTAAACCACTTCATTAATCTAACAATCCCAATTCAAAGGTCAACAACTAAATCCCACAAAGAATTCAATTATCAACCCAAACTTCACTTAAACATACAATTTTTCTGTCAATTAAAACATGGAAATATGATTTTAACACTCAATTTGACCAACAATTAGTAGCAAAGAATAAACCTATTAACTAATTGTAGTAATACCAAGTTACAAATTCTTAGCAAAAACCCCAATTTTTCAATTACTTCTCGACAAAATTAAACCATGGAAGGCGAAAATTAAGCAAGGCCTAAGCATACAAATCATCTAAGGAATGAATCCTAACAATTAATTGTAAAATTAAGCAATAACATTTTCGGATTTGAAAACCCCCAATTTGTGTTCTTTATGAAAATCAAAGAAAAACAAGAAAGAGGAGTGTAGAAATCATACCTTGGTGCTTGAATTAGAGATGGAATTGAAAAATTGAAGGAAATCGAACGAAACAAAAATGATGTTTTTACTTCACCCGCCGGTAAGGAAGATAAGTGTGTGTGTGTGTGTGTGTGAATTGTGAGAGATAAAAACGAAGTATATATATATATATATATATATATATAATATATATAATATATATATATATATATATCTAGATATATATATATATTATATATATATATATATATAATATATTATATATATATAATATATATATAATATATATATATATATATATATATATTTTGTTTTAAAACCTGGTATCCAGCCGCCGGCTGGAATATTTTAGCCGTCGTCTGGCTTTTAGCCGCCGGCCAAATATATTCAGCCGCCGGCTAAATTTTTCTTTTCCAAAAAATATTGTTTTTTCGTTCGGTGGTTTAACACGATCTAACCCGGTTTTCGACATGTTTAGCAGCTCTCGTATGATGAACTAAGTGAACCTGAAACAAAAATAAAAGATTAAAAGAGAAAAAACACGTAGTGTACATATATTTTTTTTTTTGTTGTTTTTATGATTTTTTTGTATTTTTTAAAATTTTCTGAACAAAATAAAATAAAAGGAAAATAAGCGGGTTGTCTCCCGTAAGCGCTATTTGTTTAGTGAAAAGTCGTTAAGCTCGACTCAAACCACGTTTGTTTAATGTCACGTTCATGGAGATCGAGCTCCTCGTCGTCTTCAAACAAATCAAATTGGTTGTCACGTCCATCGGCATAATATTTCTTCAATCTATGCCCATCCAT
>CAJVGC010000065.1:24534608-24600008 GCA_910822075.1 Senecio squalidus | reverse complement strand
TTCGTAGAAAACGAAAAACTTTCTCCAGATCTTCGAATGGCTCTACAAGATTTGGATTTGAACTCCGGGTCATGCAAAACCTACAAGAACAGAAGAAAATATGTCAGTAGCCCGTGATAACTGAAAATTAAACAAACCGAACAGTTAAAATTACAATTAAAACGAAAATAAACAAGCAGCTGCTAATCATAGCCGACGGTTGTTTTACTTCAGCCGGCGGTTGAAAAGCTTTGTTCGTACTTTTTCTGAAAAATTGTAACCTCAAAAATCCGATTAGTCCAATTAACAATTATCACGTAATAAACAGTAAAGTTAACTTCCAGAAAGATGAATCTTTCCAAAAGGATCGAATAATTAAAAATTTAAAATTACGAATAAAAATAGCTACCGCTCCCAGGCAGCGGCGCCAAAAACTTGATGTGTATTTTATAACATAAAATTATTTAAAGTTTAGAAAAGGATTTTACCAAAGTAGATTAACACACAATACAGGCAGTGTACCTGATCGGACGATAATATAGATTCAGTAAGTCCGGATCGAACTCAGGGAACGTGTATTTATATCCGTTATCTCAAATTATATAATTAAACTAAATAAAACAAGTAAATATGGGGGACGTTTTAGTTCTGTGAGAACATATTTCAGAAAAACAAATAACTAAATTAAAATAGCAATTGAATTAACTAAGTGGAATTGCGGATGAAAAACTGTTTCGAAAAGACTTTTAGATTTAATCAAATATTAAAAAAGCAGTGATTACTTGGAATTACGTTTTACCTGGATCATGAATAATAAGAATATGATTGATTGGTTTAACTGTGATTTCTATAATAATTAGAATTCCTACTAGAGTTATCTAATCCTACAATTTTAGAGAAAGATCATACGACTAATCGTACATCAAGAGCTATCTTAGATTATCCACTCTAAATTGTGCTTTAATTTCACTATTATTTACAATTTAATCTGTCGACTACGAATTAACAAAAGTCTCAATTATTCAATTTTGATATAATTGTCATGTTCATTCAATTCATTCAATTACTAATATCTTAGGCTATCTCAATTAAGTCTCAAGCTACAAGTATCTAATAAATTATATAATCGTAAATAACTGATAAACTTATAAGAACACTAGTTATGATATAGATTTATCAATCACGCTAAGTAGTAAATTTAATTATTTTGAATAAACATGGATCGCGATTAAACGTAAATAATAACGGAAAAACCATTTAGTTCAAACATAAACTTAATTAAACATAGATACAGGTTCAACAATCCAAACAATCACTTAAGGAGTTTAGCTCATGTTGGATTGTAACAAAATAGCATAAGAATTCTTAAATAAAAACATTGTATCAAGAAAAATATGAATAAAGTGCAAACCAAAAGTAGCAAACTTCAAAGATGATTAAAAGAGATTAATCAAAGCTTCTAACGTGATCAAAAGCTTCCAGGACTCTCCTTGCAGCTCTCCAGGTCGAAAGTATGATGAAAATATGGAATAAGATGTCTCCAACTCGAACCATAGAAGCCCTTTAAATAGAGTTTGATCCGTCTGATTTAGCCGGCGGCTGGCTGTATTCAGCCGGCGGCTGGAATGCGCGGGTGGAAAAGTTGCTTCCGTGGCACGTTTAGGAACAATTGTGGAAATTTAATCCAGCCGCCGGCTAAATAATTTCAGCCGTCGGCTGGTTCTTCAACTTTCACTTTTGTTGCTCGTTTGTATCCGTTCTGAGCCGGTTTCAGCTCCTTTTCGCTCCATTATCCAAATGTAACTCTAATCTGCAATTATAACTGAAAACATACTAGATCATAACAAAAGTTGCAGAAAACTATAGTAAAAATGAGAAATATGATTACAAAATATCGATTATTTTAAGCATATCACCTTACCGCGTGAATGACTTCTTTTTTTGTTTTGAAAGTCATTCCGGCCCGGATTTGATTCTCTTCTTGCCTCCAAACATCATCAAATGGTTCTTCCTTCTCATAGTCTGGCATGTATTCTTGTGTCTCTTCTACTCAGTCGTCTTCATCATCTTCCTGAGCGATGTCATGAACTAATCATGTTGTTCATCTTCTGATTCGTCACCACCAACTGGTTCTTCCTCTGTATATTCACTTTGTTCTGAGCTACATGCATCTATCAAAATTAGCTCTATCGACATTGGCTGTGATAGTTTGTAGTGGGTTGGTTGATGTTTTTGGATATTCTTGAAAAGAAGGTTGACTTTGATGGAATGTCAAAAATTCTTGTAAAGAAGGTTGACTTTGCATGGTTGTCGGATATTCTTGGAAAGAAGGTTGACTTTGTATGGTTGACTCGATTAAAACGGGTTGGGTTTGTACTGAGTTATTAAAAAGTTGACTGCTTTGCTGAGAAGTAAATAATGGCTCCATTTTAACATGAATTTGACCTCAAAAAACTTCATCTCTCTAAGCTATATTTCGAAAACTTGAGGTATATTTTGAAAAACATAACATAGTAATAACTTCAATCTAAAGAAGTTTTTGTCCACTCGAATATAATCGTAAATTATATCAACGAACTCTTCAAAACACAAATGCCGAGACATCACAATCGTGGTAGTTCTTGTTAAATCATCGCCGTAAATAAAACCGTTTTCATATCTTACATTGTCTCCCCAATATAAATTCACCATAAATGGACGTGATAAAGACATATTTTGGGAAGCATGAACTGCAAAAATGACAATGTTAAATAAATAAAAAAGTTGGTATTATTTTGAATTTCAACGACAAGATTTGTATTGTATTACAAATACAAACTATAAAACCAGCTTTAAATTACAATTTTTCAGACAAGTACATAGATCGCACCTACTAGGTGCGACCCATGAACGTAATTACCACAAAGACAGACCCTAAAACCAGCTTTAAATTACACTTTCTCAGACAAGTACATCGATCGCACCTAGTAGGTGCGACCCATGAACGTAACTATCACAAAGACAAACCCTAACCAACTTTAGATTACACCTTGTCAAACAAGTACATGGATCGCACCTAGTAGGTGCAATCCATGAACGTAGCTACCTAAATGAAAAACCCTTATACATCTTTAAATTTTCATTTTCAGAGAAGCACATGGGTCAACTACCTAAGAATAAATTTCTCCCATCATTTGTAAATGTTTGTATTCATGTCGACACTTTTTATTAAATATGTTACAGAAAGTACTATAAACTCATATCCGGATTAATAATCTTTTTTTTTATTACAGATGTTACAAAAATATGCTTAATCATATATATATATATATATATATATATATATTCTTAATAAAAAAAGACTAATGATAAAAACGTGCTTAATAATTTATAGAAACAAAATAATCATTCATAATAAAAAACATTACAAAACATTATTAAAAAAAACATTACAAAACACTAATGATGCGTATGACGACGATGATGAGGATCGAGTACTCCATCGGTACCACATGGTGGTGGATGCCTATCTCTTTGCGGATGTCGTTGATTATCAAAGTCAGTATCAAAGTAAAAGTCGTCATAAGACACAGGTGTAAACTGACGGTCTTGACGACTCGATTTACCCCTCTGATGATGCGTCACTGGTGGGGAGGATATAAGGTTAAAATCGTAACTCCCGCCTGGAGGAGTATATTCAAGAAGTGCAGAAAACCTCATATCCGGATTATAACCTTGACTCGGAAATTGAAAGGAATCTTGACACTATTATGGCATCGTATCTTCAGTATTACACGACATCGAATCTTGAGTCTCATACTGCATCGAAATCTGAAAGTTAACCCCAACAAATGATTATGGATTAACACCCGAGGCACCGACATCGTTAACGTATGATGTACCTGCAATATTCGGATTAACGTTAGAAGATGGCTGTCTACGCCTCCGTGGTGCTATTTGGAACATTTGTTGTGGTACCGGTTGATAGTCCTCCATAAAATTACTCGGTTGATATTTCCTTGTATTTTATCACGCTTTATTACAAGTTTGTCGGGAGATTTAATTATTTGTCTATTTAAACTCTGTTCTTCGGAACGGGAGTATGTTAAGACCTAGTGCATTTTAGATAGTGCTTTCGTAAAATAAGTTAGCGTGTTTAGCCTTCTAAGATTTAACGGAAAATATTAAGTTAAAGATGTTACCAAATTGGTCCTTTTAAAGAGTTAATTTTGTGTCTAAGTTACTATCGTAAACGTTATTAAACAAATTGGGAATCGTCCGTTGAAAAAACAAATGTCACTGCGACGGAGTGATGCTTGACTGCGTGGCATTGAGGACTCCGAGCTGAATTTTGTAGTTTTGCTCTTTTGACCCAATCACGTGTATAACTCACTTTTTATGCATTTTTGCTTCAACCCAAGTGTTCTAACATGTGATTTTTGGTTAACTTAAAGCCTAATTGGGTAAATTTTAGATCTAACTCAAGTTTACCACTTCTTTCATTCCAAAACTGTGACAACCGTCAAAAATTCAGGTGATTCTCAGTTACTATATCGGTTCGAATCTCTTGTTACTCTCGTTATTATGTTCATATTGTTCTAGTTCGTACTTGTTGAGTCTTTATTTTGTCGGAACCAAAGTCGGAATCAATCTATAAATCCTAACACCAAATAAACTATACAAGAACTTGACTAAGTTCATAGCGGAAACTAATAAGATTCTGGTCCTTAACTAACTATAACGGAAAACTTAAAACGCCACCGTGCTGGAAAAACCTTCCAGCCGACGGCTGGATATGGCCAGCCCGCGGCGGAAAGGCCGCTGACTGTGCCATGGTGACTCATAATTGCATGAATGTTGATTGGGGAAAAGTTAGCCTCGGTCATTGGACCATTTACTGGCCAAAACCCTTCCCTAGGCCAGAAATCACCTTCCCCAACTCACCTCACTTCATTTCTCATTTTCATTTTTGAATCAAACACTCTCTCTCTCTCTAAATCTCTCTCACTTTCTCTCAAGAAAACCCAACTAAAACAAAAACATTGCACCATAAACAGTCCTTAAAACACATAAATCAACCGTCCAAACTCATCAAAATCGTTCTAGAGTAAAGGGGTATCAAAGAGGAGGCTTTAAATCGGGTTTTGAAGAAGTTTTTCATCTATTTTGAAGCTAGAAACTCATCCATCCAATCCAAAACATTTTCCTTCGGTAAAACCCTTCCTTTTTTACTCTTTTTACTTAAATATTTGATTGCATGGAAGATCTATAAACTGAAAAAGTGTTTTTATAAAGATCTAAACGTTTTCTTGCTTAAAAACGAGTTTTTACATTAGATCTACATTTTTAACATATGAATCCGAAAGAAACTGTAACTTTTGCTTAAAAATACATATATTTGTTAAATAACAGTTTGCATGTTCGAATCTAACACTAAAACGGGCTAAAAATCGAAAAATAACGAAATCTAGAAACTGGCCGAAGGCCTCTGGCCGGCGGCTGAGTGTCTCCGGCCGCTGTCTGGATCCTGCTGTTCGTAAGAAGTGTCGTTTTGAGAACTTTAAACGTAAAAATAAGCTCAAATAAGTTACCACAGATTATATATTTTGGAAAGCTCACTGTTTTTAATAAAGAAACTGTTTGGGAAAGATTGAGGAATCGAAACATGTGTATTGTTGTTTGTGGTTGTTAAATGGTTTGTTTAAAGCGGGAAAGTGTTTTGAAAAATGGACTTAATTTTTATAGCGCGGAAGCGCTGCCCAAATTTCACCATAAAATATATTCCAAACTCAGTAACTTAACCTTTGCGTAACTTATACATATTGACTTGGACATTGCACTTGTTGGACTTAATTGGACTAATCGGACCCTAAATCGTACACGAACACATTGAATCTTATAAACTTTCCGTAATACTCTTTTGGGACAAAATCTAAAGTATAAGAAATTGGGATTTAAAATGTTAAATTGGAACTTAACATAACTTAAATTATACTAATAAAACTTATACAACATTCCGGTGTTTTAGGTTATCTTTGATTCCCGACGTGTTCCGCTCCATCCGTGCTTGTTCGTATCTTTTCTTCGCAAACCGTGAGTTACAACCCCACTTGGTTTTACTATCTTTTAATTACTTTTGGGGGAAACATAAGATGTATGTTATTGTAACCTTGTTGAAACTATTTGAAACTTTGGAAACTTTGAAACATTTTTGAAACTTATGAAACTCGTAAACATTGGAAACTTGTACAAAACTTGAAACTCTTGGAAACTTGGAAACTTTGGAAACTTTTGAAACTTGGAAACTTGTGAAATTATTATGCGTATATGTGTTGATGCTCCTTAATCGGTTAACTAAATTTGGGATAATTGTTAGAGAACCAATCCTTGATGAATATATAAACCCATAAGTGCATACTGCTACTTTTAGAAACTGAGTTCAATTGCCCTGTTTTTGGTTCGAAACTTTATACACTATTAGCAATAGCCGTTAGTATTATGAGTATCGATACTTAGAAGAGGTCACTCCTTGCTCAGGGTTAGCGACCCAAGTACTTATTACTAAGATTCAGGTGGAAACTCAATGAAACATTTTGGGGCTAGATCCTGACGAGACAATCGGTTTAGTGTAAACTTACTATTTATATTATGCCAAGTGATTGATACGAGTTACTAATTTAGTTAAGCACATATTACCTACGCATATACCTTTTAGCGATGGATTCCGCTTCAACTTTATTTATACGAGTTTTATTTTTACCTACGTGTGTACGAAACTCCTTACTATTTATATATATGTTCTAGCGTCGCTCCGTTCCTTTATACTTATGACGTAATTACATATATTTCTATTTTTGGAAACTTTTATCGAAACTCAAAACTGTAACTCGCTCACTACTCAATGTAGTTGACACTTTATCTTATGTTTCAGGAAATTAGTTTAAGTGTCGAGATGCATGGCAAGGAGGGGTCGACTTGGTCACGTGAGGCGAACCTTGGGAAAGACCTTGTTATTTTGGGAATTTATTTTGGAAACTTGTATTTGTACTTGAATTTAACTTTTGATCTGCTTGGTTGTTTTTGAATCTTGAACTGTTTTTATTTTAATGAATGACTTGAATCTTTTAATTTGCTTATAACCGTGTAATGATATTCCAGCTCTCACATTCCGTGTTTCCGCTATAGCGGGGTGTGACAAAAACCACAACTTAAACATTTCCTTTAACCTTTTCTCACTCATTCAAACTCATTCACCCATTTCTCTAATCTTTTCTCTCTAAATTTCTGGAAATCTTGAAGAGTATGATGAAGATAATCTAGTGTGAGTTCAAGGAAAGTTACTTGTTGCATCTCGTATCATCATCAACTTTCGTCTTCATCTTCGGCCACATTCATGTTCATCATCTTTTGAGATTTCACTCCTTTATGACATGTAAGTGTGATTTCCTTACTCTCATTTACCTTCTTTCACTCTCATGTAACTTATTTACAAGAGTTTTGTGTGTTTGAAGCTTTGGCCTTCTGTTTCACCCATTGGAGTTCTTTTCCCGGGTTTTGCTTTCAAGGTCGTTTTCTCCGTCAAATCACCTCAAAATCTTCTTAGCTTTGGAGTACTCGAGTTTTCGTGACTTTTTGGAGTTTATAGATTATTGCGGAGGTCGTCGGTACTTTCTTAGTTATCCTTTTTGTTTACGTTTTCTTATTAATCCTTAAAAATTCGTTTAATTAACACATATTAGACTTATATATGAAAAAGTAACAATTAACCTAATAAACATAATAGTTAAAGAAAAATTATTGGACGTTGTTTATATTGACCATATTCGGACTTTTATGTAAAACCAGTTACTTATAACGTAGAATATACCTAAAATATACCTAAAATGGTTAAAATTATAAAGTAAAACTTTTATAAAAATTCTCACAATGTTATATTTTGTAATAAAGTATAAAAATATAAAAGACGAACTTATAATATTATTTGACATTTTTAGCTATTTAATGGAATTTACGTCGCATTTAAAACGTTAAAATCAATTCAAAATGCGAAATAAATATTAAATTGTTATATCTCAAATTATGTGACATAAAAATGTGTATATTTGACTAAAATAATTTTATAAAAATATTCGGAACGTTTCTCGTAAGTATTAAGTACTTTTTGGATAAAAAGATGTTATATATATGTTAAAACACATAAATTAATACTTGGAAACATAAAATTATCATTTTTAATGACATATTATAATAAAGGTGACATTATTTAATAGAATATGATTTTTAGAAAAATATATATGATTTCGACTAAAATCAGTATTTTTCTGGGAAACCAGTACATTTATCGTAAAATAAGTATTTTTCATAAATTTACATTTTGGACTAAATAAACTTATTATAAATTCTAAAGTATATAAAACTAATTATTTTGACTCTATTTGACTAAATCTGACTTCCGTCTCAACATCCGTGTTCGTTCGATGTGCATCCTACTCTCGCGTTTTAAGTATATATATATTCGGAGTAATTGTAAATACTAATGTAATAGTTGACTTTTGGGATTAACTATGACTAAAGTTGACTCCTATCAAATATTCGACGTAATGTCATTCTTTCGAAATCCTTATCAAATTATTATTCGTCGTCATTTGGAGGCATTACCTTTATGGTGAAAGATGTACAATTTACACGGATCATAAGAGCTTACAAGGCTTCTTCACTCAAATGATCTTAGTATGAGACAAAGTAGATGGTTAGATTTAGTGAAATATTATGATTGCGATATCCGCTATCATCCCGGGAAGGCAGATGTTGTTGCGGATGCGTTAAGTAGGTAGAGTTTTCAACCGAAAATGAAACTTAATTCTATTTGTTTATATATAAAATAAAAGGATTTCTTTGACTCAGTTAAAGTGGCTCAATTGGAAGCAATTAAGGAAGAGAACTGGAAAGAGAAAGAAGAATATCGGGTCAAGTGCAGAATTTAATAGATGATAACTAGGATTTAAAGACTCGATTTGGTAGAATTTGGATTCCTAATACATTGTATTGTAAGAAGTTTTTATTAGACGAAGCTCATAAGTCTAAATATTCTATTCATCCTGGTAGTACCAAGATGTATAGAGATTTGTCGGAAGACTATTGGTGGCCGGGTATGAAAAGGGATATAGTAAGGTATGTAGAAAGATGTCTAACATGCTTGCAAGTTAAAGCGGAGCTCGAAAAGCCCTATGGAAAGATGCAACCGTTGGAAAAATGGGAAAATATCACTATTTGGTGACAAAGTTACCAAAATCTAGGAGAAAGAATGACGTCATTTGGGTAATTGTGGATAGATTAATTAAAAGTGCTCACTTCTTACCAATTAAAAAATCCATTTCTTCGGAGAAGATGGCGGAAATGTTTTTTAAATAAATTGTGGCAATGCATGGAGTTCTAGTTTCAATAGTATCAGATAGAGATACTCGTTTTACTTCTCATTTTTGGAGGGGTTTTCAAGAAACGTTAGGAGTAAGACTTCACATTAGCACGGATTATCATCCTTAAACCGACGGGAAAAGTGAAAGAACTATTCAAACGTTAGTTGATTTGCTTTGTGCTCGTGCGATAGATTTTGGAGGCAATTCGGATGCTCATTTGCCGTTAGTAGAATTTTCCTACAACAATATTTACCAAACAAGTATATATTGTGCACCTTATACTATGTTGTACGGAATAAAGTGTACAACTCCTATTTGTTGGGGTGAAGTTGGTCAACGAGAAATAGGAGAAAAAAAGATTGTACCAATCACAAGACAAAAGATAGATCAAATTAGAGAAAGGCTCAAAATGGCTCAATATGAACAAAAGAGCTATGCTAATAAAAGAAGAAGACCGATAGAGTTTAATGTTTGTGATTTAGTAACGTTGACGGTTTCTCCATGGAAGGGAATAATACGATTTAGGAAGAGGGGAAAATAAAGTCCAAGGTTATTTGACCGTTTAAGATTTTGGAAATGTTGGTGCAAGAAATGCAATGACTGGATGTTCTATTATGTTTTGGTTACATAGTATTATATTAGCCTGTATATAGATAGTTAGTGGGCTGCTCACGGACTTGCATGTCCGTGAGGCCCAATAGAGTCCAAGCCCAAACTGGCTGAACATGTTACTCTATAAATAGAGGTGTTCAGATCAGTTTAGGGTTGTTGGTTTTGAGAGAGAATTCGTGTTTATGCTTTTGGATTGTAACAACGTTTTTGTTAATCAAAGCATTGAGAATTCGGTAATTAAGTTTTGTGTTTATTGCTTTCGTTTATAACCTGTGTGTTTACTGATTACGAGATTTCCTTGTTGTTAGTATAGTATAATCCTGTAGATCGGACCACTGGGACCTACAATTGGTATCAGAGCAAACGCATCGTTTGCTCTCTATCGAGATTTGGTTCAGGGTTAAATTCAGGTTTTAATCGATTATGGAAACTAGGGTTCTTAGTACGTTTTTACGGCCGTTTGTGATAATTAGGGTTTCTGGATATCTTCGACGGCGATTAGGGTTTTCTGCTTCTTCGTGGAGACATCTTCGTGGATTTAATTAGTGGATTTGTTTCGTGGATTTGATTTGTGGAGACATCTTCGTGGATACTTCTTCGTGGATACATCTTCGTGGATACTTCTTCGTGGATACTTCTTCGTGGATACATCTTTGTGGATACTTCTTCGTGGATACTTCTTCGTGGACATATTCGTTGACACTTCTTCGTGGATATTTCTTCGTGGATACTTCTTCGTGGACATCTTCGTTAGTAGATCTCTCAAGTCTACGAAAAACATTTTCGTGAGAGACAATCATCTTCGCCGAACAACATCTTCGTGACTAACACTCATCTTCGCCGAAAAACATCTTCGTGACCCATCTTCGCCGAAAAACATCTTCGTGACCCATCTTCGCCGAAACACATCTTCGTGACCCATTTTTGGCGAACAACATCCTCGTGACATCATCTTCGTACACTTCTTCGCTGAACATCATACCAAAGATGGATTCCAAACAATCCGTTAATATACCTCCCAAGTTACTTAACTCATCACAATATTTCGAATGGGCTGATCTATTTGAACAATTCTGTCGTTACAATGATGTACAAATGTGGGTATGCATTCAAGAAGTATATGAACATCCGCGTCAAACTGTAGACGCAGTAACTGCCAAAATTCCCGTCAATAAAATGTCACCTGAATATCGACGAGAATATGATTCCGAGAACAGAGCAATAGCAAGTTTGAAGATGGCTTTGCCAGCAGAAATGCAACATCTTTACAAGAATCTGCTAAGGAAAACTTCCCATGATCTATGGAAAGCGATTGAAAAACAGTATGTCGGAACTCCTGCTCAGCAAAAGAGTCGAGCGAATCTCCTTAAACGACAATTCAATACTTTCAGATCAGGAGTCAATGAACCTTTTGAAGATACTGTTACCAGATACTTCAATCTTCTTGCAGAACTCAACAGATATAAAATAGATGTATCAAGTGACAAAGTTGAGCGATTTTTGGACGCTTTGCCTAAGCGATGGGAGATTTACGTAAATCTTATCAAAGATGAAATTGATAAAAACACCGACGAAGTCTTAACTTTAGAAACACTGCTAGAACGATTCCGAGGCTATGAGTTGACACGTTTCACAACGACTATGATTGCAGATCAAACACCCTATGGGCAAACCTCAGAATCAAACTCCTCTGAAAACGCAACTGCTTTCTTTTCGGATAAGGATCAGCCGATTTCTGACACACACTCTGGCACCCGACCTACCACTGCAACACCAGATGTTCCTGCCACACATCAGAAAATGCCAATGAGTGTTAAATCTGCAGATGAAAGTCTTGAAATATAATCTTGCTTTTTGACTGCTTATGGCAATCAAGTACAAGGAAAAATTGCCGATCCAGGGCTGTGGGATGAGGATTTCAGTCAAGTTGATCAAGATGACCATGAAGAAATGGATTTACAATGGCAAACCGCTATGATTACTAACAGAATAAAGAAATTCATGGCAAGAACAGGACGAAGCTTAAGAACAGGAAAGGCAGGTTTCGATAAATCAAAGGTACGGTGTTACAACTGTCAACAACCCGGTCATTTCGCAAGAGAATGTCAACAGCCTAAAGTTGAACGTAATTCAAATCAAGACAAAAGCGGTCCTTCACAAGTCTCTCAACCACAGCGTAGCCTAGCTTCACATGCAATGATCGTCCAACACGATGATCATACATACGATTGGACAATCTGTACCAATCAAGCACTCATGGCTTCCATTGAAGAGATTCACAGTGAAAAAAGTGACTCAGGTTCCGATAATGACACAAGTTCAAGTTCTGATAACGACACAAGGTCCAATGAAGACAATCTGGACGTTGAAGACACTAAGGACGAGAAAACACCATGCAATTGTAGGATGGATGTGCCCAACGAAAATTTCATTGCAAACATGGCAGGTCTTCAAACCGAGAAGTCTAAGGTACTTCTTGACCTTGAATCTGTAAAGGAATTGTGTAAATCTTTTATTGTCTTAACTCTTGAACATGACAAATTGCTCACTTCAGTATCCAGTTTGGAAACACAGAAAACCAAGCTTGAAAAAGAAGTTTCTATACAAATTTTCTTAAAAGATGACTACCCAAGAAAATTTAAACAAAATGAAAAAACAAGAGTGCAACTTTTATCAGATGTAGGCCTTTTAACACAAAAAGTCTCCATGTTGTATGACAGTCTTGAAAATGAAAAGAAAAGTTTTGCCATAAAAGTTCAAGAGTTAAATGCTTGTCAAATAAAATTAACTGGACAGGAAAGAAAGATGGAACAATTCCGCACCTCTTCTGTCACTATGAACCCCATGATAAGTCGTCAACGCACTTCTGGTACAACCACAGGTTTAGGTTATAACGAAACTCCACCTCCTTACAACAATGACTTTAGTTTCTTTAGAACCAACCTCCAATGAATGACGAAGGTGAATCATCCAATAGAAAAAGCCAGGAATCTGCACCATCTCAAGAAAGGCAACCCGAAAAGATTCCATGTCAAGACCCATCAAATGATATATCTTCAGACTCTGAACCATCTCCACAAAACAAAATGGAATCGTTAAACTGCTTCAAATGTCGTGAAAGGGGACACGTGGCCTCGGTATGTACAAACAAACGAAAGGAACCTCAAGTTAAAGTCACGCCCACACCGAAATCTAAGTTCACTTCCACAAAACCCGTTCACATTCTTCGAAATCCACAACATGAGCGTCCTGATACATATTCACGAACTTCTGGGTATACTAAACCGAGCACGGGAAACTTTAACCAACGGCCTCATCAACGGCCTCAACAACCATTCGTTCCATCCTTTCGTCAAAATAATTATGACCAACGTTTTCAAAGTCCTCCACGATACCATCACAACAATTATCAACAAAATTATCACCATTTTCCTCCACGAACTCACTATGAGCCGCGTTATCATCATTCCAATACCAACCGTTATAATTCCTCACAAATGAGTCATAGAGTTCCATACAACTCTAACAGTCATTTCTCCTCACGACACACATCTCACGTTTCTCATCAAAACAAGGGAGTTTACAAAAGGGTCACTTATGTGACTGAAAATGGTCAATCCAGGTCCGTTATGGCCTAGGTTCCCCATGAGAACTAATGATTTACATTTATTGTGCAGGAACCGAGTCACCGACTCGTCAACAACTGGTACGTTGACAGTGGCTGTTCCAGGCACATGACAGGAGAAAGAGCGCTGCTCAATAACTTCGAATCAGGAAAGAAAGGACGCGTAAATTTTGCAGGAGATAAAGGTGGCGAAATAACTGAAATTGGATCAGTTACAAATGGTAAAATAACACTGAAGGATGTGTTCTACGTTAAGCAGCTCGAGCACAATTTGCTGAGTGTCTCTCAAATCTGCGACAACGATAATCCCGTGTACTTCACCAAGAAGGAAGGTTGAATGAGATCACAAAGAAAGGGCTAGTCAATGGCGTTCCACTCAAACGTTTTGAGTATGAAGATAAATGCATTCCATGCAAACTCGGAAAGCAACACAAGCAACATCACAAGTCCAAGGCCATCAACACAATCGAGACACCATTCGAGCTAATGCACACTCATCTTTTCGGTCCTATTGCACAAAGAAGCTTCGGAGGAAAATATTACTGTCTAGTGATCACCGACGATTACACTCGCTACTCTTGGGTTTACTTTCTAGTTACTAAGAGTGAAACTGCTGGCACGCTAATCAATTTTTTTTGATATGATCAAAAACGTATACAAAGCAAACGTCAAGCACTTACGCAGCGATAACGGGACAGAGTTCAAAAACTCCATGATGACCTTCTACTGTCTAACAAATGGGATAGTTCAACAACACAGCGCGCCATATGAACCACAACAAAATGGAGTCGCTGAACGGAAAAACAGAACATTGATAGAGGCTGCACGCACTATGCTAGCTGATTCACTTCTCCCTGTCACATTTTGGGGGGAGGCCGTGAATACAGCTTGTTACGTCCTCAATCGAGTGTTAACGGTGAAACGGTTTGATAAAACAAGTTATGAACTGCTTAATAGTCGTAAGCCTAATCTTGCTGGATTGGAACCCTTTGGGACTCCTTGCACTGTTTTGAAAACAAACTACACTACCAAGTTCGCACCCAAAGCCGTCCAAGGATACTTTCTTGGATATGTGGAGGGCTGCGCTAACAAAAGAGTTTACTTAAAACCTTCACGCACTGTGGAAATTGTTTTTAACTTTGAAATAACTAGCTACACGTTTGAAAAACAAAATGGTCAAGCTATAGCTTTCGACTATGATGCATTATTTAAATCTTTTAAACTTTATCCTAGTGTGCCTCATACAGGAACAGAGAACCCGAGTTTTCTTCTGATGATGAAGTTTCCGTATTTCCTCGCACTCATGACATTCAAGAAATTGTTACTGAACCTGCTGCCGCCGAGGGTCAAGCAGATGAACAAGACGTAGTGGCAGAACCACTCGTAGACGAGGAACCAACCGATGATCAAGAAAATGTGGCAGAACCACATAATGCAACCGCTCAAGACGATGCGGCAGGACCGCATGTTGTGTCTCGAATTCACAAGGATCACTCCTTCGACAACATCATTGGGAATCCCAACGCACCCGTTCAGACTCGATCGCAACTGGACGATTTACAGGGCATGTACGCCTTTGTCACAGCTTCAGATGATTTCAATAACTGTCGCTATCTCTGCTTCGTCTCCCAAGACGTCCCTGCCAACATTCATATGGCCCTTAAGGACGCTAACTGGGTACACGCATGTCAAGAAGAATTGGCTCAGTTTGAAAAACTAGGGGTCTGGGTACTCGTGATTCTCCCCGACGACGCCTACGCCATAGGCACAAAATGGGTTTTCCGATGCAAACGAGATGACCGTGGAATTATTACTCGAAACAAAGCTCGATTAGTGGTACAAGGCTTTTACCAGGAAGAAGGATTAGATTTTCAGGATGTCTTTGCCCCAGTCGCTCGCCTCGAGGCTGTTCGTCTCTTCTTAGCCTATGCCTCTCACATAGGACTTACCGTTTACCAACTTGATGTTAAAAGTGCCTTCCTATACGGTAAAATCGATGACACCGTCTATGTTCAGAAACCCCCTGGCTTCGAAGACCCACAACACCCTGATAAGGTTTACAAGCTCAACAAAGCTCTATACGGTCTTCATCATGCCCCTCGTCTGTGGTATGGAACATTATCAAATTTTCTCTTAGAATCCGGTTTCAAGAGAGGTCGTATCGATAGCACCCTGTTCATCAAGGATTCACCAAAGGCTAAACTATTAGTTCAAGTCTACGTGGATGATATTATCTTCGGTTCCACTAACAATCAGATGTGTAAGGATTTTGAAAAGCTAATGAAAGACAAATTCGAGATGAGTACCATGGGTGAACTCAAGCTATTTCTAGGATTGCAAGTCGAAAAACTACCCGACGGGATGTTTGTTCATCAATCAAACTATGTCACTGAAATGCTCAAGAAGTTCAACATGACCGATGCCAAGTCCATTGCTACTCCCATTCCCCAGCAGCACAATCTGGAACCAAACGCACAAAACGATCCTGACGTGGATCCCACCATTTATCGCGGCATTATAGGATCATTAATGTATCTTACTGCATCTCGACCTGATATAATGTTTGTTGTCTGTTTATGTGCTAGGTTTCAAGCTTGTCCTAAAATGTCTCATCATTCTGCTGTAAAGAGGATTCTTCGCTACCTCAAAGGCCGACCGCGGCTGGGTCTCTGGTATCCCAAAGGAAGCGACCTCTTTCTCGAAGCATTCACCGACTCAGATTTGGGTGGATGTAATATCGATCAAAAGTCAACCTCCGGTGGTTGTCAATTTTTGGGAGGACGCCTCGTGTCATGGCAATGCAAGAAACAGACAACTGTTTCCGTCTCATCCTGCGAAGCCGAATATATAGTTGCGGGTAGCTGTGTCTCACAGGTTATTTGGATTCAACAACAGATGCTGGATTACGGTTTATTCTATACCTCTACTCCTATTAATATAGATAATGAGGCTGCCGTTTCTGTTATTAAAAATCCTGTTAAACATAGTAAAACCCGTCATATAGATTTTAAACACCACTTTATCAGAGACTATTATGAAAAGAAACTAATCGACATCCTTCGTGTCTCTTCCGAAAACAACTTAGCCGATCTATTCACTAAATCCTTTGACAAAACCCGCTTTGAATCACTTCTTCATCGTATTGGACTTCGCAATTTAGATTAACCAACGTTTTCTTTAAAAAAAAAAAAAAAAAAAAACATTAGCGTAATTGTCCTTTTCTCTCTTTATTTTCGTTAAAAAAAATAAAAATAAAAATAAAAAAAAATTAGTGTAACTTAGTTAGAAATTTAAATTCGAGATGAAGATATCTCTTGCTTATGACTCTTAGTCTTAGATCGGGTTTTTGCCACTTGCAGTATAATTTTCATAGTCCTTTAGTTTAAACTCCAATGTCTTGTGGCCCTTCGTCTCATTATTGAATTCAGTTGTGTGGTTTGCTGTCTTAGAGCTCTATAGTTTCCAACCATTAAACGACTTGAGTTTGCTGATTGCAACAAAGGTTGAGAATGGACTTCTGCTACGAAGTCATGTGATACACTAACAGATGGGAGACACTTTTATCAAATTTAAAAATATTTTATTGGTGTGTTAATAAGTGTTTGAATTCACATAAGCGGCCTTTGGAACTTGAGTCAGTACACACACGGGGTGCCTTGATCACCTAGCCACCTAAGGTCTTAACGGGTCTGGGACCGGTTGGTAGAAAGCTCATTAAAGGGTTCCATAGAAAGTCGCAGAATTATAATATCTTAAAAAGGCTTCATAGAAGCTCAGTCATAGACTTGCACAATTAAACCAATGCGTTAAACTGTTTTAAATAAATTTGATACAGGTTATCTTAATGTTAGCTTCATATGTTGCACTGTCAAGGTTGGTAACCATTCCATACCACTTTGTACCATGGAAGGATTCACAAATACCTTGAGTATCTCCCTCTTTTGTCGAATGGTTATTAACTTATGAGTACTTTAAGCCTAAATCTAAGATAGTTTACTTGTAATTAAAACACAACTTTTTGGTGTGAGGCTGAACAGTTAAATTGGACAACTACACAAATATGGATTTAAATTAAATTATCTTTGGAACCCCGATAAGCAATCTGATCGAATTTTGTTTCCTAAATGTATACTACACTGTTTGCTTAGTTAACGTTTTGTTTCCTTTTAAGTTCATTAATTTTTACCTTATTTCTGTAATTTTCTATATCTTTTAAAACGTTGGTTAAACACTCAAGAGTCCATTGGGCCCAGACTAATAGGCCCAGCCTTGCCAGGCCCATAGGCCCATATTTGGCCTTTAAATACCCTCCGGTGAGTTCATATTTTCACTTTTCACTTTTCAAAAATTTACACTTTCTCGGAGCTAGAAGTTACTCTCACGAAGCTCTTCATTAGGTTGACTATTCCCTTATGTAAGTTCTTCCTTCTTTGTTGATCTTCATATGTGTTCGTTCAAAACTGCCATGTTTTGCTTGTTATGTTCGTGATTATGTGTTAATGTTCAAAAAACCTGGATTTTAACTTCTTAATTCTTGATAAACTTTCTCGTGTTCATCACTCTGTTCGTCCATAATCACTATAATTTGCTTTAATGATCTTCGTCGGCAGTGTTTTTGCTAGAATTGTTTGAATGATCATCTTCGTCTTCACAAGTGCCCAAAATATAGATTAAATGCCTTAGAAAAATTCTCACATGTTAAGCGCACACCCTTGCTATGTAATAGACGAACAACCTGTTCGTCCCCATCTTCGTGATTTTAGACGAACATCTTCTTCGCCATGTTGGACGAACAACTTGTTCGTCCTCATGCACGAGTCTCTTACGAACAACTTGTTCGTCCCACTGCTTGAGTCTCTGACGAAGAACTTGTTCGTCCCACTGCTTGAGTCTCTGACGAAGAACTTCTTCGTCCCTATGGGTGTGTTTAGACGAACTACTTCTTCGTCCCAATGTGTGCCCTCCTTACGAACACCTTGTTCGTCCTCATGTGTGACTTCTAGACGAACAACTTGTTCGTCCCCATGCTTATTGTGTTACACGAACACCTTGTTCGTTCCACACATGTTCGTGCTCATTCACGGCATACATGTTCGTGACTATTAAATCTAACGTGTTCGTTTTCTGTTTCAGATTTTACAGATGGCAAAGGTCTTTGACAAGAGGCATAATCAGGCTATTAGCTTTGCACTTAACGAGGCTTCGTCAATTCGTTTCCGAGAAATGGTCTTATTCCTTCAACACTCTAGGATGTCTTATATCCTAAGCGAAGATCTCCCAATCAATGTTCCGTTGGTCGCTGAGTTTCTCCGGAATCTTACTCACATAGATCTCCCACTTCCGAACTCAGATAAAACCAAAGATGGCTTGCGCACAGTGGTAAACGGTCGTGAAATTATTTTCAGTAGCACTAATCTTCGTCAGATATTTCGCCTTGGAAGTGCTTCCAGAGAACACGCACCTTCTTCTTTCGGTCCAAGATTTCTAGCCCGCAAATTGCCATTATTGGGCTATGTCGGGCCTGTCTTCTCCACTACAACGTCGTTTGCTAAGGGAAAATTCTTCGGACCATGGCGGTATCTGGTACATGTGTTCATGACGATTTTCAAACATTCTAAAACCGCTCCCGATAAGATCGACAATAAGCTTCTCTCCATGCTGCTAAGTTTGGTTCTGAACAGACCATACCCGGTGGCGGAGTACGTTTTTCAGACGATACAAGCTGATCTAATCAAACCACAAGAGCTTATGGTGTATCCCCGTTTTATAATGATCATTCTCAGTCACTTCCTTCCTGAGCTTCCTCCGAATGCTTTCGATCGAGTACAACAGATCGGTGGGCCTAAGTTATTCAAAACCTGTCTTACGATTCACTCAGCCAAGCCCGGGGAGGCTCAAGCTGAGGATACCCCACTCTTCGGGGCGATTGTCGATCTAAATTTTCGTGATAACGATGTGGATAGGGAAGCAGATGCTTTAGACGGGGAACCGCGGACAGAGAATACTGAGACTAATGTTCCTCCCGCACCTAGCAATCCAAAGTCCCGGCCAAAGCGCAAGGCCAAGATTCCTGTCGATGTAGACTCCACTTCCAGTGATACTATATACAGGGAGATTGACAACTATCACGAGACTCCTCCGCTCTCTGTCATTCCCGAGCGGCCACCTATTACTCCACCTGGGAGTCATCAGTCTATTGCTACCGAGGTGATAGTTCCTTCCCCTGCTGCTAATACTGAGGCTGCTGCTACTCCTACTCAGATTAATGATGCGGCTACTGAGGAGCTAAATCTTGATGCCAACGAAGTTACTTCTTCGTTTCACCCATCCAACCGTGGGAAACGCCCCTTTACTGGCGGTGAAGAGTCTGGGTCGTCTACAGCAACTGAGGGCCCTCACAAGAAAAGGGCCACGGAGAATACACCCCCCGCACTTAATGACTTACTTTCACTTGTTTTGCAGCTTTCTTCGCAGGTTACCACTCTTTTGCAGTCTGACGCTGAAAAATCACTTCGCATTTCCTCTCTTGAAGCCCAAGTTCAACTGCTCTTGAAGCGTTCATCTGCTCAGGGGGAGGAACCGTGCAAAACATCTGCAGTCAGACAACGAAGAGATGATCCCGATAATGATGAGCAGATTGCCTCTACATCTCGAGCATTGATTACTCATATCTCTGCAGATCAGGGGGAGCAACCAAAACAGCAAAAACAAAGTGGAGAAAATCAGGAACAAGAGCTTGGGGAAAGCACCGATGATACTTGGTTATTAGAAGATGACGGAGATTATGTCTTTCAATCACCAGCAAGCACAGAGGAAGCAAACATCGAAGAAGAAGGAGAAAGCATTACGAAACCGAGCTTAGAAGAACGCAAAGGGTGGTTTCGAAAGCTCGATCCAAAGAAGCAACAGCCACTGATAAGAAAGTTTTTCATCAGAGAACGCCAGCCGCACTTGGGAATAATTAGCTGGTTGTTTGATTCTGAGTTGCAGGTGTTCGTGATTAAAAGATTTGACGGAGTTCAATACTTAAGCAGAAAAAAGGAGAATTTCAATACGTTTCCGAAGTCAGAACTTATATGTTTGTCAAAACTTAATCTAATAAACAGAGGGAAGGACGAGTATGAAAACTGGGTCGAAAGAACGATTAAAGACGAAGCAAGAACCGGGGTATTCAAGGAGTTTACGCCAGCAATTGGAAAGATGATGATTTCTAAGAAGAAGATAGATCCTGAAACAGGCAGAACTGCAAGAAGAATGCGATATCCTCCTATCGCTTGCTTGACGAAGATTCCGATGAAGAATTTTGGACGAGATATTCTTGGAGAATTACATATCTGGGCGGTAGATGTTGCAACCGGCGAGGCGGTAATGTAAAAGAAAGATGACGAAGTCAAGGAAGGCATGACTGAGATTTTAAGAGTTATTGACGCTACTCAACTAGCTAATCTGACAGAAAACGATCTGAAGAGGTTGAAGAAGGATCACATCATTTCTTTAGCAGGTTGGGAAGATATTGGTAGAGATTACCAAAGGATCGTTGATGGTTGTTTGAACTTGCAGGTTAATGCGGATAGTGAAATGTTGATCAGAGAATAGAAGCATCAGTCAAGGGGGAGTTTGTTGGTGCAAGAAATGCAATGACTGGATGTTCTATTATGTTTTGGTTACATAGTATTATATTAGCCTGTATATAGATAGTTAGTGGGCTGCTCACGGACTTGCATGTCTGTGAGGCCCAATAGAGTCCAAGCCCAAACTGGCTGAACATGTTACTCTATAAATAGAGGTGTTCAGATCAGTTTAGGGTTGTTGGTTTTGAGATAGAATTCGTGTTTATGCTTTTGGATTGTAACAACGTTTTTGTTAATCAAAGCATTGAGAATTCGGTAATTAAGTTTTGTGTTTATTGCTTTCGTTTATAACCTGTGTGTTTACTGATTACGAGATTCCGCCTCGTTGTTAGTATAGTTTAATCCTGTAGATCGGACCACTGGGACCTACAGGAAAGAAATAAGAAAGTTCCATACCGGTTAGAATTACCCTAAATTTTTTGGAAGATTCACCTTACTTTTCATGTATCACACTCAAGGAAATGTATTGGGGATGAGTCACCTTTTGTTCCATTAGATGATATAGAAGTTGCGAAAAATTGAATTATATTGAAGAGCTAATAGCTATTCTTGACCGAAAAGTGAAACAACTCCGGAATAAACAATTCAACATGGTCAAGATACATTGAAAGCATAGAAAAGGATCGGACTTCACTTGGGAGCCGGAGACTGAAATGAGGTATTATCCTCAATTGTTCGAAGAATAGATTTTGGGGACGAAATCTTTAGAAGAAGGGGAGCTTTGTAACATCCAATTCCGGAAATAGAATATTTTGTAAGTATTAACTTATTTATTATAAGTATATTTGATATTTTAGCCTATAATAGAATTTATATAAGAAAAGGACTAACTTGGTAACAAAACTAGTTAACTTTGGTTAGAAAGGATTTAAATTGTTAACTATATTGATTAAGTAAATTGGTTAGACAAATCTTGAGAGATGAAGGGCTAAAGTGTAAATTTTGGAAATTTTGCTTAGACTAGAGATGAGGTGTCATTTCCAGGAAAGTTATGTATGTGGGAGTCGGTTTGGTGAAGAAACAAGCAAGAAAAAAAAGATTAAATCACTCAAATTGAAGCTCTATAATAGTAGATTCTATCAATTAAAGCAATAATTTGAAGTTTAAGAACCCTAGTTTTGGTTCTAATTGAAGAAAAAGGAGGTATGGTTATATACCTAAATTTAATTGATGAAATTGAGCTTGTATTTTGTGTTATAACATCATTTACACGTTTAATTGAAAGGTAGAAATAGTTAATTTGGTTAAAATTAGGTAAATGATTATTTCGGGATAATCATGAAGTTTGAGGAATTGTTTAGAATTAAGCTTTGTTTATGTTAGGATCTTATGAGCTTGGTTTGAATAAACAAACGTGTAGATCTAGATCTATCAAAGAAGTTGCAGCGGATCAACACTTTGATATTACAAGGTTTTGTGAATAACAGTTTATGTATGAATATGAATAAGAATGAATAACAAGAACATAAACAGTTTTCCACCAACTCCCCAATTATATTTTGATCAGAAATATAACGAATATTTACAACGATATTGGGATCAAGGACACCTTGATCTTGGGGCTTAACCCAGTTTTTCTAGGTTTACATCACCATGCATTTTTTATGCATTCACTCTTTTTTATTTCTCTATGAATTCATCAAGGTTTTATAACCTTGATTCTAACAAACTCTTACGAATTTGTAGGAATAATAATTACAAAGATTGATATCTTTGTAACCTTCCTAGAATATTTCTCTGTTCTAAGCTAACAAATCCCTATAATAATCATAAATATAATTACAAATAAGAATCAAATCTAATCATATCTTATCCTAAATTAATCTTTATTTTCTCATCAATATTAACTCTTGATATGGCAGTAGTAACTGAGTTGCAATAGTAACTGAGCAGTAGTAACTGTCACCAATAGAAACTTCTTCACCAGTAATAATTCTACCAGTATTAACTGTCACCAGTAGAAACTTGTATGAGCAGTAGTAACTTGTATGAGCAGTAGAAACTTCTATGAGAAGTAGTAACTTGTATGAGCAGTAGAAACTATCACTTAGTCTTTTTTCAACATAAATCAGCAACTCCAAGACTACTATTTTCTCACCGTTATCAGTTTATATTTGTATCATCAAATCACAATATGGATAATTAATTATCCCAACAGTTTATATGTTATTTGGATTCTAATAAAAAGCTTGAAAGATTGAAATATTAACTTATATAAATTTTGTAAATATTCATGTTTTAGCTAGTTAGTGTGAAGAGACGAAATGTTGATTAGAGGTATTAATCATTGTAGGAATGTTTTGGAATGAAAGAATTGTGTTAAAAATGATTAATTTGAAGTATATGATAGAAGAGATAAGATAAAGAGTACTCAAATTTGTATTTGGGTAAAATGGTGTTAAGCATGCTACACTAGTTGCCAAACGGGCTATGTGACCTGAGGAAATATAATGAATGGGTAGGAAATGGTTAAACGGAATAAAACATTACTTTTAATATGTTATTTATGATGCGTGTAATGTGTTTAAATGCTTGTTTGTGCTCTATAATGTTAAATGGGGCATAAGACCCAAAAGGTGGTAGTTAGGGTAGATGTTGCGAAACATGTTTATATTAAGAGTAAATAGCTAGAAAGAGTCGTAATGACTTTAATACATGTGTTTATATGCATATAAGATTTAATGAAAGACAAATTTGTGTTTGATGGAAAAAACGAAGATTTGGAGGATAAGAGTAAAGGAAATGAGTCGTGTGTGTTATAGGCTTAATTCGACTTCAAGGTGAGTATACGAAACTTGTTTATAATGTTGTATTTGCTAATGTTATATGAATTGAAACCTTTGAAAGATGTGTAAGATACTTGTTTAATGTATGACCAAACAGTTAACGGAAAGAGGGGCTACAAGTGTTAGGCCCAAACTTATGAGTGCAAAATTTTGCAAAGGAACGAAGACACCCCTTTTGAGCCACCACTGCGTCGTAGTGGAATCCTTGAAGGTGGTGTTTTGGTGCAGTTGTTGCCACTGCGCCGCAGTGAGACCCCATACCTGTTTTTTGTAGTTTTTAACGTAGTTTATGTGTATGACTTGTAGCCTAAACTATTGGTTAGTTACAGAAGAGTTAGCCATGACATTTACTTGTCAGTGAAGTGTATACATGACAATTGCTTGACGGGAAAGAGGTAAAGTCAACTTTCATTAGTCGAAAGAAGTAGTTATAACTTAACATGCGATGAAGGTATGTATATGACTTTGAATAGTCGAAAAAGAGTAAGATACGACTTTGAATAGTCGGAAACGAGTAAGGTACGACTTGGTACGGGAAAGAGTAAGATACGACTTTAGTTAGTCGGGAAAAACGATAAGACTTTAATTAGTCTTTCTAGATTAAATTAACATAGGGATAGGTATACTCCCTAGCTTAACGCTAATATAATATGTTAATTGTATGTTTTGTAGGTAATTGATATATCTAAGGCAAGACAAGCTTAAGAAGAAGGGAGGGGGAACGTAATGTATAAAGTTAAATATTTTTGTAAGAGCTTTCGCTCAAGTTTAATTGACACACCTTTTGGTTAAACATGATTTTAACGTTTACCTATCGTTAGACTATTACTAATAACATTTTTAGATGTTGGTTAATGATATTGTAAAAAAATATAGTGTGTATTTGGTTCAAGTGTTACAAGTTGGTATCAGAGTCTTGACTTGTGTGAGTCAAGTATCTTAATTGATACTTGAACCCAAGTTGAGGCTTTTTAAAGGGAAGACCATTGGGGAAGAAGCTTTCCTTGTAGAAAAGATAAGAGTAAGTAAGATTATTTGTTAAGAATTGGTAGAATTCCTTAGTCTAATATATGCATTGATAGTATTGGGTGCACAAGAGTTAATAAGATTAATATTAACGTTTGGCCAACGATATTTTTGAGCATGTTATACAACAATATATTCGATATGGTTGATGTATGTTAAGGACGCAGGGAAAGTAAGGTTAGAAAGTATGTGAAAGATATATATAAATATAATTGTGTATATATTATAGTTCTATATGTTATTAAATGAATCTAATTTCAGTTAGTATAAATGGTAGGGGAATAAAGTAGTCATCATAAGGAAGGTGAGAAAGAAATGGATATTCAAACGGTAGTGGCTAAGGAAATTAGCCAAGCATTTTAAAAGGAGACACCGTTTATTATTAAACGGGTTAGAAAAGATGTGATAGAGGTAATAGATGAAAAGATTGATCGCGTGTTTGGGGTAAAAGAGTCTGTTCATACAGAAAATGAATATTCCAGAGATGTAGGTGGTCATTCCGATCATGCAGAATTGGTGAAAGTACATAATAAAGGATGTACCTATAAAGATTTTTCAAGTTGTAACCCACCGATGTTTCTTGGGGAAGCTGACCCAATCATTAGTATGGGATGGGTTATCGAAGTAGAAGGTTTTTTTTTCCAACATGTAAGTGTGAGGACAGAGACAAAGTTATCTATGCAGCGAATTTACTTCGCAATCAGGCAAAGAGTTAGTGGGAATATGTGGTAAGAGTGTTTCCGGCTTATGGTATTGTAAAAATGACGTGGGAAGATATCAAGAGGTTTATGGAGAATTTTTGTCCACCTTCTCGGTGAACAAAATTATTCGAGAATTCTTGGCTATGCAACAAGGAGATAGAACCGTGAATGAGATGACAAATGACTTTCTGGACAGGGCAGGTTTTTTCCCAGATTATGTGACAAGTGAAAAGATGAAGATGGATCGTTATATTTCATGCTTAAACCAAGACATTCGAGATCACGTTTCAACTTATAATCCTTAGACTTTTGAGGATATGGTTGAGGCAGCAAGAAGAAGAGAATTGGAAATCTTAATCATAACGAGGGAGAAAAGAAGAAACGGAAAGTGGAAGATGTGCAAGAATCTTCGAAGCAACAAAGATTTGAGAAGAAGGGTAAGAGCTCGGAGAGGAAGTTTGATAAGAAGGGGTCATCGAAGTTGGAATATGTTACTTGTGGAAAGTGTGGTAAGAATAATCTTGGTAAGTGTAAGTTTGGGAAAACGGGTTGTTATTCATGTGGAAAGTCGGACCATATTAGTAGTGAATATCCCAACCCGATCAAGATTTTCTATTATTGTAAGGAGCCGGAACATATTCAAAGTGAGTGCCCGAAGAAGCCACAAAATCAAAGGCTTTGACCGGACCAAAAGCTCCTTTGTTACTTGAATAAGGAAGCGGTAGGAAGAGAGTTGAGTTACCTAAAGGCCGAGGTTGTGCCTTTCAGATTTCTTCTGGAGAAGCAAGAAAATAAGCCGATCTTATTTCAGTTATTCTTATCATAAATTCTCATCCCGCATACGTATTATATTATTTGGAGCCGAATAGATCTTTTATATCAAGTAATTTTGTAAGAAGTTTTCCGATCCTCTTAGTAAGTTAGAACACCCTTTAGAGGTAGAAGTAGCAGACAATAGGATTGTTCTTGTTTCAGATATTTTGTTGGGTTATAACTTAGTCAATATAGTTTAACCATAAACAATGAAACCTAACAAACAAATGAAAGTAACTTAAACATTCAGTTTGAAGTTAAGAAGTTACTACGGAAGAGCACAAGAACATGTTAGTGCGGCTGTTCAACATGTTACTACTGTTACTAAGGAAGATGAAGTTACTACGGACAAAATCAAAGTCAAGATAAGGAGGAAGTGAAGCCAAGACACGCGGAAGACAAAACTTATCTTGCAAGTATCAAATCTAATTAGATAGAGTTATAATTAGATTAGATTTCCTTTTGTTAATTAAGTAAAGTTTCCTTATTCTATGTTTAGATAAGGATAGACGTAGTTTCCTAGTTTATCTAGGTTTGCCTCAAGGTCTATAAATATAGATCCTTGTAGAGAGAAACAAACACGTTGTATTGATATCATTGATTAATACAATTGAGGCATATAATTCGACAATAATTTGTTTATTCATTATTCATTATTAGTTGTTCGATAACTCGTAATATTGAAGTGTTCATCCGCTGCTGAACTTCTTCAATAGATCTCGATCTTAACGAAGGCAAACATATTAGTTTACATTAACTAATACGATCCTGACAAGTGGTATCAGAGCACAGGAGGTGCTTTAGATCCATCGATCAACGAGTTCTTAATCCTCATAATCAAGAATCAAAACAACCATCATGACGGAAGTTGCAATTGGCAAAGTTCCTATTCTAAACAGCAACGAATTCGACTTATGGAAGCTACGAATCAAGCAACACATCTTACTATCTGACTATACAGTCTGGGATGTGATCATCAATGGAAACAAACCTCCTGCCACCAATGGAGCTGATGGACAACCAGGAATGGCTGCTCGAGCACCGGTGACTGATCTGGAACGAAGGGAAAAACAAACGGAGATCAAAGCTCTAAGTATTCTTCAAATTGCAATCCCCAACGAATATCAATCGCAATTCGAAGACTATGAAGATGCAAAATCGCTATGGGAGGCATTGGAGAAGAGATTCAGCGGAACGAAGAATACAAAGAAGAACAAGAAAGCTCTACTCAAACAGGAGTATGAAAACTTCAACTCCTTGCCTGGCGAACGAATGACTCAAACGTTTGATCGTTACAAAAAGCTCACTGGCGAGATGATCAGTGCAGGAATCAAGTACGATAAAGATGATCTTAACAGAAAGTTCATCCGCGCTCTAGGGAAGGAATGGATCGTGTACACTGTTTCCTACAGACAAGGAGACACCCTAGAAGCACTAGAGTTGGATGATCTCTACAACGACCTAAGAGTCTTTGAATATGAAGTCGGATCAGAGAAGGTTGTAACTACCAACCCTAGTATTACAAATAGTAATACTGCCCTTGCCACAACATCTGGAGGACCTAAACATGAAATCAGCGAAGAGATTTCATTCGAAGCCTTTATTTGTAAATGTTCAAATCTTACAAGTGAAGAGGTCAAACAGATGCACCAGGATGATTGTGATGAAATCGATCTAAAGTGGCAATCTGCTATGCTGGCACTACGAGCAAGAAGGTTCTTGAATAGGACAGGAAGGCGATTCAACCCACGAAACAACGAACGAATTACCTTCGATAAAAGCAAAGTAAAGTGCTATGAATGCAGTGAACTAGGTCACTTTGCTAGAGACTGTCCAAATAAGTCACGATCCAATAATCCACGAACCACTCAAGATACAAATCAGAGTGCACTCATGTCCCAGGACATCTTTGGATATGATTGGAGTGACTTGGCTGAAGAAACAAGTCAAAATAGAGCACTAATCTCTGAATAACAAAACCACGTAGAAACCACTACTACTGTTCACCATACATGCATAGCCGTAGTAATGGATGATACGGACATTCTGGGAAACTTAGTTGCTGCGGATGACTTAGTTTCTACGGAGCTCACATACACTGATACTGGAATTCCTGAAATCAGCGACAATATACTGGGATACGACTGGAATGATGATGATCAGGGAGCACCACAAGAAGATGCTCTCATGGCAATTGACTCACCACCTCCAGCATCTGCATCTCTAATGGCCGAGGTAAATTCCAACTTATGTACTTCTGAATGCAAAGCAATAATTGTTAAGTACAAAGACCACAATCAGTTAATGAGTGACTCCCTTAAAATCTTAGAAGAACAACGAAGGTCAGCACATAGGGTAATTGACAACCTAGAAAATCAGATTAAGTCCCACAAAATCAATGAACAAAGCTATCAAGAAAAGATTAATCTACTTGAATGGCAAAAAGAGGACTTACTTCTTAAACTCAAGGTGGCTAGGGATAACATCAAACTTCTAGAACAAGAACATGATAAAGTAGAGTTAGATGTAGGGAAGTTAGAGTTTGCTTCAAAATCTGTAAACGACTTATGCCAAAAACAAATACATAGTAAAGTTAAAGCTGGCCTAGGTTACAAAGAAGTTGCCCCTCCATTTAACCAAAACTATATCCCACCATCTTTAGATGAACCACGAATTCCCATCTCCCAGACACCACCTAAGGAAGCATTCAATGTTGATCCAATCAACTATGATGAAGTCCTTATTGAGGACTTAGTTGAAGAGAGTCAACTTAACATTGTGAAAAATAACAACATTCCGCTTGAAAATCATCTAATCACAATAGAAGGTTGCACTCAACAATCTTCACAGAGTCTAGTACGTATGCCATGCCCTAAACCCATTAACAACACCAAAACATTGGTTCAAAGAAAGCCCAAACCAGTTCCCAAAGAAACAGTTAAGACTTGGAATCACATAGGTAAACGAGGAAACCAACGCAATATGAATCAAGTCAAAACTCAAAAGGGACAAACTGTTAAATCCTCAAGAAAAGGGTGTTTTATTTGTGGTAAATTGAATCATTATGCAAAAATCTGTTATCACAATCCTCAAAATCAAACAAAAGTGATTCAAAAACCACATAATGGGGTGGGATACAAAGGCAGGGATGTCTCTAAAAACAACTTTGTCAAACAGGTTTCTCCAGTAAATCAAGGTGTTAACAAACAAAACATAATTTTAAACAAGAAAAATAGAGTTAATACTGCTAGACAATCAGCTGTTTCTACGGCCAAGGTTAATACGGCAAAAAGTAAGAGTGTTAATACTGCTCATGTTAATACTGCTCGTGTTAATACTACTCGTGTTAATACTGTGAAAACCAACCGTATGAAGCCTGCTCGTGTTAATACTGCCAAAAGTAACTTTGTTACTAAGGCTCCTATTAACAAAACGAAACAACGGAATGTCAAATCAGTTCCTACTCAAATTGTTAAATCAAAAGTTGTTAACACCAAACTTGTTCAAAAAGAGACATCTTTCAAACGTGTGTGGCAACCAAAAGTTCAAGTAACTCAACCACCTATTCCCACTGATTTTTCAAAACTAGTACAAAGGAAGGTGAGTTACTTCGATGATATGGGAAAACCCAAGTCAACTTTGGCTTGGGTTCCCCTCAGAAACTAATCTCTATCGTTTATGTGCAGGTTCAGCCAACAAAAGAGAATGAGAACAGTTGGCATGTAGATAGTGGCTGCTCCAGGCACATGACGGGCAACATGTCATGCCTTCAGGACTTTGAGAAGTTCAATGGTGGATACGTTGCCTTTGGAGGCAATCCAAAAGGAGGAAAGATTACTGGGAAAGGAACGATCAGCAATGGTACACTGCACTTCAAGGATGTGTACTATGTGCAACAGCTTCAATACAATCTGCTGAGTGTGTCTCAAGTTTGTGATGAGAAACACACACCAATATTCACTGCTACATAATGTATTATAATGAAGCGTGGGTATGTCATTGATGAAAGTATGATTCTACTCAGAACACCAAGAAGAGACAATGTCTATTGCCTAGACATGTCCAAGGTTCAACTAAATTCACCAGAAGCATGCTTTCTCTCAAAAGCTACTTTCGATGAATCTGCTATCTAGCATAGGAGGATGTGCCACATGAACCTTAAGAATATCAACAAACTAGTTAAATCTAGTTTAGTTAGAGGTCTTCCAAACAAGCAGTTCAATCTCGAAGATAACTGCTTAGCATGCTTGAAGGGAAAGCAACACAAAACGTCCCACAAAACAAAGGAGATCAACTCTAACACCACACCTTTACATTTACTTCACATGGATCTATTTGGTCCTACCAATGTAAAGAGTATCGCCAAGAAGTCATACTGTCTTGTCATTACTGATGACTTTTCAAGATATACATGGGTGTATTTTCTTGGAACCAAAGATGAGACAAGTCAGCTTCTCATCACTTTTGTCACCAAAGTTGAACACCAACTCAACCTGAAGATCAAGAAGATTAGATGTGACAACGGCACAGAGTTCAAAAACCAAGTGATGAATGACTTCTGTGACAAAAAGGGAATAGAAAGACAATTCAGCGCAGCAAGGACTCCTCAACAGAATGGCGTCGCTGAAAGAAGAAATAGAACATTAATTGAAGCAGCACGAAGTATGTTGGCTGACTCCAATCTTCCAATGTTCTTCTGGGCAGAAGCAGTTAACACTGCCTGCTATGTCCAGAATAGGGTCCTGCTAGTCAAAGCCCACAACAAGACTCCATATGAGCTAATTCACAAGAGACAACCTATGATAAGCTTCCTTCGCGCTTTTGGAGTTCCTTGCACAGTTCTAAATTCAAAGGAGTATCTTGGAAAGTTTGATAGCAAAGCTGATGAAGGCACATTTGTTGGTTATTCATCCCAAAGTAAAGCTTATCGCGTATACAACCACAAATCAAAAATCATAGAGGAGAGCTCTAATGTGACCTTCAATGAGCACACCTTCACCAAGAAAGGACATGGACCAGCCTGGGTATTCGACTTGGATGCACTAACAAAATCTCTAAACTCCAACTTTGAGTTTAACACAAATCAAGTTGATACGGCTCCAATTACAGGTACTGCTCGTTTAGATGTGATGGAATACATCAATCTTCCCATCACTTTGGAAGATCCCATCACTTCAGAAGAACCTGACTCCTCTCACACTGACGAAAACTCCACAAAAGAGGATGAAGAACCAGACTCTCCTCACACTGAAGACAATTCTACCAAAGAGGACGATGAACCACAACCACATTCACCATTAGCTACGGATAATACAACAAGACCTAATGGAGTACCACGTCTCATTGAAGAGGATGAAAATGGAGTTGAACAATTGGTCTATGAGGACTTTGAACCTTATCCTACTACACATAACAACTCGTCATTCATTACTCCTCCAACCACTGGGCAAAATCCTAGCAATGATTTGCCCGACATGAATGATACAAACTTGGGAGTTGGATTACGCCTTGAAAAGGTCCCATCCTCTCGCGTTGCCAAGAACCATCCTTCTAATCAAATCATTGGCAACTTTGACATCTCCATGGAGACCAGAAGAAAGGAACCATCAACTGCACTCATCAACACATGTCTCTTTGCATGCTTTCTTTCACAAATGGAACCTAAGAAGATTCAGGAAGCATTACTAGATCCTCACTGGATTGAAGCATGTCAGGCAGAGTTACTCCAATTCAAGATACAAGGAGTATGGGTACTAGTTGAGATCCCATATGGCAAGAAAGTGATTGGTACACGCTGGATCTTCAGGAACAAGAAAGATGAACGTGGTATTGTGGTTAAAAACAAAGCACAACTGGTTGCACAAGGCTACACACAGGAAGAAGGAATCGATTATGAAGAAGTCTTTGCCCCAGTGGCTAGAATTGAAGCCATTCGACTATTTCTAGCTTTTGCATCATTTATGGGCTTCAAAGTCTATCAAATGGATGTCAAAAGTGCTTTTCTATATGGTGTCATCGAAGAAGAGGTCTATGTCAAACAACCTCCTGGTTTTGAGGACCCTCAGCATCCTCACAAAGTCTACAAATTGATCAAGCTCTCTATGGGCTTCATCAAGCACCACGAGCTTGGTATGACACTCTGACAGACTATCTTCTTCAAAACAACTTTCAACGCGGAACAATTGACACAACGCTCTTCTACAAAAAGACTAGCTCAGACATTCTACTTGTTCAAATCTACGTTGATGACATCATATTTGGATCCACCAAGGATTCATTGTGCAAGGAATTTGAGGATCTCATGCACAACAAATTTCAAATGAGTTCTATGGGAGAACTCACTTTCTTCTTGGGCTTACAAGTCAAGCAAAAACCGGATGGACTCCTAATAAGTCAAACCAAGTATGTCAAGGACATCCTCAACAAGTTTGGACTCACGGATTCCAAGGTAGCAAGCACTCCGGTGGAAACTCACAAACAACTGACGCCTGATCTTGAGGGGGAGGATGTGGATATACACAACTATCGATCAATGATTGGATCTCTCATGTATCTCACAGCTTCAAGACCAGACATCATGTTTGGAGTGTGTATATGCGCAAGATATCAAACAAGGCCCAAGATGTCACACCTAATTGCGGTCAAGAGAATCTTTCGCTACCTTAAGGGCAAGCCTAACTTAGGCTTATGGTATCCTAAAGACTCTCCCTTTGATCTAATTGCCTATGCTGACAGTGATTATGGTGGTGAAAATCTAGACAGGAAGTCAACAACTGGAGGGTGCCAATTTATTGGTTCAAGACTGGTGTCATGGCAATGCAAGAAACAAACAACGGTGTCAACATCTTCCACTGAAGTAGAATACATTGCCACTGCTAGCTGTTGTGCTCAAGTACTTTGGATTCAAAACCAAATGATGGACTATGGCTACTCTTTCATGAACACGCCTATCTTCATTGACAATCAAAGCACAATAAGCATAATCAACAATCCAGTCAAACACTCCAAAACAAAACATATAGAGATACGCTACCACTTTATAAGAGATTGCAACGAGAAGAAACTGATCCACGTTGAGAAGATACACACTGACAATCAACTCGCTGACCTCCTTACAAAGGCGTTTGATGTTGGACGATTCACATTCTTAATCACAAGCATTGGAATGATCAACACGGATGACTAACTCATATACTTTTTCTCTTATTATCTCTATTTTTGCAAGTCCCTTCGAGAAGCAGTAGTAACCTTATGATGAAAATCAAGTACCTTACTCTCTAGTATTGTACTATGTTACTACTGCAACATTAATAGTAAAAACAAAAAGTGTCCAAAGTATGAATAGTACGAACAAATTGTTAGGACTACGGGAAGGTTTAACTACTACTGCCCTATGTCAACAAATTTGAACGGAATGGTTAATACGGACCAAGAATGTGTTACTACGGGCATCTGGTTTAATACTGCCAGTAACTCAAGTTACTACGGACAGTCCAGTTAATACGGACCGAGAATCATTACTACGGCCCAATTAACCAACTTACTACGGACCTTTGCGTTAATACTGCAGATTATTATATTAATAAGGTTTCTTAATCAATAAGAATGCCCTAATTACAAGTCAGAATACAACTTGTATCCCCACTTTACACGTGTCGAGCAAATAGGACATAACAATAACACGTGTTAAAACCTGATTGGACCTTAATTTTGAAATTCAGGCGCGAGGCACAGCTACTAGCGCCACGTGTCCCTTTTTAATTGGACCGTTACTTTTGAATGATTACCCGCGTCTAATCAGGGAAGACAAGTTGTTAAAATTTTTCGGTATAAAAAGGGGGGTTAATTGAATAAATTCTTACTTACCGTTGTAAAACCCCTAAATCTTCCAAGCAAAAGTTACCGTTAGACCTAAAATCATTTAATTTTCAATTTCGTTGTGACTAATCTTCTACATTCTTGTGCATTACTGTTTCTACTCAATCACAGATCAACAATGGCGGAACAATTGCAATTTTACAAGACTCACAACATGGTCGCCTGCTTGGAAAAGACTACCGATAACGCCGATTTCCATGAAATAATTGATTTCTTTAATCAATCAAAAATCAAGACGAGATTGATGAATCCCACATTCGGGATTTTTGGACGTCTGCCACTCTGGACAAAGATGATATTGCCATCAATGCTGTGTTGAGAGGTAAAGCAATCCAAGTGACAGAATCCTCTCTCCGAGTACATCTGAACCTTGACGATGAGGAAGGTACAGAACATGTCCCTTATGACACCCTGGTAACTGCTTTTACTAACATGGGATATGAGGGGGACCTAAACGTTTCCACATTTTTAAAAGCAAAACTTTCCCCCCAATGGAAATACATGTTGCATACTTTGCAACAGTGTATGTCTCCCAAAAGAACAGGGTGGCATGAAGGAAGTTCAACATTAGCCAATGCAATGGTATGCTTGGCTACGGGGGGTACTTTTAATTTTTCTTACATGATTTTTGATGCAATGAGAAGAAATCTTGACAACCCAAATAAATTTCTCATGTATCCTAGATTTCTTCAACATTGTATAAATTGTGTTCACAAAGATCTCCCAAGATCTGAAAAACATTTTCTCTCACACGGTCACTCAAGAAAAGTTTTTACTAATATGAGAAAAATAAACAAGGATGGACCATCTCATGTGACACCACTATTCTCAAAAATGTTGGTGGTCACAATTCCCACAGGTGCAGGACAAGAAACTCTTCCTCTGTCCCAACCCACAGCTGCCACCATCAGTACCACTGCACTTACTCAGGGCACTAGTGCCATATCTGAAGCAGGTAATGCAGGTGGAAACCCTGACGTTACTACGGCAGTTGCTACTGCCCCTGTATCTCCAGTTGCTATTGTGAGTTCTACTCCAGTTGCTACTGCTTCAGTCACTACTGCTAAAGTGACTAAACCCAAAGTTTCTGCGCCTCACAAACCCCTCAAAGTTGCTTCTAAGAGAATCAAGAGGGTTACTCAGCCTCTTGTTTCCACAACCATCCCTCATACTACTACTGCAAAAGCAATCCCTGAAACATCTTCAGGATTGTATCACACATTAGGGGAAAACCTTGAACATACCCCGTTGGTCACTAAGGAGAGGGAAGACCATGTGGGGAGGGCTGATACTACTGCAGCTTCTACTTCTTATAGTAGAGCTCAGGACAGTATCAACATAACTAAGACCCAAACTACGGTAACACCTACACTTGCTGAGAACTTGTTCTCAGATAAGGAAGGTGGTCCCTGGCGCCAAGAGACCATGGGGGAGATACTTGCTTCTGCTAGGCAGGAGAGTTTCTCTTTTCCCGAGGATCTTCCACCTGTTGGTACCCAACAGGAAAGGGGTGAGGGTAGTGGTAGTCATTTTAATGAATTGATGGGTATGTACCAAAATCTACTGGTGAGGGTTGAAAAGCAAGAAGAGATGCTGTCTTCTTTAACTTCTTTGGTGCAACAGGTACTGGCACAACAAGCTTTGATATCAGTCCAGCTACTGCCCAAAAGAATCACCACACTAAATGTTGGAACCTCACCAAAGCCATCCAGCTCATCCTCTTCAGATGACTCCCCAACAGATGACAACAAGGGGGAGAAAGAAATAGATGTGTTATCATCTGGAGAGAGCAAAGGTGATGAAGACAAAGGAAGCACAGATACTGTCATCACTGCCACCTCCAATCAAGATGAAGAGATGGAGACAGACAGTATAGTTGAAGGGGAGACAGACTTTGATGCAAATATGGTAATAGATGCAGAGGGTGAAGAGATGGAAGTTGATACTCCACTTAAGGGGGAGCAGCAGCAGAAAGAAGTCAAGCAAATGGTTGAAGAAACAATAGACGAGATGGAAGATGAAACTTCACCAATTGCTACTGAAACAAATGCTGCGGATCAAGATGCTGAAATAGTTGCTACGGATGATGTTACTACGGATCAAGTTACTACTGATCCTATGGTGACTAGTCCAATTACTACTGATCCAGTTTCTGCGGATCAAGTTGATGCGGACCCAATGGTAACCAATCCAGTTGCTACGGTCATAGTTGATACTGATCAAGTTGCTACGGAGCCAATGATCATTAGTCCAGCTCCAGAAACAGAGGGGGAAGATCATTCCTACCTATTCACAACCATTCCTCCCACGTTCGATCAAGCTTCCTCACAATTTCAGGCAATCCAATCTGAAGCTACAACTCCTTCTACCATCATTTCAGAAACTCCTTCTAGTATTGATCAAAAAGAAGCTGCAAATGTTCTTATAAGAACAGAAATGTCAAGAACAAGTGTGATGGATGATGAAGACACTCTAGCATCACAACTGCTTAAGATCAAAGAGGAGAAAGAAATAGAGGAAAGAAAGAAGATACTAGCTGAGAGAGTTGCAAAACAAAGAGCATCAGCTGCAATGGGTGAAAGACAAATGCAAACCTCTTTAAGACTACCTGAACAATCTACTGGTTTGTCTGTTTCTATTCCTACAGGTAGATTTGGATACATCGCAGTGGATGAAAAGAAAAAGAAAGTACAGAAGGTAGACCTTGATGCTCCAGAAGAAAGAGGAAAAGGCAAAGCTATTGTAGTGGAGAAATCAAAAACTGAAGAAGAAAGGAGCAAACAAGAAGCCTTTAATTTTCAAAGAATGACTGCTGAAGAAATTGAATTGCTCAGACAAGAGCAAGAAGAAGCAGAGTTATTGAAAAGAATGGTTGCTGAGCTAGAAAAGGAGGAAAGGGCAAAAGAAAGGAAGGCAGCAGAACAACAAAAAGAAAGAATTTCTCATGAAGCCTTTAACTTTCAAGGTCTAACAACTGAGGAGATGGAGGTGATCAGAAAAGAGAATGAAGCTGCAGAGCTATATAACAGAATGCAACAAGCTGCTGCTGAGGATGAAGCCAGAGCAAAAGAGTTGCATAATGATGAACTCCTTCAAACACTGTGTTCTCAAGGCCAAGTTAGAGCAGATTTTGAGCTAAATATGAAGACTGTGGAAGAAGAAGAAGCTGCTCTTAAGAAATCAAAGATCAAAACGAAGCCTGAGAAGAAGAAAGTGTCCAAGCCTACTCCTACACAAGCCAAGATAGCTGAAGATAGGAAGAAGTACACTAATTATCTCAAAAGCAAAGGTCATAGTGGCAGATCCTTAGGCCCTATGAAGCTAGCTACTATCTTAGAGCTTGTAAAGGAAGAAAGACAAAAGGAATCCAAAAGGGAAGCAGCACTTGCAAAGCTTGAAGAGAAAAAGAAGCTAAATGCAGAAAAAGTGTTGGCTGCAGCCCTTAGAACAGGAAGAAAGGTAATTCAACCTGAATTTGTTCCTAAAGTCAAACAATCAGAAGAGAAGCAGAAAAGAAAGAAGTTGTCATCAAAAAGGATTCCAGTTGCTCCATCTAAAAGACAAAAGATGGGTGATGCTGCTAGTGCCTCTCAAGAGAGCCCAGAAATTCCATTTGCTAATGTTAAAACTGAGCCTGAAGATATGGAACAAGACCCTCCTAATACTACTCAAGGGTGAGATTATTCTGCATATATCAACCATGTTGATGGTTTGAAGTATACTCCATTGAAGGTGAAACCTCCAGTGATCATTGATTGGAAATTTATTGGTGGACCTTTGAAAACCGAATATGAAGTTACAAGAGCAGACAAGTCAAAGAAAAATCTTATAGCTTTTCATTGGGTATTCAGAGATTTTGATAGATATGATCTGGAGAGGATATATGAGATTGGTATAAGGAAATACTCTCATCAAAGAAAAGGAGTATGTCCTGGTATTGATCTGGCAATGGATGTTCTGTGTGGGTTGTTTGAGCCTGACTACAAGAAAACAAGTTCAGTATTCAAGAAAGAAGGACCTAATAATCCTGTACTCAACTGGTTTGTATATGAGAAAAGTGAAGTGTACTCGATTATAAGAAGACATGGAGCAAGGGAATTCTACATGGTAAGTCACAAGTATCCACACTCATTGAAGACATTGGATGAGCTGATTGAATTAAAGCTGAATGGACCAAGAGATTCACTGCTTGCTCAAGAACTTATTTGGAAAATCTTGTGTCAAAGAATAGAAGAAAAGAACAAGATGGAAACTGAATTGTAAAACTCGTAGTTGTAATAGTTAATACTGCTTTATGAATGAAGTAGTTAATACTGTTGGAGCATGAAACTTGTACTTTTGATGTGTCATAAAAGTTCAAGGTTAGGGGGAGATTGTTGGGTTATAACTTAGTCAATATAGTTTAACCATAAACAATGAAACCTAACAAACAAATGAAAGTAACTTAAACATTCAGTTTGAAGTTAAGAAGTTACTACGGAAGAACACAAGAACAAGTTAGTGCGGCTGTTCAACATGTTACTACTGTTACTAAGGAAGATGAAGTTACTACGGACAAAATCAAAGTCAAGATAAGGAGGAAGTGAAGCCAAGACACGCGGAAGACAAAACTTATCTTGCAAGTATCAAATCTAATTAGATAGAGTTATAATTAGATTAGATTTCCTTTTGTTAATTAAGTAAAGTTTCCTTATTCTATGTTTAGATAAGGATAGACGTAGTTTCCTAGTTTATCTAGGTTTGCCTCAAGGTCTATAAATATAGATCCTTGTAGAGAGAAACAAACACGTTGTATTGATATCATTGATTAATGCAATTGAGGCATATAATTCGACAATAATTTGTTTATTCATTATTCATTATTAGTTGTTCGATAACTCGTAATATTGAAGTGTTCATCCGCTGCTGAACTTCTTCAATAGATCTCGATCTTAACGAAGGCAAACATATTAGTTTACATTAACTAATACGATCCTGACATATTTATCGTGATAATCAAATTGAGATTGGGTCAAGAAATGGTGTTAAGCATGATAAGATAAAGAGTACTCAAATATGTGTTTGGGTAAAATGGTGTTAAGCATGCTACACTAGTTTCCAAACGGGTCATGTGACCCGGGGAAAGATGGCGAATGGGTCTGAAATGGTTAAAGGGAAGAAAATATTACTTGTAATATGTTATTTATGATGTGTGTAATGTGTTTAAATGCTTGTTTGTGCACTACAATGTTAAATTGGTCAAAAGACCCAAAAGGTGGCAAGTTGGGTAGATGTTTCCAAACATGTTTACATTAAGAGTAAAGAACTTGAAAGAGTTAATACATGTGTTTATATTTATATAAGATTTAATAAAAGACAAATTTGTGTTTGATGGAAAAAACGCAGATTTGGAGGATAAGAGTAAAGGAAAAGAGTCTTGTGTGTTGTAGGCTTAATTCAACTTCAAGGTGAGTATACGAAACTTGTTTATAATGTTTTATATGTTAATGTTATGTGTATTGAAACCTTTGAAAGATGGGTAACATACATTTTTAATGTATGACCAAACGGTTAACGGAAAAAGGGGCTAGAAGTGTTAGGCCCTAACTTAGAAGTGCAGAATTTTGCAAAGGAAACCAAGAGACCCCTTCTGGGTCACCACTGTGCCGCAGTTGTTGCCATTGTGCCACAGTTTTTGCCAATACGTCGAGTGAGACCCCATACTTGTTTTTAACGTAGTTTATGTTTATGACTTGTACCCTAAACTATAGGTTAGTTATAGAAAAGTTAGACATAATTTTTACTTGTCGGCGAAGTGTATAGATGACAATTGCTTTTCGGGAAAGGGGTAAAGTCGACTTTCATTAGTCGGAAAGAAGTAGTTATAGCTTCACATGCCATGAAGGTCTGTATATGACTTTGAATAGTCGGAAAACAGTAAGATATGACAGGACCTGAAAGCTCTCTAACTCAGTGAATCGAATAAACGGGTCATGATGCGGAATCTCATGTCCTGAGTGAAACAAAGAAAGCAATTGAAATTCTGGATCTTGAAAAATCTATATGCTAAATTGTTTAACATTTCATTGATAGAGTGAATCGGTTTGAACATGCAATTAAAACTGACAATTTTAAGCTCAAGGGTACTCAAAATGAGTTCGGGTTCAAAGACATCTGAATCTATCAACCTATCACCCTATTTATAGAAATATAAACATACAAATTAAATTAAACAACGAGTCTTCATCTTAATTTTAGTTCTGAGGAAGTTCACTTCAATTCAGATTCAAAGTCTTCATCCCCGAACTAATATCTTCAATGCTGACTTGTGTTGACTTAAGTTATCTTCACCTTGAAATCAGTTCGGATGAACTTCAGTCAGCTAGGGTGAACTAACATGTTCCCCCGAACTGAAATCTTCACTTCGAATTATTCATGTTTTAGTTCGGGTCTTCCCTGAACTTAAACATCTTTATTCAAGTACCCATTTAAGACTTCATAGCTTCATCTAATCATTCACTTCCCAACAAGATACGACTTTGAATAGTCGTAAAAGAGTAAGATACGACTTGGTAAAGTCGGAAAAGAATAAGATACGACTTTAGTTAGTCGGGAAGGAAAGATAAGACTTTAATTAGTCTTGCAAGATTAAATTAACATAGGGACATGTATATGTAGTAGCTTAACGCTAATATACTATGTTAATTGTATGTTTTGTAGGTAATCGAGATATTTAAGGCAAGACAAGCTTAAGAAAAAGGGAATGAGGACCGTAATGTGTAAAGTTAAATATTTTTGTAAGATTTTTCTCTCAAGTTTAATTGACACACCTTTTGGTAAAATATGATGTTAACGTTTACTTATCGTTAGACTATGTAACGAATTAGTAACACTTTTTAAATGTTGGTTAATGATATTGTAAAAAAACAAAAAAACAAAAAAACAAAAAAAAAAAAAAAAATGGTGTGCATTTGGTTCAAGTGTTATAATAGGAATCGCCAAAAAAATCTATAAAACAATGGATATACGTTATAAAAGACTAACAAAAAATATATGATAATAGTATATGTATAATCGCCAAAAAAATCTAAAAAATATTTGATATTCGTGTGTTTTCATTCGATTGAAGGTGTAATTCGTGTGTGATGAAAAAGAGTTTGTGTGTTTTTCATTCATGTGAAGAATAGTTCGTGTATGTTGAAAATAAAGTTTAATGGAAGTATTCGAATGATAAGTGTATGATTCGAATAAAAACATTCGAATAGAAACATTCGAATAAGGTGTATTAGAACTTGATTTTGGACAAGTGTTTAAACGAATATGAAGTTGGGACACGAACTTGATTTTGGCTTGATCGATCACGGTGATTTGCTCGGTAATTTGAATTGAACATGAAGTTAAAAAATTACCAAGTACTTCTTCGACTAAGTTTTGTACCTAGACGAACTCAAAATCATTCGACTCACTTTTGTACCTATACGAACTCAAAACACGATTTGGGTTTACATGGACACGAATAGGATTTCTAAATTTTTTTTAAGTGTTGATTCGAACAAGATTTCAACATAAACGAATAGGATCATTCGACCAAGATTTCAAGACATTCGAACACGAAGAGGTGTTTACAACGAGCACAAAAGATCACGATCATTTGAAAACGAGGGTTTCGAGACTTTAGAATAAAGGGTACTTTTAACATCGAAAAAATGGAAGTTTTGAGATTCTACGTTTTCACATTAGAGACGAAATCGAAAAATAAGAACTTTTTTAAAGGGAGCGAATTTTAATTTTTCCGGCATTTTTCGAATACCAGTTAAGCTTACGCGACGAATTTTGACGAGATTAGAGCATCGGAAAAATATGAGGTTTAAATTTCTGGAATCGAAATTGAAAAGCAAATTCAACGGTGTTATTTTAAATTATTTGTTCAACAAGTTTCGGAAATAAGATTGTACGAGCGTGAGATACTACGGGTCAATATTATCCAACTTTTTCTTCAAATTTAAGCATTGAGAAATTTCCTTTCAACTTTAAGGGATTTTCGCCATCAAATTTTATAACATGGAGAAAGACATTTTGGGAAGTGTTTTGGATTTCACAATTGACAACGATCAAGGGCTTACATTTTATTGTTCTCCTGATCAAGTTTGGACAAAACTAGAGGAGCTAGAGAAGTTGTGTGACGACACTGGAAATGAATTGTCTCCTTCTATTTGAAACGGTCATGTCAGATTGGATAAAATGTGAACCGTTGCTAAACGAACACGAGAAGTTTTTTCAACGGTAACGAGTTCAAACTTCTCATCATATCAAGCCAACACAAATAAAGTACAATCTTCATATTTTAAAGTAGAAACTACGATCATTGAGTTGGAAAGAAGTTGCAAACTAACTCCGAATTGGTTTTAGGGTTTTCAAACGAAAAAGATAATCTTTTAAATGAGAATTCTAAGCTTCCAAATGAAATTCAAATTTTGACATCTCAACTTCAAGCTCTAAACCTTAACAATCCCAAACTCGAAGAGTTTAAAGAGTTAGCAACTTCTTGGAAGGGGAAATATGATCAAAGTGTGTTTAATATTCAAATCCTTACAAATGAACCTAATGAAAAATTGGATTTAATCAATACACTTCAAAAACAATCAAAAACCATAAATTTTGACGAGGGGAAATATAATCAAAGTGTTTTATCAGAACTCGAGAATCTTAAAAAATAACGAATGAATGAAAGATTTAAAAGAATGGAGTTAATCACCGAGTTAAATAATGAAAGAAATGAGAGACTAGTGCTAACGATAATCTTATGCTTTTAAGAAAACAAATTGAAGATTATAAAACGGAAATTAAATCTTGACAATCATAAGCACTTGAAGTTGAAACTTTAAAGCGAAATGGTTTGAGAGAACAAACAAATCAACTCAATTTTCCAAACAAACCGAAAGAGTTTCAATTTTTCAATCCACAAGAGGGTTTGGGTCATGATAATTCAAAATATCTAAAGAAGCTATGTATCATGCTCCCGGTCTTTATGACACAAAATATTTGGGAAATGCAAATGTTACAATGGATTTCATTAGATCATCAAAAGAAATTGAAGAACAAGAGGATGCAAAAAGACCACTTTTGAATAAAACGCAATTATCTTGTGATTACAAATCATTAAATGAGAGTTACAAAACTAGGAAAATTTCTCTTTCAGATGATTACTTTCCAAATGATGACGAAAGGGGACTTCATTCCGATGATGTTTTGGAACAAGTTGTTTTTCAAAAAGTATACATCCAACTCTTATTTTTGAAAAACAATTTTCAGAACTTGAACAAGAGATGGAATGTCGAACTAACTACCTTGAGAATGAAAAACATAACTTTTTAGAGAAAATTACGTTTTTTGAAAATGCATCACTTGATAAATCTTCAACTTCAAATAACAAATCTTCATTGGAAAAGATGGATAAAATTAACAATCTTTGAGAATAAGAATCTACAACATCTTTCTTCTAGAATGAACAATCTTTTGCTAAGATATCATTTCTTCAAAATGTTATGCTTGCAAAAGACAAAGATATTGATGTTTTAACACAAAAGATTGATTCATTGTGGAAAATGAATGGTCCGGTTTCACCACAAACCCCAATATTTCACATGAGGAGAAACGGAAATCTAAAACTCTTGAAAAAGATTCGAAAAAGGATGTTAAAGTTCCATTGAAGGTTTACAACGGTGAATATTCCAAAACATTTTCAAATGTGGTTTCTCCGAGTACTAATTCTTTCCCAAAAAAGAATAAAAAGTATTCTCCGAAATCACAAACGAATGGAACTTTTACACCACCTTTGAAAACTTCGAGTTTGAAATCAACAAGAATCTCATACAAACATGTTGAAAAGGACGCACTTTGTCCTCTAATGAACAAAAGAAAACGAAAGCATTCACTTATTCAATACCCGAGTTATTTGAATTTGCACCATCACATTTAAATATTCGGTGCAAACAGTGAATAGTTTGGTTTCCACAATTAAACAGCGAACTTCAATATTCAAATCAAAGAAACAATTATTTCCAAATGTACCATCAAAATAATCAAAAATGGTACATTCACCAAATGATTTTGTCCCAAGAACTCTTTCACCAACTCATGAACGGAAATGGATTCCAAAGTCTCCACGAATTTCAAAAACAAACACACCGATTGCAAAATAAACTACCTCAATGTGTGTTCACCGAAGAAATGGAATTCATATTCTTTTCACATAATCAATACGACTTATCAATGGTTTTCGAACAAAGCTAACCAAAAAGGACCCAAAATGCAATGGGTACCAAAAGAAGTGAAGTTTAATTGTGCAGAAACGTAGTTTTTCAACATGACTCAAAAATACTTCAGTTTTTGACTCGAACCTCATGGCGTGCTTATAAGAGAAATCAAAAAAGGATCGGAAAGAAACGACTTCGGAACAACTCGGTTTCAAACTCTAACTTCATGGAGTGCTTACAAGAAATATCTAAAGGATGTAACCCGAAGGACTTCGAAATAATTAAGTTTCGGACTCGAACTTCATGGCGCGCTTTCACGACAAAAATCAAAACGACATACCCACAAAGACTTCGTAAGATTTCAATCCATATCTCAAGAATTTGTATGAATAAGCAACGACACAAAAACAAAGACACGTGATGATTCACAACATTGATAACATTTGAAAAAAGGTGGTGATTCGAACAAGCCATTCATTCGAATAAAAATTTTCTCAAGATTGATTCGAACAAGGTGTGATTGTGATTCAAGCAAGGTTTGATTCGAACAAGGTGGGTTCGACCACAACTTTCACAAGAATGATATTGGAATTTAACGGCAACAACAAATAAACAACGCAATAACGACTACGCATCAACATCAATATCATCAATATCCGAATTTGATATATTTGATGATGTTCAAAAACACAAAGAATTTCTTAATGCAAGTTATTCTCTACATCACCTCAAGATTCAAAATAAATCTTTCTCAATTCAACATCCCAATCACAAAGATCTCAAATACTCGAACAAGTGGCAAACGCCTCAACAACATCTCAATCAAAGACAATGTGTAACGAGTTTGAGACGATCAAGTGACAACGTCTTCATCAAAGAAACATTCTCTTGAGAAAAAGAGTGAAACGACGAAAAATGCACTCAAGTTCACACACTCAAAGGTTCTCCCGAACTCATTCGAGGGGTTCCATGGTGTTAAGCAAACAAGGAGGCTAATACCGTTTGAGTTTGAGTTTGAGTTATACTATGTTTGCATTCAAGGAGAATTTTCGATTCAAAGAGGACGATACATTTGAGGGGGAGCTTTCATCAAGATTTTCACATTTTCGAGGGGGAGAATACGAGATTTTCACATAATATTTATTGCGAAAACATGAAAATATTTTGACATACAAATTGGATTTTTCACTTAAACGACGATTTTTCATAAAATAAATCCATTTGCTAATAAGCGTCTTTGTTCAAATAATCAAACATGAATTGATTGAACATAATAAAGTTTTTTCGTTTGAGAAAATTTGAGGAAAATCATCATCATTTGAAAAATGTTAAAAAAATAACAAATTTCGAAAGTTTCGAATATTTAACTAATTTCGAACTTCAAATGATGATAATATTCGAAAATTGATAATTTCAAGATATTTGAACTTTAAGCATTTTAAAACAAATTTTAATATCTGGATTTTCAAATGTTTTCACGAAAAATTCGAAGTTTAAATGGTCTTAATGACAATTTTTACATCTTTGTGATAGGTTCGGATTTGTCTTCATTATTAGCGCTTTCAAGTCATATCCAACATTTGAGTCAAGGCTTTCGACACTCGGCTTGGAAACATTTTCACAAATGGCTCAACAGACTCAATACAACTTCATAAGATGACGGTTTCGAACTCGTACTAAATTAAAGCATTCATGTCACATCAATCATTTGAGAGAAGGATTTTGACACTCTACATGGAAATATCTTCTCAAATGTCTCAACGGATTGGGAAACGACTTCGTAACAAGACGGTTGCGGACTCCTGCTTAATTTTCAAAGCGATCACGTCATATCTAAACGTTTGGGGAATCGACTTCAAATGTTTCAAAGGATTCACGATGACTTCGTAACAACACGGTTGCGGACTCGTGCTTAATTGTCGGAGCGTTCAAGACATATCTAACATTTGGGGAAGCAAATTTGGAAAACGACTTCACGAATGTTTTCAACGGATTCACAACGACTTCTAAACACACGGTTTAGGAATCAGTCTTCAAGGAGAGCTCAACGCATATCTCTAAACTTGAGGGGAGTTCATTCTACATCATATCGAATTACTTTCCTTATTTTTAAGAAATGAATCATGAATCACCTCCAATGAATCATTCATGTTTTACGGGAGAGGATTCAAGATTGATTTGGAAAACTGTTTGTGATTTGATCAAAAACTTTTCAAAACATTTTCATCCATATGATGTTAATGAAAATCACAAATTAGTGTAGAATTCGAAATTAAAACAAAAATCGACAACGAAATGATCATCATTTTTACAAAATTGTTTGATATTGCATAAGTTCATTGTATAAACAATTCAAATGTTTTAAGCAATATCTTACAAATCGAAAACTTCCAAGTGTTTCAACTCATTTCTAAATCTAACAGTTTGGATGATTTTCACAAATTGAGAGAGAGTTTCCATTCTTCTGCCTTTTTGCAATGAATATAACAATCGAATTTTCGAGGGGGCGAAGTATTAAAAACGAAAACATCAATTGTATTTTCAAAAAGGAAGCTTTCAAATTTTATTGATAAACTTAAATGATGAAAATGTATTTTTAACTAATGGAAAAATATTATTTAGGATGCGTTTTAGTAGAGGATTTTATATCTCAACTAGAACTAGCACATTCTTGTGATATTGATCTCTTTTGACAAAGTACATTTTCTATCTTTTCCGATAATCTCAAAAACAAGTTTTGTTCAAAACACGATTTTTGTCTAATTAATGACATTATTTCATTTGAATGTATTTTAGTAGCGAATTTCAAAATCTCGACTAGAACTAGTACATTCACATGTTATTTGTTATTTGTTAACAAATTTCGTATTTCAAAAATATAAATCCTTTCTGAACAAAATTACAAACTTAGTTTATCACTTGAGAGACGTAATATTTGGAAGTGTTTAGTAGCGGATTTTTAAATCTCGACTAGAACTATCACTTTCGGGTATTATTATCTTTATGATATTTTGAGTTTGTTTAGGCTTTCAATTATTTCAAATTGAAAATCGTTCTAAAACCGGAAAATTACGAATTTATATATCTAAATACAAACTTAATATGATGAATGTGAATAATAGCGGATTTTCAATCTCGACTAGAACTATCATATTCAAAGTATTATTATTGTACTTGATAGTATTTTCGTAATTAACAAGTGTTTTCGAAATGACAAATATTTTCAAAATTGTAAACTAGCAAATTTGGTTAACGACTAGAACTAGATTCAATCGAAAAAGATGATTTAATAGCGGATTTTGAATCTCGACTAGAATTATTTCATCCTTTAGAGATGATTTAGTAGCGCTTTTTCTTATTTTATCTAGTTTTCGAAAACACTATTTTGATCGAACATGGAGAATCCAACTTTGAGGGGGAGTTTGTAAAATCATTTTTTGAACTACCTCCTAAAGTTTTCAAATGAGCTTCAACGAACACAATCTTTCAAATGAGCTTCAACGAACACAATCTTTCAAATGAGCTTCAACGAACAATTATTCAAATAAATCTTCAGGAAATGCAATATTCTTTCATGAACATATCAAATGTATTTTCGAAAAAGACTTCCCATAATCAAAACCGTTTTTGCCATAATATTGGTTTTCACTTATTCTTCATATGCTAAGTTTTTTATAATGAAATTCATATGTTGAGGGGGAGCGTCTTTTCGAAAATATTGCAAACTTCCAAGTCACTTTGTAAATTGTTACCATATTGTAAATTCCACACTTTTGGTTGACAAATGTTTCTCAAAATTTGGCAAAATATTGATGCACCTTGAGCGGTTTTCAATAATATATCTTTTTCCTATAGTCCAACCAGAGTCGGTGGGACTTATCCAAGGAATCACTTTCAAAATGTGAGGGTCCTTTAGGTCTAGGAGTGAAGATTAAAGGTGCAAAATCAACAAAAACATTGTTTTTCAAAATTCCAAAATGAGGGTGGAGTTGAAAAATTATGAGAGGTTGAGTGAGGAGTGTGTGATACTGTTAAAAGAATGAGAGACCGTTTCTTTACCGATTAACTCTCCGGGTAGCCAAGTTTCTATTGAAGTTCATGCGTTGATTTTCGATATTGAATAAGACATCATGGACCCAGTGATGCAAGGCACATATACATCATCGCCACTCAAATTCTTCACAAGAATTTGTTTCAATATACACGGAGAATTAGCACATTTATTCTCACTCGGAGAATGTTAATATTGAAACAAGAGAAAACCAACTCTATTTATCGACTTCATTTCATGCACTATTGAGTCTAGCTCCAAAATGTTAAAAATTTTCTAGGACACGGACGAAATTTCAAAAAGCATGTCTTTGTGATATAGCTCGGAACATTTGTAGTGGTACCAACAATCTTGGTATTTCACAATGATCTAATGGAAATCCTACCAATGCTAACGCTTTTCCAACATTAAACGTAGGTCATACAATCGACTTCTTTTGTGATTTTGATTGTTGTGTTAACGAGCACTGTAAGTGATCTCGTAGTTTAATTTCCAATTTTCACGACTATGGATACTATTTGAGCTTACGGTCAAGAATTCAAAGATTTGGAACGATAAGATTTTCCAACAATGATCTCAACGAAGACAAGTTTTGCAAGTCAAAAGTTTCGCAAACAACACACGTTCGGTTTGGAAGGATATTTTTCTCAAATTCCACGTTTACATGATGATTACAACGAGTCATAATCATCATGAGGGGGAAGAACGTGTACCAAAGGAAAAAACGTGTGTAAATGGTGTACAAAGGGGAAAAACGTGTGTAAATGAATAAATGGGAAAATCGTGTAACAAAATTATTGGAATGTACAAAAGCAAAGATTGGGGAAGAACGAGAAAAAATGGAGAATATAGAGAAACGTGAACAAATGAAGGAAAAACGCAAAGAATGCAAAGAATGGAGAATTGTGAAATAATAGGATTTGTGAAAGAAAAGATGGGTTCTCACAATGGAGAATAAATGCAAGTAAACCAAGTTTGGAAAGAATAAGAGTTTACAAGCTTCATGTAGAATTCAAATGATTAAGATTCAAACTTTCAAGAATAAATAGAAGCGACAACTTGACCAGCATACTAACAAAGAAGATCGTTCATCATCAAGCTACAACGAAGTAACACATCAAATTTTTTATAGTTTATTAAAAGTATGTGTTGAGGGGGAGCTAAATGAAAAAACAAAACGTCAAGGGATTTGGAAATGATTGTTCAATCAAAAGAAGCTTCAAACAAAGAAATCTAATCAAGTTTCTACAAGTTGAAAGATAAAGTAAAACTTCTCAATTGAGGGGGAGCGCTCCACTTTATGATTCAAATGGTCAAAGGAATTGAATGTTGGTCTACATCGGAATCAAGAAATCAAAGACTACAAGTATACATCCAACTTCCGTTTGAAATGTAAGATTCTTCAAGTCAACTTTCAAATGTTCTTTCCGCGATACAAAGATTCAAACGCTACTCTGATGAAATTTAAAGTTGAATTTGAAGATCACGAAGATAAAGGAGGAGATCGTTAAGACTATCATTCAAGGTTCGCCAAAAAGAGATTTTGGGTGACTAGGTTCTTAAGACTTCTTCAAAGAGAAAGACCTTCGGAAACACTTCACCAATGACATATTCAATACAACATCAGGTCGAGCTTTCAAGAGAAAATAAAATAATTCTTCAAGCAAATTATCAAAGATTACAACAAAGCTACTCTGATGAATTCCAAAGTTGTGGTTGAAGATCAAATCAAGCATCTACGTGTTCAAGATAACAACAATGAAGATGTTTCAAGGCAAAGACTTTATATTTTGAACAACTAGAAATAAGGGCGAATTGTTAGGAATAGAATATTCATAACATTGTCTTTGTAATTGTTATTAGTGGCATAATTGTAATAATTAGGAATTTTTTCTAAAGCCCCCACACTCCTATAGATAGGAGTGTTGAGTATGATTAATGTAAACCTTTGGAGCTTAATGCTAAATCTACTTTCTCTCTCTATATTAACTTTATCTCTCTAAACCGATCAAACGCAACAGTATATTAATGTAAGATTACCTTTTTCCATTTTCACCAAAATGGGATATCTCCCGGCATTAAATTTCCACCATGGCAAAATGTCAAACTCATCATCTAGTGGTTCAAATGGATCTTCAAGATGTTTTATGAATTTCGACATAGCTTGAGTCATAATACTTCCACTAGCTTCTCCAAACTTCGCCATAAACTTGTTTTTAGATTTACCTTTTCCCATTGTTTCAACAACATCCTCACATTGAGTATTAGATTTAGAAATTGGTACCTTGTACATCAATTTGTACTCGTTGAATATAAGGGCCATTTTATCTTCAACTTCTTCTTTCGCTTTTTTCTTAACATTCCCATCAAAAGCAACATTATCCTTATCATTCGGGACTCTAGAGAATTCCATTATTGTTTTGAAAACATAATGAATAAAAAACATCTTCATTCTTGGATCTAAAATCGCCACAAAATACAAACATAGGTTCATTTTCTCTATTTCACCCCAATACTTGTCAATTTTATCTCTCATAATGCCAACCATCACCTTAAACTTGTAATGGTTATCCTTTTGCAATTGACGTAATTCTAAATCCAATTCTAGAACTTCACTAATGAATTCGTGTGCAATAAGATGAGAAGACCCCGATATCTATTCAATAGGCAAGGAAAAGAAAAGTAAAATATTAGTAACCAAAATGTAAAAATAAAATATAAATAATAAACTATATAATTAAAGGTACCTTAACGGTAGTTTCTTTAAAGACCACCAATATTTTATTAAGCATTCTAACATGTTTCCAATCTTCAACCTTTGAAATCTTATTCATAATATGACCGAAAAAGTCTAGATGATGCGTTATGGTACTCTTTTTGTCCAAGCAACTTGTTTCACTTTTTGAAATCTAATTTCATATTCTAAGATTATGGTGTTTTTTTTCAAGTAATTGTGACATCTCGTATTTTTGAGGTATTAGCCGATTGCCATCTATCTTTATTTTGTCGGTAATTTTTTGACACATTGATATTTCCTTGTGTTTTATCACGCTTTATTACATGTTTTTCGGAAGATTTGATAATTTTTCTATTTAAACTCTGTTCTTCGGAACGGGAGTATGTTAAGACCTAGTGCCTTTTAGATAGTGCCTTCATAAGATAAGTTAGCGTCTTTAGCCTTCTAAGATTTAACGAAAAATATTAAGTTAAACATGTTACCAAATTGGTCCTTTTAACGAGTTAATTCCGTGTCTAAGTTACTAACGTAAGCGTTATTAAACAAATTGGGAATCGTCCGTTGAAAAAAAATCACTGCGACGCAATGATGCTTGACGGTGTGGCAGTGAGGACTCAGAGCTGAATTTTGTAGTTTTGCTCTTTTGACCCAATCACGTCGATAACTCACTTTTTCTGCATTTTTGCTTCAACCCAAGTGTTCTAACATGTGATTTTTGGTTAACTTGAAGCCTAATTGGGTAACTTTTAGATCTAACCCAAGTTTACCAATTTTTTCATCCCAAAACTACAACTTAAACATTTCCTTTGACCTTTTCTCACTCATTCACCCATTTCTTTTCTCTCTAAATTTTTGGAAATCTTGTAGAGTATGATAAAGATAATCTAGTGTGAGTTCAAGGAAGGTTACTTGTCTCATCTCGTATCATCATTAACTTCCGTTTTCTTCTTCCGTTACATTCATGTTCATCATCTTTTGAGATTTCACTTCTTTATGACATGTAAGTGTGATTTTCTTACTCTCATTTACCCTTCTTTCACTTTCATGCAACTTATTTACAAGAGTTTTGTGTGTTTGAAGCTTTGGCCTTCCATTTCACCATTTGGAGTTCTTTTTCAATGTTTTTCTTTCAAGGTCGTTTGCTCCGTCAAATCACCTCAAAATCTTCTTAGCTTTGGAGTACTCGAGTTTTCGTGACTTTCTGGTGTTTGTAGATTATTGCAGAGGTCATCGGTACTCTCTTAGTTATCTTTTCCGTTTACGTTTTCTTATTAAGCCTTAAAAATTCGTTTAATTAACACTTATTAGACTAATAGATGAAAAAGTAACTAATTAACCTAATAAACATAATAGTTAAAGCGAAATTATTGGACGTTGTTAATATTGATCATATTCGGACTTTTATGTAAAACCACTTACTTATAACGTAAGATATACCGAAAATAATGTTAAAATAGTTAAAATTATGAAGTAAAACTTTTATAAAAATTCTCATAATGTTATATTCTGTAATAAAGTATAAAAATGTAAAAAAAACGAACTTATAATATTTATTTGATATTTCTAGCTATTTATTGGAATTTATAACGCATTTAAAACGTTAAAACGTTAAAATCAATTAAAAATGCGAAATAAATATAAAATTGTTATATCTCAAATTATGGGACATAAAAATGTGTATATTTGACTAAAATAATTTTTCAAAATATTTTGTACGTCTCTCGTAAGTATTAAGTACTTTTTGGACAAAAAAGACGTTATATATATGTTAAAACACGTAAATTAATACTTGGACATAAGATTATCATTTTTAATGACATATTATAATATAAGATGACATTCTTTAATAGAATATGATTTTCTTAAAATATATATGATTTCGCCTAAAATCAATACTTTTCCGGAAAATAAGTATTTTTCATAAATTTACGTTTTGGACTAAATAAAATAATTATACATTCTAAAGTATATAAAACTAATTATTTTGACTCTATTTGACTAAATTTGACTTTCGTCTCAATATCCGTTTTCGTTCGATGTCGATCCTAGTCTCGCGTTTTGTATATATATATATATATATATATATATATATATATATATATATATATATATATATATATATATATATATATATATATATATATATATATATATATATATATATATATATATATATATATATATATATATATATATATATATATATATTTGGAGTAATTATAAATACTAATGTAATAGTTGACCTTTTGGGTTAACTAACACTAAAATTGACTCCTATCAAATATTAGACGTAATATCATTCTTTCGAAATCCCTATCAAATTATTATTCGTCGTCATTTGTTTTCCTAAAATGAATCCTCGGAATATATATTGAATTAAACATTTATAACATTAATAGATTGGCTAAACCATGCTAGACTTAATCATAGAAAATACTTATTCAGTTTCATTGCTTATCTAGGGCACTTAGACGAGAGTCGTGACTGTGACTCGGGTTTGGACTGATTTGACTTGTCACCCGGCGTTTGGTATTATTGTGAGTTATTCGTTGCACTTTTTACTATTTGACCTTTGGGAATGAAAAGCGTGTATAAACTGTTGATGTTATTTGGTCTTGTTTACATAGTGGATCAGATTTGCCTTAGATTAAGTTGTCACTAGGCCTTTGACAGGGTTTAAAATAGGATCCAATCTACTTTAACAGTGAATTATTGATAGTGTGATTTTGACGGAATAGTCGTTTACAAACTTTAAACTCTACGGTACTAAAGAGAGTCTGGGTTCAAATACAACTAACTAAACACACACATCAGTCTATTTATAGACATCTCAATACAGACTCTCTAAAAATAGAATACTTAAGTTTTCATTTAACTTTAACTCTGGTGAACATCAGTTAAGTCGGGTAGACTACCTTATTCACCCGAGTTAAAGTCTTCAATAAAAGACTTTCTAAGTTTTAGTTCGGGTGATGAACTTTTTTCACCCGATTTAAAAACTTAATTAGAAACACACTTTGAAGATTTTTAGCTTCATCAATAACTTTCAATACCCAACAATCTTCCCCTTGGATGATGATATGAATCTTCAAATCAGCACTTTATGATTCTTTAAAATTCAGTTTCTTAATGAATTTTCCATTATAAGCTTCACACAATTCAATCACAAAACATATAACTGATACTCCAAGGTTAGCTCTTCAAACTTCAGATTCTTCAAAATCAACAATCTCCCCCTTAATTTCATAATATCTCTCAATTTTGACAAATTTGACTTCGGTGTCGATTTGAGCCGAAATTCGCGTGGTTACTCAAAAACGGGTCAAAGATCAAAACTCATCGCTTCGCCATGACCTCGAGTAGTTTTCGGCCTTTCGGGATCATTGTGGGCCTGGAAATGCCAATCTACTTATTTACGTTTTTATTTTGGACTTAACTTTCATGTAAACCGCCAAATTCATCATCCGAATTAAACTCAATTTCAACTTATGAACACAAACCTTAACAACATCATCACCAGAGTTAAAAATTTCTTCACCCGACCTATCTTGTTATTACCTTTGACACTCACTCCTACTAAAACTTTTGAAATTCATCCACTATAGATAAATCAATCTCTTATTCCTCATTAATGGATTCACTGCTCAAGTTCTACCATCAACTTCAACACAAAACTTCTCATTACTACCATCAGCTTCAACACAAAACTTCAAGAATATCATCATAGCTATCTATATCAAATCCACATCTTCAAACAGCAACATCATCACACAATCTCATCTAATTTAATCACTAACCGCGACATAACTCACAATCTCATCACTAACAACTTCCGAATTAAAATCAGCAACTGAATTGACTTGATTGAATTGAATTGATAATACAGTTATCTAGACTTGGATAGCATGCAGACATTAATTCTGAGTAGATTCTTAGATTCGTGTTCATCACCTCCAATCTTCTCTTCATCAATTAAAGCTTCATCAAAACTTCAACAGCTTCATATCTTCAATTCGATAACTAGTTGATTAGCTCCAAACACATCATAGATTAATTGACTTAAGCAAGTTGAAATGAAAAATCACTAATCTAAACTTGTATTAGCATGCATAATTAAATTTCTGAGTAGATCCTTAGCTTCATGATCATCAGATTCAATCTACTCTTCGTCAATCACAATTTCAATTTAGTTCGGATGAACTGCTTCATCATTCGAAGTAATACTTCTAATCATCAAATATCAGATCTCCAATTCATTATAAATTGATAACTCCTGGATTAGCTTCAGACTTCAATAACCTTCAATTGATTACCGTAACAACAATTCCACCAAAAACTGACTAATCTTCACAAATTCTTCAATAACTTTCCTCAATTTCAATTCGAACTTCTCCGATTCAACAAAACACTTATAATTTGACTAAATTCACTTGAATCGAGTCAAGTCATTCACTTGAATCGAGTCAAATCGATGAACTAGAATCAGTTGAATCTAATCAAATGACTTTCTCAGCTCTGATACCACTTGACATGATTTAAACATGATCCAATCTAATTTAACAGTGAATCGTTTGTTCAAATCATGATGCGGAATCTCATAATATGATTGAATCTAAAACATTAATTGAATTGGGGATTTGATGATAGAAAAGCAAAATGTAAAGATATCATTGATAGTGTGATTCTGGCTGGAATAGCCGTTTACAAACTTTAGTAATCAAAAGAATCCGGGTTCAAAGACAACTAACTAAACACACACATCACTCATATTTATAGACATCTCAATACAGACTCTCTATAAATAAAATACTTAAGTCTTCATTTAACTTTAACTCTGGTGAAGTTCAGTTAGGTCGGGTAGACTACCTTATTCACCCGAGTCTCGGTCTTCAATAAAATACTTTCTAAGTTTTACTTTGGGTGATGAACTCTATTCACACGACTTAAAAACTTAAGTATAAACACACTTTGAAGATTTTTTAGATTCATCCATAACTTTCAATACCCAACAGCCTTGATGGGGGCCCCCCTGTTTAAACACGGTTAACTCTTGGAGTCTCGGTTGCATATATATAGATCTTTATGGATTTGATAAACCCTCATCGTTCGGTAGAATGTCCCTAAGAATGGATGTTATGGCCATATATTATTTATTTGTTGCCTTAGGTCTGACAAGCCTTAGGTTAGAGGATTATTTATTGTGTTTAGGATCTGGTGTATGATATCTAGGAAATATACGTCGCACGATGGTTGTAAAATAAGATATGGGTCACTTTTCAACTTAAAATTACGAATAATTCACCGACATATTTGTTGACGTATTTTTAACGCTTTTCAGGAGTTTGAGGTTGAGGATTGATGTTATGATTCATGCTATGCTTTTGTATATGCGGATCATTTACTTGGTTGCTTGGAACTTGTTTGATTTGATTTAGTTCCTAGAAGATCCGTGTATTTTGATTTGATTATGTATTGAGACAAGTATGTTGTATTTGTGTACTTTTGGCATGATTTATTTTAAGGGATGTATGTTTTATTATAGTGTTTGTTGTAACCTTGACTCCTGATATCATAAACTATACACTTCGTGTTGGGGGTGTGTGATCTTAAGAACTCAACGTTATATCAATAACCTAGCGGAAATAAGCTATCGATTATCTAGCGAATATATAACCTTCGGAAACGGAATCAAACCAACGATTGTTGATACGATCGGACCTAAGGAAGACTATTCGGATGATTGATTATACTTTAATAACACTTTGGAACAATAAACGGAGCAGCAGCAGCAGTTCGGCACGAATGTAAAACCCTAGCAAAAACTTACGTAATGCAGAAACCTAGTTGGATATATATAGGCCCAGCTTTTCATCCGTACGGATGTGATCTCATCCGTACGAATTACTTTCTATTCGTACGGACATGATCTCGTCCGTACGAATGTAACCTGTTAATAAACACTTTGTTTACTTAACTGATTCGTGCGAATGGAACCTTCATGCGCACGGATATCATCCTTATCCGTGCGAATGAATCTGAATATTATTAAAACATCACAAAACACATATTTGATTAATTCATAACAACGTAAACGTTCAAGCATATAATTAATCAAACATTCAATATTAATATTCAAACAAACAATATAAAGACTGATATAAACGTTAATTACATACAAATCTAGTAACTAACGAAATGCACCTACAAACTCCCCCTAGGAACTAGATTCTATGTCTTCAGTCTTCAAAGATCTTTGCTGCTACCCAAAATACGTCTTCGATCTGCCCTCTTAAGCGTGGATCTTGTAAGAGAAACATACACGTACAATCTTGTTGAAACGCATCGCTTGATCCATATCCTTGACATCAAAGAGTATAGGACATTCAAATAGACAAAAAATATCATCATCGGAGAAATTTCTAATCCACATCGGATCAAAAATTCTCAGTGTTTCCCAACACCTTTACGCTCCATCACAATTACAGCTTCAGTGGTTCGATCGTCATAATACCACCATCTGAATCTCCGATGGAAACCAGCATTCATTTGGCGTAGTGGAATCTTCTCCATAACCTTTGGCGCTTTATACGTGACATGCTTCAAAGCTTTACCTGTTCTCCGATTCTGCCGATCTTTGGAGTAGGTAATCTTTGGATACTGCGGCCTTAGGTACTTCCATTGATTTCTGAACTCAAACCTAAGCTGTTTCTCCAACCAAGTTGCTTTATCATCTTTCTCACTGTACAGCAACTTAAGACGAGCCAACTGCATCATGTCAAAATATGGCAACGTCTTCAAATCTTGAGCAAGTTTGAAGTAATCTATGCCCCGTTCTCTCTTCACTGCATAAACATTCAAATCCTCCAAGTATGCCCAACTTATTATCTGACCTTCAGTCTTCGCACCCTTTAAAGAATAAAACTTCGTATAGTCAGGTTGAACAACTTGTTGAGGTGGGCGAATACAATCTTTCACCGCCTGACACCATTCAGCTTTCTTAACATTCAAAGCTTCTTGATTTTGTGTAGCTTGACTGGCTGCCGGAAGTTTCTCTAACTTCCGATTAAGATCTTCATCATTGACATTAAACATTTCATCGTCATCAGGAAGATCTTGGAAATCGTTTGACTGATAGATAGGCTCTGTTGAATCAACGTTTGGCTCGAACACTATCTCATCATCATCAGCATCAGAATCGGGAGGATTTACGTCAGAAACAGATGCAGATTCATCAGACATAACGTCATCAGGATTCATCTCAAATAATTCTGCAATCTGTTCTTTGGACAAGCTATGTACTATCTCTCCTTCTTCTTTGTCGTGATCAACGCTAAACTGTATTACCCCCTGCATATCCAAAATGTAAGTTAAATTGGACTTTTTATGTGAAATAGGAGTAATATCATGTTGCGATTCACTCGGATGTTCTTTACCATCTTCATCAGACTCCGTGTTTTCACTATCTTCACCAGTCGGGTCAGCAGATGCATCGACTGGTGCGTTGAGTCTGAATATTCCATCATCACCTGCAATCATACTGTCTTGTATCAGATTGGTAGCATCCTCCAATCTCTTGATCTTTTCTTTAAAGAGCACCAACTCCTTGTTCTGATCCTCAATCAACTGCTTCTGAGAATCAAGCAATAAATTTTGATCCTCAATCTTCTTTGACATTTCAGCTCTTTCAGTTTCCCCTTTAGCCATCAAATCATTTAGTCTCTTAATTTCTTCATCTTGTTGCTGCTGTTTTAACAAAACACCCAACAACATAGAATTCAAAGTAGAGAGCTGAACAGAATCGGATATCTGCACTGACGACGACGATTGTTCTCTTGTGATTACAGTAGTCGTAGCTGTCGTCATGATAGGCTCGCTAGAACGTCCCTGCTGCAAATTAGGAGTGGGAATAGGAGGAACTGGAGCTGCTGTGCTGGCAGTCGTCTTTGAAATAAGATCAGTACGTTTCACCAGCTTGAAACGTTTTGCAGTTTTCTCCTTCTGTCTGATAATATCTCCCAACGACTTTCCTGCAGCTTTTCTTTTCTTTTCAGAAGGAATATTTTCAGCACTCAAAACAACATCGTCTTCATCTCGTAACTCAACTTGAGATGACGATGTACCAGTAACAGGAGATTCAACAGGAATAACCTCCTCATCGGAATCAGATTGAGGCACAACTATATCCTCAGTATCTGATTCACTGTCTTCGTGTCGCCATTTTCTACCAACCGGACATACATAAGCTGGATTTGCAAGATGCCCAATCAATCTTTTCTCCGTAGGCTTCACATCCTTGCCTTTGTATGAAAGCATGTGTATCATAGTTCCATCATTCATCACGTCTAGCTTGATTGCATCTTCATCATTCTTTGGCAAGTTTGGAATCTTCACATCCAGGATCATTTGCACAAATCTAGCATACATCAAATACTTCTGTTTCTTCATTTCCAAATTCTCCGTCATGTGCTGCAAAATCATTCCTGAAAAGTTAAACGGAATGTTCAGCATCAATGCAGCAAATGCGCTCTGAATAGACTCTCGCATTTCATCATGTCCAGATCTCCGAGGACTCAAACAATGCTGCAACACATGGCACAGATACTTGTATTGTATGCTGAACCCTGACTTCGTGATCACTCCTTTTTCAATATCCCCATTGTACTTCACCCTGAGAAACAGCCCCCTGACTAGATATTTGTTCAGCAATGTGGGCATTCTAGCTTCATCCTCAAAACCAATAACTTCTCGAATGAGTTGCTCATCAACCACGACATTAGTCCCGAGAACGGAACTTTGAATTTGAACCTTGCCATCTGCACGTACAACTTCAGCATTTTCCCAGAAGGCTGATACGTGAGTCAAATAAGGCACATGATCAGTAGAAATAGCCTTGAAAATTCTTGATCGCTTCAAGAATTGGATGATTCCAGCAAAACGTGTGGCATTGCGGGTTTCCTCGTTCAGATGAGCGCACATGTTGTTCTTCGTACCAACAATCAAGCCAGCGCTTTGAGATTGAGAGGATTGTGCCACAGTTGCATCAACGTTAGAAATGGGGATTTCAGCCATTTTCTGCAAACAGAAATTTAAACATTGAGCGCAAAACAGTTAGAATAAAATTTAAACGTTTTATGTTTCTGTTCTGGACATCCGTACGAATGAACAATTTCATTCGCACGGATCATCATGTATCCGTACGAATGAACTAAGCAAAACAGACGTATTACATTTCGTACATTCGTACGAATGACTCAACCATTCGCACGAATGAAGATCCTATTCGCACGGATGAAATCACATTCGTGCGAATGGAGTTCATCGGAACTGTTGGTTTACCAAAAACCTAGATTTTCATAACACCTGTTTTAGATCACAAAAATCATGCCAATATGTTCGCAATCCACCGATATACTAAACCCCTAACTCAATTTATCATAACAAACACATGCAAGTGACCGATTGATTAAAGTTTATTTGAAACCTAAAATCAACAATTTAACCTTTAAACAGTCGTTATACCTTAAGTGGTTTATATGGTTTTGATCGCGATGCAAAGTTACACAATAAACGGGGATTTAAAAACTCTTTCTTAACACTTTAAAAATTGATGAAATTTTGCTCTCTCTTTCGGACGAATGTGATAATGGTAATTAACAGCGCAGACGAATCTGAAGCATATATATACCCGTTTCTCATTCGTACGAATGTGAATGACATTCGCACGAATGTGATGATAGTTCGCACGAATGTGACTAAATTCGCACGGGGAAGAATTTTCAGCCTAAACAATACCTTCCCTCTGATTCGTGCGGATGACTCGTTTATTCGTACGTAAGTAATTTACCTCCGTACGAACGTGCTGTAGAACTCATAAACTTCAAAAATTTCACTTATCTTCAAAACTCAAACATCAAATAAACGTTAAGCACACAGAAATTATCAATTTCAGAGAAGATAAACGTTTTGCTCAATGAAACATAATTTCAAAAGATTCTAACCAAAAACTTCATCAACAATCATGACTTTACGAATTTGACATTTATCTCAGTTTCACATTTAAATCTCAAGTCACGACAAGCAACCGTAAAACTAACAAAATAAACAATAAAGAAAAACTAAAAATTAAAAATCTTTTCGTATTTTTCTGTTTTTGGTAAATCAAAAGAAATTTTAACTACGACAAACTACTGAAAGTTTAAATATTAAACTAACAGATACATAAACTGAAAATTTCACATTCTTTTTGTGTTTTTGAATAAGGGATCAGACTGATACTGAAACATAGCATTGTCATTCATTTTTCGTAGTAACTATTAACATATCAGTTGACGATTATTGGTATATTTGTCCTCTTAAACTTAAACAAACATTCACTTGACATTTTTCTTTCAAAATGGTTATCTCGCTAAGATCTCCCAATATTTTGAACATAGAAATCAACACACCTTTTGAATTTTAACAGTCATCAAAATTATATCATAATTAGAATTGTACGTATGTTTGTGTATTTGTCCTCTTAACCTTTCAGCATTTTCAATTCTATCTTCATAAATACCAAACGTAACATCATAATATTTATTTCGTATGTCAGTATGACATCCACTGCACAGGCAATAAGGACCAGTGATTCTTGATCGTTAAAACGTTTAATTTACACCATTCAGAGAATAAGCACTTCATCACCCTTTATTTGGAATGCTCGAGTTATGATCATTCTTTCGACCTTATAACTCTGTTCATCCATCAAGGTATTTTTGAAGTTTTTAAGTACTTCCTCACCCTTTATTTGGAATGCTCGAAATATGATCATTCTTTCGACCTTATATTTATGTTCATCCATCAAGGTATTTTTGAAGTTGTTTACTTATCTCTTACTTTGTATTTGATCTTGAATAGACTGAGTCTATTTTGGTGTTCACATAATTTCTTCAAATTCTTTGATCTTGATCAAATCATTCAAGAATGTTATCCCAAAATCACTGAAATGGCCCTTAATTGCTTCATTAAATACTGACATACTGTATTTATTTTCTGATATTACGCCTAATATTTACTATTTTCGAATTGATCCAGCGAAAAGCCACAAACACTACAAGACAAAAGCTAATCATAATATTTGAGAAAATTAATTTCGACTGTTGTGTGTTGTTTACAGTGTTCTCAATTGTTATTGATCTCAAGATATCATTTAGACAGTCTTTGAGACATATCCATAATGATTTAAAGTAAAATTTGATATCTGCGACAACCATTTTAAAATGATTTATTTTCGTCAAGTTTCAGTAAGATAAGCCTACCAATATATCCTACAACTGACATGTGTAAACGTTACGTTCAGCATACTTTTTGACAATTTACATGTCCAGTTTAGTTCAATATTTCCTCACTTCCCCCGTTTTTTTTTTTTTTTTTTTTTTTTTGTGTTATATTTCTCCCCCTAAAATTCTAAAAATAAAAATCTTTTTGTATTTTTCGAAATTTTATAAAACTAAAAAGAAGAAAATAAAAATAAAAATAAAAATAAAAATAAAACTAAGAAAAAAATCTTAACGTAGTGTACAAAAATAGTAATCCCGGTTACTTGTTCGACTTGACCTCTTCAATTACGTCACTCTTTTTGACAACACCATTTTCCAGCAGTAAAAACCCAAACCTAGACTTATCAAATGCCTTTGTAAAAATATCTGCTTTTTGAAACATTGTTTCGATATAAATGACATCAATTAAGTGTTTTTCAAAGCAATCACGAATGAAATGATATTTTACGCCTATGTGTTTGGTTTTAGGATGGTGCACGGGATTCTTAGTGACAGCTATGGCAGCAGAATTATCAACATAAATAGGAGTAGTAGTGATAGACAAACCGTAATCATCCAGATAACCTCATAACAGCAGCTAGCCGCAGCTACGTATTCAGCCTCACATGTGGACAGTGCTACACCGGTCTGTTTCTTGCACTGCCATGTGATTAGACGCGTTCCGAGAAACTGACATCCTCCTGAAGTTGATTTAGCATCCTTCTTGCAGCCTCCAATAGTCCGAATCACTGAAAGCAGATAGTTCAAAATTGTCATCATTAGAATACCAAAGACCTAAATCTGGAGTACCCTTCAGATATTGCATAATTCGTTTCACTGCTTGAAGATGAACAACAGTTGGTGCTGCTTGGTATCGGGAACACAAGCACACAGGAAACATAATATCTGGACGAGAAGCGGTGAGGTACATAAGAGAACCGATCATGGAGCGATAGAGAGACTGATCAATTGGCTCCCCCGTAGTTTCTGGTGATATCCCGTGATTCACCGATAAGGGAGTAGAAGCAGACCTCGTTTCCAACATTTCAAACCGTTTCAAAATGTCGTTGACATATTTTGTCTGATGTATAAAGATTCCATCTGCTGTTTGATCTACTTGTAGCCCCAAAAAGAACTTAATCGGACCCATAGAACTCATTTCGAATTTGCTTGTCATCACCTCTTCAAATTCCTTACACAATTCTTGATTGGTGGAACCAAAAATGATGTCGTCCACATATACTTCAACCAACAGAATATCGTCATCTCTTTCCTTAATGAACAGCGTACAATCGATAACACCCCGACGGAAACCATTGTCGATCAGATGATTTGCAAGTGTTTCATACCAGGCGCGCGGTGCTTGATGCAGACCATAAAGTGCTTTATCAAGAATGTACACTTGATCCGGATGTAATGGGTCTACAAAACCTGGTGGTTGATTGACATACACTGTTTCTCGAATATTCCCGTAAAGAAAAGCACTCTTTACATCCATCTGGTAAACGGTGAATCTTTTATATGATGCGAAGGCTAGAAAAATCCGAATTGCCTCCAATCTCGCAACCGGAGCAAACACTTCATTATAATCCAATTCAGGTATTTGTCGGAAACCCTGAACCACTAGCCTTGACTTGTTCCTAACAACTATACCCTGATCATCCCTTTTGCAACGGTGGACCCAACGACAACCCAGAGACTTTGCACCTTTTGGCTTAGCAACAAGCCTCCATACACCCAGCTTCTTAAATTGTAGGAGTTCCTCTTGCATCGAATTTATCCAATTGTCATCCAAAAGAGCTTCTTCAATATTAGCCGGTTCAATCTGGGATATAAAACATGCATGGGCACAGTAGGTGACATCCCCAGATTTAAACAGGTCAATGTAAACATCGCTTTAAATTTGTCTTCTGGTTCGAACTCCTGCCGTGTGTTCACCTATTATTTTCGAAACAGGGTGATCACGTTCAGTTCGTGTAGCCGGAGTGTGAGGAATTTCGACATTTGGATTCAAGTTATTAACATCAGGATTTCAACTTGCTCATTCACAGCATAGCTGAGCCATCAGAATCTGAACCATCATCATTTGTATGATCTTGAGTAACAGGAGGAGAAGGCAGCTGTTGGAGTTACTGATCGTGAGGAATAGGATCTCCCAATTCTTCTCTGTGGGAATAATACCTTGCAACAATCTTCATCGGAAAACCTCTGGAAGATTAAATGATTCAAATAATGAATCATAGTCAAACATCCATGGATATCCTTTGGAAGGAATAGGTTTAGAATACTTCCGACGTCCACCTCATACCATGTCTTCAATAGCTTTAGTAGTTGGATTCCAAACTCTCTTGTTAGGAGTGTTGTATCCCAAGAATATCCCTTTACTGCCTTTTCATCGATTTTCCCTCTGATTTACGCTTGAGCATAGTACAAGGAGCTCCAAAGGGGTCCAAGTACTGCAATTTGCTTTCTTTTCTGCAACAGCTCATAACAGGTTTCTCATGACGCTTTACTACTAGCACTCTGGTTTAACAGTGTAACATGCATTAGCTTAGCCGCTTCATTCCAAAATCGTACAGGCAAGTGATAGCCAACATAGTCCTAGCTGCTTCAATCAACGTTCTGTTCTTCCTT
>CAJVGC010000065.1:24461245-24534508 GCA_910822075.1 Senecio squalidus | reverse complement strand
AATATGAGACCTAACCAAATATGATGATAATGTGCAGGGGAAAATGAATACATCATTCTTTCGGTTGCGTGCCCATATGAGCAGGTTCTCAAGAGTGCCTTTCCTTGATTGGGAACTGTCAACTACTATGGATCCACTGTCCGGCTCGGCACTGATGGTAAGCATTAGAATAGCATATGTTAGGGTGGTAAATTAGATAAGCGAGACAGGAGTATTGAAAAAGTGTCAACCTGTTTTCAGCTTCCAAATCCTGTATGCATGGAATTTCAGGGTTGTCATAGATGACAGTTGAAGAGCTGCTTGACAAATACACTTTATCTACAATCAAAAGTAAAAGACCGTATAAGAGCATGAACATTGCTAGACACAAAGCAAACCATAAACCAACTGAACCTACTATTGTAATCCTTGGGAGAAACGGCAGCTAAGACAACCGGGAATGGGCCTAAATGTTTCGTTTTCATCTCAACCAAGACATCACCTAGGTTGCCCCATAAGGTGACCCTCATTGTCTGGCCTCTATATAAGGAAAGGATAAACATTAGTGCCATTACTTTATGAAACAAATGTCCTAGACGTACGCATTAGATTTACCTCTGGTTGGCGAGAGTAAAGTCTAGATTCTTAGTCCCAGATTTTGTGTACATAGTTCTCCGAATATTAGTCACATACCCAACAACATCTGCGAGTAGGAAATGATTTATAATAAAGAGACTGAGTCGCATAAATGATCACTCATGTAAACCAATATACTTAAACTTTCAAAGCTTACCAATCATGTACCTGTTGTTTGCAGGCTGTACGTCCTCCAACTCCACCAACTGAAATGGATATCTGACATAACCCTGGGGGCACCAGCAGAGATCTTCCGTATTATAGTTTCCCCATTAAACTCAAGCATGAACTTGTGGTCCTTAAACACGCGGAAATCATCCTTGTTGGGAAGAACAACAAAGTTGCGCACAGAATAAAGGCTCCCTTCTTTCAACCGGTGAAAATTGTGAGCGACATTTGCTCTGGCAGTACAGTGAACCATTTGACCCTGCAGGGATTAAACATTGTGTCAAAACAATAGCCTGAAAATCAATTTCTAATGCAAAGAATTTACCTTAGAGTCAGAGGCAACAAAGTCTGTGCTCAAAAAGCGCCCAGTCACATTACTCACATCCCAAACTCGACCTATCATCACGACAATCGTTCCGACAACATCAGCATCCAATTCATCCAACCATAAATGGGCAGATTGTAGTGATGTTTCCGTCTTGTTTGACAATTCAATGGAAGAGCCTAGCTTCTTTGAGCTGCGAGACACTTTTGGCACGACTGCGTTGTGCGACAGCTCCATGGAAGAGTCACCGGGTGCTGAACCTGGGACACCCTCAACAGCAGGCAATTCAACCGTCTCTGACACTTCAACAACCTTAATAGCAGCCCTGCGAGACGTTTTTGGCATGACAGGTTTCTTTGAGGCTTCCATGGAAGATTCAACCGGTTCAGGCACTTCCACAGACTTAGCAGCAGACTTTCGAGACAATTTAGGCATGACTGAGGCTATGTGGTGTATGTGGTGGATATACTTTGTGGAACTTAACCTGGGCATCAACCCATTTATAGCCTATGGCTTTCTTCACAGGTGTAACTGCCAAAGTTGAAAGGGTGTAACAGCAGCAATGATGACCACCATTTAAGGGTGTTATGTCAGTGAATTTGTAAGGTCTAAGTGGCGTAATGATTTTATGCATAGGTTGTAAATAGAATGGTAAATATGAGTTAGCAACTTCTTTTCCTGGAATGCATAAGAGGCTTGCAAGAATGGGTTAATATGTGGTACTTAGCAATTAATAGACACTCCACATTAAATTAAAGAACTCAAGATTTAGATATAATAGATGATATATGAAATGAAACATATATGTTGGAATTTTGACCTTCAACAAACTTGAGGAAGCACGCGAAATATAAGAAATTTCGTAAATATGGTGGTTATCGAACAACAAAGAAGAAAATAAACTGAGAGTTGAAAATGTTTTACACGACTCTCATTAAGAAAAATGAAATTTTGGTACAAGGTTTAAGTCTCATCCTCTCACCTTTATTTATAGGTATGGTGTAAATCCTAGTTAAAATTAGATTAAGAAACTACTTCCCAATATCCATCTAATTTAACATTTGCCTTGCAAGACAGGCAACCTTATTTGAAGGCAACTACAATTAAAATAATACATAAATCTAACCTAATACAAGTATCTAATACTTCTAGAATATTCTTTCATAATTATATAATAACTCGATAACAATATCCTCGTTATTCTAAGTATTTGATAACCCCGATACTAAGCATATCCACGTAATCTACACATTGCTTGAACTTCATTTCTAAAACCACCTTCGTCTCGAGATCTTCTCCCAGCTTGATTAGGAAACCTTAGGCCATATCTTTTCTTCTAATCCTCTTGTAAGCATCACATACTCCCCCCTTTTAACCATATGTTGAACCACACATGCCTTTACCTTGAACACATACCCGGTCTTCAACCTACCATCATTATGGTCCGTGAAACCATCAACATTCATGTGTTCACCTTGATATTCTCCATGTATTAGACCCACCTCTGCAGAGCGTTTCACAAAACTCACTACGATCGCAATATCCTGTCTAGCACAGGGGCGAATTTACATTAGAGCCAGGCGTGTCCTCGGACCTACCTTAATTTACGAAATCGTTTAGTAGCGATGTATAAAATTTTCGGAGGATCTATCTAAAAATTCTAAATGGAACTGGGTAATATTTAAATTTCCAAAAGATATACTAGATGATGAGCTTACCTTACTGGTTGGACCCTTTATGCAAGGAACAAGTGCACATTTAGGTCAAGGGTTCAATTCTCATACTTTACATTTAGTTGTTTTATTTTTCGAATTGTACAATCTTCAAAGTATATTTTAAGTTTTTTAAAAGTAATGAATAGCCAAATTAAATATAACCCTTTCCAAACTCTTTTTACTTTGTCTTTATTTCCTATTAAATACGAACACTATATTTGTTATATTTGTTTTATAATATTTTATTTATTTTCATATCGTTTTTGGTTATAGTCAAATTACTCTTATAAAATATATGATTTATATAAAACTTATTCTTTGCTCATGAAAATAATGTGATTTAAGTACATTGTGGTTTGTTTATTTGTTACTATAATTTGTTATTTTTATCTTTTTTATCCGATCATTTATTTATATTCATCTTCGAACCGATCTATTTGACCAACCAAACCGTTCGACCCAGCTGACCAGGTCGAACCATTTGACCCAATACTCTGGTCATTGGACCTACCTTCAGTTTGATCCTGGCTTCGCCACTGGTCTAGCACATACTATCAAGTTCCCTACAACATTCGCATGTGGAACCTTACACATCTTTTCCACATCCAAGTCATTTCCCAAGGTAAACCTTCAATAAAGCCTTGAAATGTGCTCCCAATGGCATAAATACCGAACCACCATTCCTCGTTCTGTAATAACCCATAATACCTTGCACATACCTCGACCGAGACACCCTCAGGGTTCGGCTACCCTTCTTCCTGAAAATCACCATACCTACAACCTTGTTTGCGAGACCCTCCATGTCGAAAACCTTCTCGAGCAAACCCTTGGTATCCTTAATTTCTTGCTATTCCAAGCAAGTATCCTTTTACTTGTGTGCTCCCCTAGCGCTATTTTTTGATACCTAAACCACACCGGTTTAGCCACTATCCCTAAATTATGTTCCCGAGGTTCCTCACCTTTCTCCTCATCACTAATCCCCTGACCTACCCGATCTTCGTGATGACCCTCGATCAATTCAACTTGATCGCCCGATTATTCCACGCCAAACTCGTCATGTTCCACATAATTTCTAGCACTAGCCTCCACACAGACGTACAAACAGTATACACAACTCTTTGTCCTTGTTCCATACAAAACCGTAATGAAACCCACATCTAGCATCACCGCGGTATATCCCTCTTTCTCCAACGTACCCAAATATACCAAGCTCCTCCTCAAGTCTGGAATGTAACCCACACCCTTGAGAACATAGCTTGAACCATCTTCCATCGGTACTCTCGTTTCCGAAAAGTTAGTCATATACAATGACTCTAACCACACCGCACCTGCAGATGTATCCTTTCGTTACTCCTCCTTACAAATCGTATCCCTTTAGAAAACCCTAAAGACGATTATCCAAGCACCCCAATCTCCTACTTGCTCATAAGTTACAAAACCCGTAACTTACCACGCAAGAAAACCGATTGAACTTGGAACACAAGAACCTTGTAACTTGATGTGTAAAATCTAGTTTATCAAACTCGACCTATTATTAGACTTAATTACACACTATAGGCAATGGACCTATTCGTATATAATATAGTTAAAGCAAGCAAAGGTTCGAAGTCAGGGACTAATTTCGTTTTTCAAATTACGAATTTAGAATACTGGTTTGTTGTAACGATTGAATAACTATTTAAAACTGAAAAGTGATTATAAAAATCAAAGTGAGAAAAGTAATTGTTGTGTATCAAATATTGGAGAAAATACACTCGTTTGACCCTTCACTTGTTTTCTAATTAAGTTTACGAAATTGAATGTATATTTAACTTCTAATATATAGCAAAACTCCTCTCGAATATTTTACTAACTTTAACTACTTCAAATTATAATGTTCCTCTCGAATACAGTTACAATTATCAATAATTAAGCATTAAATAACAAGCCGGTAATCTATGATTTAATCTTACGAAGTTTCTTCTCGAATAACTTCTCTAATTACTAACTCCTCTCAAATATTATTAATTAGACTTACTCCTTCAGGTTTTATTACCTAAGCTGTAATTATTAGGTCCTCTCTAATCCTAACAATTTTAAACCAATTAAAGACCGACCGATTATTTCATACAACCTAATTAATCTATCTAGATTCCTCTCGAATACCTAGAATGGCGATTAACAAATTGCATATACACAACTTATAATAACATGTTAAAACATAAACAATTAAGGATCTACGATTAAACACAAACACCTAAACATTCAATAACGAAACAAAATTATTAAACAAGATCTATAAATCAAACGAGCATAAAAGATGCTTAGCTACTCATAATCATGTTCAAAGCAAACAGAGAATAATAAGGAAACATATTGAATAAGTCTTTAAAAAGAAAGAAAACAAACTAAGAAAGTTGCAAACTCTATTCGTGACCGAATATTAACGAAATCCAACTTCTAACTTCTCTTCTTGCTCTCCAACGAAATCTCCAGCTCCAATTAATGATACGAACGATTGATGAAAAATACTGAACGTTTGAGGTTGTATTTATAGAGAGAAGTCAAGAGGAATTCGTATTGGAATACAACTGAAAAACAGGGTAGGGCGTCGTCCCTTGTTGTGACAACGACGCAGCGTGCTAGTTGTCTGTGTTTGAAACCAACTTAAATACCAAGGGCGTCGTTCTCCCTAGTTACAACGGCGCACCGTGATCCAGAACAAATGACAATGGCGCTCTTCCCTACTAGGGTGTCGCTCTCCTGACTGATTTCACCATTTCTTGTATTATTCATCATTTACGCTCATTTCTTCCTCCAATTCCACTTCCCGATCCTGTAAACCTGTAAAATGAACAAAAAAACATTTCCACACGATTAAATGCAAAAACCTATCCTATCCATCATGTTTACTATGAAAAACGACCAAATATCGCATATAAATAACCGTATAAATATGGGATTTCATAACTTCTGGTACCATTGCTTATCCTTCTTGAAATCGAAAATATGCTCCCCAAGAACCACACTGTATCTTGATATGCAAGTAACCTCAATCACCCAAGAACCCTAGCAACACCTTCCTTTTCTTCCTCTTTTGCAATCCTCAGATAGTAACCAAACATCTCCATGGACCTTTGTGGAATATGTAAGCAATCTGAAACCCTAACTTGACACCCAAGTTAGTCTTGCAAAATCCTAGTTTTTGTGGTACACGTTAGACCCCACAAAAACCTAGTAACCTTCTTCTTGCTTGCGGCTCAAGTAAAAACCCCCACAAACTAAATTGTAGTTTGTGGTTTAAGACACAACCCACAAACATGTTCTTTGTTCGATTAACCAACCGGCAAGAAATTGAGTCTCCAACCCACGAGTTCAAAACCAAACTCGTATTCAACTCAAGTACACCATTGCGGATTAACCGCAACACAAAAAACATAAAATTGGATCTTCAAAACAACCCACGAATCAAAAACCTACTCGTGCAAAGAACCCAAGAACTTGTTGAATTTTCAGCCTTTTTTCTATTTTTGCAGCCAACTTCGACAACTTATATCCTTTGTTACACAACTCTGATCGAAAATTCTTTCAGCCAGATTGTAGATATATGTGTTGGGAACCTACAACCAAATTTCGGGACGTTCCAACGGTTAACGAAGTCAGGATCGTATTTTTCCCACAATTGCATAAGTATGGCCGAGAATAGCGAAAATTCTTATAATTGTTCACCTCCGAAGAAACAAGAACCGTGGCTGTGATACCAATTGTTGGAATTTTTCCCTTCAACAAACTTGAGGGAAAACACTCGGAATACAAGAAACTTCGTAAATATGGTGGTTATCGAACAACAAAGAAGAAAATAAACCGAGAGTTGAGAATGTTTTAGACGACTCTCATTAAGGAAAATGAAATTTTGGTACAAGGTTTAAATCTCACCCCCTCACCTTTATTCATATGTGTGTATGTGTGTGTGTGTGTGTGTGTGTGGGGGGGGGGGGGGGGTGGTAAATCCTAGTTATAATTAGATTAGGAAACTACCTCCTAATATCCATCTAATCTATCATTGCCTTACAAGGAAAGCAACCTTATATGTAGGCAACTACAAATAAATAAAAACATAAACCTAACCTAATACAAATACCTAATAGTTTGAGAATATTTTATCCTTTTAATATAATAATTGGATAACAATTTGGATCCAACAGTTAACGAACTCAGGACCTCGTGTTTCCCACAGCTGGGCAAGTCTGGCTGAAAATAGACGAAATTCTTGCAATTGTTATATAATTAGGATAATATATTTTAGAAGTATTAGGTATTTGTATTAGGTTAGGTTTATGTTTTCTTTTAATTGTAGTTGCCTATAAATAAGGTTGCTTGCATTGCATTGCAAGGCAAGACAAGATTAGATGGATATTAGGAGGTAGTTTTATCATCTAATTCTAACTAGGATTTATTCTCTCACCTATAAATAAATGTGAAGGGTTAGGCTTAAACCTCTTATCATAATTTCTTTCCTTAATGAAAGTCGCCTAAAACATTCTCAACTCTCGGTTTATTTTCATCTTTGTTATTCGATAACCACCAAACGAAGTTTTTTGTTTTCTGCGTATTCCCTCGGGTATGTTGAAGGTAAAAATTTCACCAATATATATTATCAAACATAACTTCGACACTATCTTCCATTGCTTCCCCATTCAAAAAACATAATGTGCAAAAGGAAATTGTATTAGGTTTAAGTATATAGTATATATACGATACGAAACTAGAAAAAATAAAAACCAAAACTTGATAAAAGAAAAGGGTAAAAACTCATTTCTGACCAATACCTGAAATTTATTCATCATTATTAAATCTCTAATTAATTTTATGTAAATAAATCAGTTGTGCATCTAAGTTTTCCTTTGCCTTTTTGCATCAAAATGAGCGTGTCCACAAATGATTTTTACTATTATTATAAAATTTTAGTTATTATTCCATCTGCCCATCCAAGAATTATAATCTTCAATGTGGTTGTATATATTTCAATGTTATAAAAGAAATAATACATATGTCTAAAATATGGACCTAAAAATAAGTCTAAAGCATACAAAACATTACACATGAATTACACCAATTCTTCTTCATTATATTCACCAATAATTTTCAAATTGGAACAATCAAATCTTTAGGCTATTATTTAGTCATATATACTTAGACTTATATATCATATATTTTATGTTATAATATTTCAATTTTGTCTGTTATAATATTTCAATTTCATCTTCTAATTAGCCGGTTTGTTTTAAAATTCGAATTGAAGATGTTATAACATACATACTTTCTTCGTAAAAAAAAAATATTTCTCCAATTTTTTAAAACTATATAAAAATAAATGTTCACTTTTAAAATTAAGTATGTATCAAATTCATAGCGTACATTTATATAAAACGTATGGAGTAAATTGTTGGATCTTGAGCTCGACTTGATCAATACCATTTTCACCTTGATTTTCTTATATGAAAGTTATGGCATAAATTGTAGGGATCTTTTGAAGAAAAAAGGTAAATTATTTTGGAAGCATGTTTAGCTTGTAAAGTCTAACCATGATTTAATACTAATAATATTTACCTAAGATAGTATAGGGGTAATATAAAATGAAAAAGGACGTGTAGATTATTAAAGTTTTAAGCAACGATTTGTGGTAATCAATGTATTGAATATAGTGTAGAATGCAAATAACATTTAGATAACAGTGAAAGGCGGTGCACGTGCGGCCATCCCCGAAGAAGACCATGCACGTGGGTGTTAGTCAAAGGTCATAAGCTATTAATTTTGTTTGTATTAGATGCTCCAAAACTATTAAACAAAGATTAATAAAACTGAACCAATAACAAATATAAAATCATAATGATCCAAAATATTACAAAGACTTTAAAAAAGATAAAGATTAGAAAAAAAGGAAAGACTCCAAGTCGTAGAATGGAAGCATACAAATACAAGCCTTGTTTTAATTTGATCAAAAATAGTCAGACATAGAGATAGGGATATTTGGATGGATTTAAAATTGGATATCTTGTATATACATATTTGGGTGGTCCAGAGTAGGTTCGGGTTACGGCTGTGGATTCCTGGTTGTTGCTGGTCCATGAGGGTTGATGGTGAATCTTCTTTCTCTTACTCCCTCTTTGCTGGAATAGGGCTGGAGGGGGAGGTAGGCGGTTGATTCCAAAATCCTCGTCCTCGTCCTGCCTAGTTGGTACAAGAGGGAGAAGGGGTTCGTTGATTCCGAAGATCCCTTGGTTGATTCCAGCGACGATCTGGGCGATCACGCTTGGAAGTACCGCTTGAAATTGCACAACGATCTGTTCGGCTATGCGATCAGCGCGGCTTCTCTTGGGAGGCATGGTTCTACAAGGAGAAAGAAGAAACTAGTTTAGAACGCACAAATTGGAATTTACTACAGGAATTCAACTCAAGAGTTAACAATTATCGAGTACACGAGAGTAATGAGAGTGGACAATTAGCACAAGTATGGTAACAATAGTAGTAAAAGAGTGTACAAGAAAGGTAACAGCATACGCACGATGATGATTCAAGAGTTAGCATTAACGTTTGACAATAATAAAAGATTCACGCGATAAGACAAGTGTAAATAATGGAAGATAGAAATTTCCATTGATAATAAGAGGTTTTAGTACATAGAACAAAATACTGAAGGAAATATAAGTACAATACATAGGAAATAATAGATAATAGCTTAAGTCGTGTACAATGGAAAAATTACGACTAGCCGGTACAATACAAATACAAAGGAAAAAAAAAACGCCTAACAACGCTCTTCAAAGAACATCTTGGCGGCAATGGCTACTATAAATGCCCCCATGATCAGGCATGCTCTAGTGAGGCATTGCACTTTCCGGACGGTGGCCTGAGCCGTTGCGATGATTCGCCGTGACTGTTGGGCCAACTCATTTGCAGCATCGGAGACTTCAAAGAGAAGAAGACCCTGCTCCTGGGCTTCCTCCACGATTCCCCGGACCTGACGGTGCAGGTTGAGAAACGCATCTGGTGGAAGAGGCTGGTGAGTAGGTGGCATCATGGGTCGGGAGGGTCCGGCCTCTTGGGCACGTCGCCTTTCTTCGATGAACTGACGATCCCACGCGTAGCGTTCCGCGATTGGAGTACGCAAAGCGAGGTCGTAGGGATCCAAGAAAGACTGGGGAGGTGCGGGTCGGAACGGGCCCGATTGCTGATGCGTAGGTGCTCTAGCGTTGGGTCCTCGAGGCTGCGGTGGTGCTGCAACGGGTACCAGCCTAGGAGGTGGGAGTACTGTCCTTGGGCTGGACCCATTACTGCTGCTGATGGTCCTAGACGTGTCTTCCGTCGGGTCAGTCGTCTGATGACGCTGACTCTCGGAAGCCGTGTGGCCCTCAGAGGGTTTGTGCGAGGGGGAGACGGCTCGTGGGAGCGATCGTGACTGGGATCGGGAGTGCGATGATTGAGACATGGCGTATCTGCGAATAGAGAGTTACACAAGTACGGGGGAAACTAAGAATAGGAAAAACGTAAGTAAAATGCATGCACGGGTCAGTTATGTGAGTGTCGGGAATTGACAAGACCGGGAATTTTTCGACTCAAAAACCGTTAACGATAGCCATTGACTTTCCGTCCTTGCATAATTCATTTTGAACTATGCATGGTTGATCAAGTCACGCATAGTTGAAAAAGATAACCATGCAATCGCGGAAAGTAATGTTCTAAAGTTTGAACCCGAAAATGATTTTTCTGAAAAGCCTTGGTTATAGTTTTTGTCTCGAAAACTTTTTGAAAATTTTTAAAACCGTTTTCACTATAACCCGTGCTCTGATACCAAGTTTGTCACACCCCGCTAAAGCGGAAACACGGAATGTGAAGAGCAAAGAATCATTTCACGGGTTATACTAAAATCAACGGTTCGAGTCATTAAGATTAAGGTTGAAAAGTACAAAAGTCGAAGATACAACCAAGATTCAACGTTTAAGACCATAATACATAATAATAAAATATTTTAATTTAAAAATTCCCAAAATAAAGGTCTTCTTCTCGTGGTACACTTCACATAATTGGCTTGACCCGCTTGAGCAAGGCACTTCATAACTTACGCTTAGTTCCTGAAACATGAGATAAAGTGTCAACTACGAAAACGTAGTGAGTGAGTTACAGTTTATAAGTTGACAAAAGGTTTCAAGTAAAAGTTCGACCAGTATATATATATAAGTACAAAGTTTTCCAAAAGAAGTAAGCGGATAAGCAATCGCATGAAGGTAATTTACATACTGTCGTAATAGTTCAAGTCAAGAAGATAGAGTTCGTAAAAGTTCGAGATTAGTTCAAAGTTCGTAAATGTTCAAGTTCAGTTCAAAGTCATAAGAGTTCAAAATAAGTTCAAAGTTCAAGTTGCGTAGCGAGCGCTAAAAGTGTGTAGTCATTACCTCAGCGGTGGATTAATCCACATGTGTAAGACAATAAGTAAGCATATGCGTAAATAATAAAGACCTATTATCCTCGAGTTGTACCAACCACTAAGCTTAATATAACGTAAGATTTTGCACACTAATCCGATTCTGGTCAAGCTCAAGCCCCTAGTTCCAGTCTAAAGTTCGAGTTCGCGAGAACTTAGTAATATGTACCCAGGTTGCTACCCTTAAGTAAGGAGTGACCGCTCCTAAGTATCGATACCCATATTTACTAATGGCTATTGTTAATAGTGTGTAGAGAATAGTTCCAAAAAAAAGTTGTGGGGCATTTTGTCCGTTCTGTTTCTAAAAATTGGTTGTTTGTACTTACGGCGTTTATATCCTCACCTAGGGTTTTGCTCCAAAGTACAATCAAGCTATAATTGTCTAATCAAATATCCAAAGAGGCAAACCTATTTAGTCTAAAGTAAGCCAATCCGAATAAATGATATTGTCTACGCATATTAGTTGCAAAGTTCCAAAATAGTCCAATAGTTCTCAAAGTTCCAAAAGTTCAAAGAGTTGCAAGTTCATAAAGTTTCCAAAATAGAGAAATAGCTCAAAAGTTCAATAAGTTTCGACAAATAGATAGGTAGCTCAAGGGTTCATAAAGTTTCCAAAAATAGATAACAAAATGTCGTAAGCAAGTCCAAGTGCGTAAAAACAGTTTCACATAAAAGATATTGTTCATAGAATATTTTGATCTCATGTTTCCCCCAAAAAGAGTACTTAAAATGTAAGAGTAATGAGGGGTGTAACTCACGGATTGCGAAGACAAAGAACTCGGGAATCGGTCGGAGCGGAAGCCGGAAATCACGGGTCGCCTAATAATACCAAGATAGTCCAATTATTATTATCTTATTATGTTATTGTACTTAAGATAATATATTTAAGTTTTTAATTAAACTTTAAGTGTCAAGGTTAAGTTTAATCCAAAATAGTCCCAAAACGGTGAAAGTTACGTTTTTGTCCAAAAGTCCAATTTTGACGTTTATTATTATTATTGTGTTACAAGTAACTTTGGTCGCTGAATTGGTTTGGACTTTTCTAATGAAATTTGGGCAGCGCTTCCGCGCCCAAATTCCATATCCAAAAATCCAAATGTCAATACCGCTCACAAAATACATACAACACGATTTTATATCCAAACGAGACCATTTAAGTTCCAAAAGTCCATTACAAGTCGCCAATGTATATTTATTTTCCAACTCAGTCCCAAAGTGGTATTTACGAAAAGTCACCAAGTCAAACAAGTTCAAAACGTCAACATAAAGCAAATCGGGAAAATCATCCAGGCCTGTGCGCCGTTGTGACCTTTAGGACGGCGCACATAACCAGTTTTTCACCCCGCTGCGTCGTCCTGGTCATAGGGACGGCGCACGGGTCGTGTTTTCGGGATTTTTCGAGCAAAACGACTTCTTTGGCCACGGATTTCAACATGCAATTGGTCTAGACTTAATAAAACTTCATTTCCAGTGTTTCTAAAGTGTTTTTATTCATAAAAACATAGATCTAAACAATATTTCGGTTAAAAATCGTTTTTGTACATAAAACGTTATAAATCTTTGTAAAAACTCATTTTAAATCCATAGATCATCCATGCAAGTTGTTATTTACATAAAAACAGTAATTAAAAAGAAATCTACCGGTGGAAATCGCTTGGATGATGTTTTGGTGATGATTAAGCTCCGAAAATCCTTACAAAAATGGTCATTTACCGAAATTTCTTGGTTCCTTTTGTTTCCTTTGATGTTTCAAACGTTTTTGATGGATTAAAAATGGTATTTGGTGGCTGCAATTCACTGGAAAGGGGGAGGTTCTTGGGAGGATTTGAGAGAAAAGTGTGTGTGTGTGTTTTTGTTTTAAGTTATAAAATGATAAAAATGAAAAGAAAATGAAGTAATGAGTAAGGAGGATTGATTGGGACAGTAAAATGCAGTAATGATGGCCTAGTCTCGAGATTCATTGGTGGTTGAAGTTGGGAAATCGAGACATGCAGAATTTTCAAAAAAAATCGGAGTTAGTCCTCCAGTACGGCGCACAAGGTCACTATGCGCCGTTCTGGACCATTTTTGTAACAAATTTTTGATTTTTGTTGTTTTTGTTATTTTTGCGTTATTGTTTCGTTGGACCTTTTCGTTAACTAAAGTTTTAAAGTATGTTACGTTATGAACTTAGGAAAGTTCATTAGGTGTTTTCTTGACATTAGGACTTATATAAATTGCTTCAGGTTGTGATTCCGACACGAGCGCGGTTCCGATAAAGGTTCAATTTAAAGACACAATAGACGAAACGAGAGACATAGAACGTAAAGAACACCTGAAATTTGACGGTTGTCACATTTACGTAACCGAGTACGAGACCGAGTCCATAACCGGGAACGTCTTGGTGGCATTCAGGAGACTTTTTGTGGTAACCGGGCAACGTGCAACAGCCGGTCACACGTATCCAGGTACGATCGAGTTATTTTCAAGTAACCCGAATCCGAACGACCAACACTTGTCGTACCCAGGCACGAGTCGTAGCCATGCACCTTTGTATACCTAGTCATGAGATGTAGTTGGGCACCTTTGTGTACCCAGGCATGAGTCGTAGTCGGGTACCTTTGCGTACCTAGGCATAGCCGTAGGTGGGCGTTGTTTTACCTAGGAACGAGTCGTAGGTGGACATTGTTGTACCTATACACGAGGCGTTGGTGGTCATTGTTGTACCCATGCATGAGGCGTAGGTGGGAATTGTTGTACGCATGCACGAGTCATAGGTGGGCATTTTGTACCCAGGAACGAGTTGTAGGTAAGTATTGTTGGGCACTATGTCTAGTGTTTGTATAAGGGTGTTTGGGGTTGATCAAGCCCATTCCCTACGAGTACATTTGCTCGTATTTCATGGTCTTACATAAACCTTGAAGACTTGATAGCAAAACAAACAAAAGATAGTGTCTTTCAAAAACAGACACTAGATGATTTAGATGAAGAAGTTTCTAAGTACATTAAAGAAGTAGAAGATTACCTTGAAGACCCAAGTGAATGGGATCAATCTCAAGAAGAAGAGGAAACAGTGAAACTATCCACATTTGTAGGAGAAGGATCAAGAATTGTGGATCCTTCGAAAGAACAATTGCATGCTGAAAAGGTAAGGTTTGAAGAAATTAAGAAGGAAATTCCAGCAAGGATAATGGGACGGAAGTATGATATTGATGAAGAAGCAATAATTATTAAAAGGGTTAACAACAGATGTATATATTACAGAACAAATGATGATCTCATGCAGTTGAAGCGAGATGACTTTCTTCAGTTATATCAATTGAAAATGGTCAATCTTGGCATGTATCCCTATGGTTATGAATTTGGAAGCTGATACAAGAAAGTGCATCTAGTAGCTTCAAGGATTTTGACAAGAAATTCAAAAGAAGAAGATATATTATGATGATGGATATAGTTCCTAGGGCTGTGCAACCCAGTCGGATCTGACCAAACCGGTTCAACCCGAGACCGACTAGAGACCGAGAAGAGGAAAAAACCTGGACTAAGGACCGAAACGATTAGACTCGGGTTGGTTCGGGTTTTAGTCGGGCGAGTTAGGTCGGTCAATCGGGTCAGACGGAGAATTTGATACTACAGGTGAAAAGGAAAAATAAAAAGAACATGAACGGTAGATTTTTCAAACCTGCATTGATTTTTTTTACAAAAACATTTGTTCCCTCTTTGATCCAAAAACCTCCATTTGTTATTTCCAAAGTTGGAGTAAAAAAAATGGGGTTTTGATTTCTTGTGTAAAAGTAGAAATTAAGAAATACAAAATAAAGGGGGGAGATTGAATATGGATGGTGATTTATTGATGATATTGAGGTACGATTTGATGATGTTTTGCGTATTGAAGTCGCTTGATTATGTTTTTGCGTATTGAAGCCGACACATGGGATTTTCGGCCTTATTAGAAATTATTTTTTATTAAATAGTTGTTTGGAATTTAGGGTTAAGTATTCAGTTTCTAGAAAAATAGTTTTATTCAATAAGATTCTTACAAAATAATAACCAAACCTCCTTGTAGTTTTGGTGGTAAGAAATGACCTTGTCCACCTGAGGATCCATGGTTCGAATCTAGGTAGCAACATTTGTTTAATTTTTTTGAATATAAACCAAAAATAATAAATAATGATAATCCGGTTTATCCGGTTATACCTGGTTTTAACCTGGTCTGGACCGGACCGACCCGCCACCCGAAATATCTCTAAAACCATAACCGAGAACCGAACCAGATTCTGTTAAGCGGGTCGGGACGGCCGGTCGGGGTCAAGTATCCGGATTATAAACAGGTCGACCCGTTTCTACTCGGGCCTAATAGTTCCCATTCCTCCATCCAAAGAGAGAAAAGTTGAAGCAAAATCAATGATTACTGGGTGAATGATGGATTTCCTTTCACATGAGATAGTAATTGAAAGAGGTGATGGTTCAGAAGACAGACTTTATGAATATGCAGACCTTAGAAGAATGAGTAATGCTAAGCTGTTAGTATTGGAGCATTTTCCAAAGACGAATAAGGTGCTAATTTTCTTAAAGTACTTCAATGATTTCTTGATTGTATTAAGCAGAAGTTGAGATAGCACTGGAGTATCTGTGTATGGGTTTGAGTGTATGGAGATGGAGTATTCATTGTGGATTTTGAATAATTTAAGATTTTGGTAGCATCATCCAAAGGGAGATTGTTGGGATATTACATTCTGGATGAATCTGCAAAACTTCAACTAGTAGAGATTTTGTTAAGTCTTTACTTTGGATGTACAAATGTTAAACATCCGAAGTAAAACTTATGTAGTCAAAAAAAGTCAACTATGAAGAATTTAGTTCAGAAGAAGACTTCAACATTCATAGTGGAAAATGAAGCTTCGGAGGTTTATCAAGTAGTAGATTAGTTGATTTTGTTGTCCGAAGTGTTTTGCATTTATAATTTATGTTCTTATAGAAGTCTATCAATAGCGTGACAAGATTCAGTTGTACGTGTGTGTTATGTATTGCATTGTAACAACCTTTCTCGTCAATTTAAGGATTTGAATGGAAATGAACATTTAGTGAAATCACCTCGTTATTAACACTTATGCATTAAATTAATTTTTTCCTAATTTACTTAAGGTTATAAAATTCATATAATTATTTGTTTTTATTTAATTTAAAATATGCATTAAATCAATTTTTTCCTAATTAATTTAAGGTCATAAAATTCATATAATTATTTGTTTTTATTTGATTTAAAATATTTGAATGATTTAAATTATTTGATAAAACTTAATAGTCAAAGTTGTTTTTACCTAAACTTAATTTCTTAAAACAAAATAACGTAAATGTTTTATATAGTAGTACAATAATATAGATATATAGAAAAGATAAAAATCAAGGTTAATGAAATAATTTTTAGTGAAGAAAGATGATTTAAAATATAAAAGATGTATTAGATTTTTGAAAAATGACAATTGTTTAAAAATGTATTAAATTTTACGATTAAAATTTATTTGATATAAATAGGTAAAATGAAAATGGTTAATTGTAATATTACATGACATCATCAATTTCAACTATTAATTCCAAACGACCGCAATAACAATTAACAAACAACTTTGGTGGAACTAAAGTACGAATCAACTATGTTAATAAACGTCAAAATACGTTTAGATTGCGCTTATGATAATATTATAGAGGAAAAGCTTTATTATTTAGAAAGAATGAGCATACAAGCTTAACTTTACCCTTTACAAACACACCTGTTTATAAACTAAATAACAATGAAGTTGTAAATTACAATCAATAGAGAATTGCCACTAAGACTTTACGTGTGAATTAAACAAACACTCGTATCACTTATCCTATTACGTATAGGAGCTTTACGAATCCTTAGTTGTTCTACCAATGGGCATTGATAGAACTTCAAAGTCAGAATATCTCAAATTACGAACAACATATTCCATGTAGCTTTTGAATTGACATCATTTTGGAACCCTTGATCTACTTTCAGAATATATTCGTTGTAGAGAACTTTGTATCCCAACATCATAACTCAAGTTAGCAGTGAATACTTTGGGATGTGACTTTTAGCGTTTATCTTTTAATATATAATATATTATTGTGCCACGATAGTGTGTATAAAGATAAATATTGAATCGTAAATTTTATATTCTTGTAGATTTTACGTTATTATGAGAATACAATGTTATACGTATAATAACAATGTTATACGTTTATACACACGTTGCTTATAATTAAATAACATATACATCTTTACGTTTATACACATGTTTTGCTATTTTTTATTAGGAGATTTTAGAATAACAATATGGTAATCATAATCCAAATTGAGCGATTTTATAAGTAAAATTAATATTATGTTTTTTATTTCAGTGAAGATGAAATGAAAAAAAAATATAATTATACATTGTAAGAAAGTGTAAAATGAAAAAGGTCTTTGATAACATTATCAATTTGATCTAACGGTTGAAATCAAATGAGTAATCCATCTAAATGACCTTACTTTGTCATATAACATGTAAGACTCTCTTTTATTATATATTAAATATTAAAGATTAAAGATTAAAGTTTATAAATTATCAATTTTATAAAGTCCAAATAACTACAATCCTAAAAGTTATGACTTAAACACAACACTAATTTGTATTCTTTGTAGGTATGTATAACAATACATATTCATATTCGTTTAAAACTAAAAAAATATGTACTAACATTTTTTATAGAGAAAACATATGACTGTTTTATCATTTTATATTATTCTTTTATATTATTCTTTATTGTAAAATAAAAAATTTATAATAATAATAGCCCTACTATGCTATTGTTAATAAACTAAAATGTGTATTACTTATATATATATATATATATATATATATATATATATATATATATATATATATATATATATATATATATATATATATATATATATATATATATATATATATATATTATCAATAACACTTTAAAGAACTACATGAAAATTTATGAAAAAAATACAACTTTTATACACATGTTCAAATTTCTAAAAAAATCTATAATCTTCTATAACATATACTAAAAGATGTGCATTAGAAGCCACATAAAAAAGTATGAGCCATTAAATAAGTTTCAAGATTAATTGTACACCATTAGATCTAAATAATGATATCAAATGACATCATTATTAGCTATTTTTGTTTTAGCCCCCTCTATTTAAATACACATTTAACACTTTAATTTTTAGTATTTATTTTAAAAAAACATACTTTAAAACAATTACTTTAGATCTTATCTATTTTATATATTAAATATTTCTAATAAGTAAAACGATTTTGGTTTCAATTTTTTTCTTTGTTTTTATCTTTTTTAAGAAAAAAGAAAACTTATAACCGTAAAAGAAAAAGTTAATGATAACATACAAAGAGAAACACCTTCTAAATTTTTGTTTTTGTTTAACATCAAACAAATTATACATTGCACGAGTATGAAAAACTATAACAAATAATAAAAAAAATGCTAACATAATAAAGTAGACACATTATGTATTGAAACATACAAAAATAATAAAAGAAAATGCTAACATAAGAAATATCACATTATGTATTTAAACATACAACCATAGTAGATTAACAAAAAACTAAAAAAATCATATTGTGAAACTATTTAATTTGACCTCTAAAACTCTGCTATAAAATAAAGCAAAATTGAATATAAAATTAATTTGACCTCTAAAACTCAACAACTATAGTAATGTCTTCTTCATTTAATGGTGCTACTGGTGGATCAGCAATAGGAACTTCTCTTTCATTTGAACCACTCTCACCAGTAGTATCACTCTCACCAGTAGGATTCTACTCTGCTTCTTTCTCTTTCTCGTCACTTCTTAACAGAATCCCATCTACCTTGTCTCTTGCTTTCTGTCACTCTTCTTCTCCTTCACCCATGTTCATTATCACATCCCTGATTTCCCTATCCTCTGCAGTCCATCTAGAAGTTTTAACAGGTTCAGAAAAATAAGGTGCTTCAGTCACAAGTGGATCAATAGTATCTTTTGGACCATTAGTAACATTTGTATCCTCCTGCCTTTCAGTATTATTCTTCAATTCTTCTTCATCAGTAGAAACCTTGGACTGCTCAACCTCTTTATCAACATTCCGCTCAACCTCATTTATCAACCGTCTGCTCAACATCCTTTTGACCCTTCTACTCACCCTCCTGTTCAACATTCTGCTCAACCTCATTTTCAACATTCTGCTATACTTTCTCCCCCATTTTGGTAGCATTATGATCAGACCTTCCAGAAGAACTAGAGCTGGAGATAGATGGAGTGGGCAACTTGTAAGCTTTGGTCCTAGAACCACCCCGCTTGGCCATTTTCAGAGGTCTCTTCATTGAGAACCTGTAGTGTTTAACGTTATTCATCAGCTTAAACACCATCTGCTTGAGTTGTTTAATCTCCTCTGCTTGTGTAAGCACCTTGTCAGTATATTTGAGGCACAATTCCTTCAATTCAAGATTGGATAAGTTTATCTATCCTCCTAACTTTTCTGTTGAGTACCAACAGTTCGCGGTTCCTTGGATGTAGGTTTAAAAGGTGCCTACTGCCTAGCAGGAGCATCACCCTCCCCCATGGTTTCTTGGAACCTGGGTCCTCTTGACAGTGATTCTAAAGAATCATCATCATGTGATAATGAACATGGGTGAAGGAGAAGAAGAGAGACAAAAAACAAGAGACAAGGTAGATGGGATTCTGTTAAGAAGTGATGAGAAAGAGAAAGAAACATAGTAGAATCCTACTGGTGAGGGTGGTTCAAATGAAAGAGAAGTTCCTATTGTTGATCCACCAGTAGCACCATTAACTGAAGAAGAAATGACTATAGTTGTGGAGTTGGAAAGGTTGAAACAAGAAGCATTCATGGAATTAGAAATAGTTGCTGCTGTAGAGAGACAGAGAAAGGCTGTTGCAAGTAGACCAAAGGAGAAGCCAGTTACACTTAATACTGGTGGATGCTAGTCCTACAACTGAGACAACAGAGCCTATTATTCCTCCTAGAATAGAAAGAAGACCAATGGGTTTTTATATGGGAAATAAAGAGATTAAGAAAGTATATCAAGAAGAAGACCCAAACTTTAAGAGCAAGGGTAAAGAGAAAATGAAAATTCAGGAGGAAATAAATAAGGAGCAAGCTGAACAGAGAGGGAAAGAGAATGAAGAAAGGAATGAAAAGAGGAGGAGAGAGGATGTTGAATTGAAAGAAAGGGAAAGGTTAAGAAAACAGGAAGAAGAAGATGTATTGGCGGCCAAGAGAATGGCACAAGAGCAAATAGATGAAGAGCTGAAAAGAAAGAATCAAGAACAAGAAGATTTCTTGCTAGCTCAAAAAATGTCAGAGAAAGATGAATCTATGCAAAGAAAAAGGAGGAAGAGGCCAAGAGCAAAAGAACAATCAAAAGAAATGTTACAAGATCTGAGGATAAGAAGAAGTACATTGACTTTCTGAAGTCTACTGGAAAGTACAGTGGAAAACAACTAGGGCCTATAAAACTGGATACATTATTGTATTTGTATGTTAAAGAGAAGAAATTGCAGAAAGCATAAGCATACAAAGCTCAGTTTGAAAAGGAAAGAGCTTTGAAGGCTGCATTGGAAAGAGGATATAAGGTTGTTCATTTTGGAGATGAACAGACTAGAAAAGAGCAAGGAAATAAGAAAGTTGCTGATAAATCAAAGCCTGAATGTTTGAAAAGAAAAACAAACCAGGCTAGTAATGTTCCTACTTCTAAAAGAACAAATCAACAGTAGAAACTGTTACTACTGGTAAGAGGAAGGCAAGTACTGGTGAGCAGGTTAATACGGGTGCTAAGAAGATGAAATCAGGAACTGAAAAATCTGGATCTACTAAGGAGAAAGCTCAGAAACAAGAGAAAGACGAACATAAACCACAACTCATGAAGGTGAAAATAGAAGATTTCTCTGGGGAATATGAATTTGGATGTGTACCTGAAATCTCTGATGGACAAGTTAATGAAGCTACTGACAGAATCTTTGATCATATGAAAGACTTGATAATTCCTTCCGAAGACATCAAGTGTCCCTCAACATTCATTGAAATGCCTATCATTGATTGGTATGCAGTTGTACTCAATGGTCAGAATGGGTATAAGATTGTCAGAGCCTCCAAGAGTTTCAAGGTTTATAACACTTCTCTGGAGATCTTCAGAGATATAAGCAGAAGAGACTTGGTGGATATGTACTTAATTGGAAGACAAAATTATTCTCAAGGTCAAGGTAATATTCCAGAATTTAATGACTTATTTTTTGAGTTATTAGAGATCATGTTTGAGCTACAAAATGTACCTAAGAAGATTGCTAGATTTACTCCTGTTTTGGAATGGATCCATTATGAAGGTTGTGGAGTGTATTCTTTAAGCAGAACTGATGGTACTACAGAGTATTTTTTGGTGGAGAGAAAGTATAAACATGGCATTAATGTGATGATCAATATGCTAAATGTGAAGTTGAAAGCTCATCAGGATTCTGAAGAAGCTATTCAGCTATTATGGAAGATCATATGCCAGCTGACAGATTATAGAAACTCCATGTGAAGAGGTATAAAGGTTTTGGCAGCATTCCCTTTGATTGATTGAAGAAACTTTTGTTTATGATAGAAAACTTAAGTTTAGGGGGATATTGTTGGGTTATAGTATATTACTACTGGTGAAGATGGTTACAACTGGTCACTGGTCAAGTTACTACCGGTAACTATTACTACTGGTCACTAGTCAAGTTACTACTGGTCATCACTATTACTATTGATGCTGCATGGATTGCATGGGAATTTCTACTGGAGGTACTACTGTTGAGCTGATAATGTTAGTTACGTTTTATTAGCAGATATATATGTAACAGATTAGATAATTTCAAAGTAGATTCAATTAGATATTATAACCCGATTATGTCTAGGGTTAGTTAGCCACAAGGTCTATAAATATAGATCCTTATCGTTGTAAATATACGTCTATTACGAAACCCTAATTCTATAGATTGAGGTTGTTGGTGGAAATCTTGTGTTCTTAATCATTCATTCATATCCATATACATAAACTGTTATTCACAAAACCTTGTAATATCAAAGTGTTGATCCGCTGCAACTTCTTTGATAGATCTAGATCTAAAGCGTTTGTTTCATACAAATCTAGTATCGACGGATCCTGACATTTCCATATGCCACTTAATATCCATTTCTTCTTAGTCTTCGGGATGAAGTTGTTCCAAGTCTTCTCTTGCAAATTCAGACTATGTAAGATTTCCAGCTTCAAATGTTTCATAACTTTCCACAATGCCTTGTACAAGATCCATTTTTCTTCTAGAATTTGAGTATTTACTTCAGACGTTGGTTTGATCACACTTGATTGAACTAGTGAAGAATGACAGTTTGAAGAATGACATTTGAAGTCATTGCTTGATGATGAATACCTCCTGAACATCAGTGAGAGTATACGTGACTTTGCACAATTTGAATTTGATGATCATATGATTGATTTGACTTTGAATTTTGAGCAGAAAAAGGCACATCCATAACCTGGACCACCTGATTCTACCTTTTTATTATTCTTCATATCTACTTCATACGATTTTAAGATTCCAATTAATTCCTACAATGTCATGGTATTCATATTTCCAGTCCTCTTGATGATCATAACTTGTATACTCCACTTGTTAGGTAATGAACTAAGTAACTTCTTACAAATATGTCAGGATCGTTATGGGTTATGTAAATTACAACCACACCTATACGTATTGATAAATATTTATCAAAGAAGTTGCAGTAGATCAACACTTTGATATTCCCATGTTTATGATAAACGGATATTGAATATAAGTAAGAACAATAACTAATAGCAATAAGCCTTAATATATTAATCACTAATCGAATGAGTAACATACATGTTTCTTTATACAAGGATCTATAACGGACCTTGAGGCTCAAACCCTAGTAAGTCTAGGATAAACAACTACACTGTCAGCCTCAATCTATTTGATCAAAATAGACGTGTTTCTTCTCTTTACAAGGATCGAGGTAATCTTGACCTTGAGGCTGAACAAAGGGGAATGATCTCAAGTGGTGAAAAGGTTGGTGCTTTCCTAAAGCATAAACATGATTGAAAACCACACCTTTACAATGTCTAGGGATCTCTTTATATATAGAGTCCATTAAAACTTAAATAAGGAAACCTAGTTATATTAGGAGACTGATTTTTTAGATCGTTATCTTGGAAAGCAAGTCTTCCATATATTAACTCTTGACGTAGTAGTAACTGAGTATGACTTTATCGTGCAGAACTAACCAGGAGAGCAGTACTAACTTTGTTCTTGTGGTACTAATTCTGCAGTACTAATGGTGTAGTACTAATTATGAAGTACTAATTGTTATATGCAACATTAATTATTGCAAGCACTAGAAACCAAAACTTAGTGTTTTTCAATGTAGATCGGAAACTCTAGAATAACAATCCCAACAATCTCCCCCTAAACTTATGATTTCTACATGCAACGCAATAAGTTTCTTCTATGCAAATTGTTATTGAGAATGTTATCAAAACTACTATTTCTTCTTTGTCTTCTCCGTGTTTCCTTAATGTACATTACCAGTTTATATTTTGCCTCATTAAATCAATATCAATAATATGGATAATAAATTATCCCAACAAAATATCACTTTCCATTAGATTCACTTCAAGACTTTTCAAATTACTCATTATTATAGAGAAACTATTGATTTGTTCAATGGGCCTCTCTCCTCTAATCCACTCAAACAATTCCTATGATTTCCTCAATCTGTCTCTCATTCTCTTTTTCAACTTTGTGCTACCTTCATATTTGAGTTCCATTGCATCCTATAACTCCTTGCATTACTTGGATTCTTTGAAATTTTGAAGAATTCATTTGCTACATAAGCTTTCAAATCCCTTGCTACAAGTCGTTTATCTTGACCTGAATACAGTTCAGGATCCAATGGTATCATTTGAGTTCCACCAGTTTCTTGCACTTCATTTTTATGTGTAACTTTAATGATCGAATTCAATAGATCCATTATCAAACGTGGAGGTCTACTTAATCTACCAATCGCATTATCATAGTTTGCATGCGCCATGATTAGAATGAATTTATTGACTAATTTGATTAATTCAGCCAAAACTGCTTCAATTACTTGTAAATTTCAAGTATTCACCAAATTAACACTAGTTCAACCTCAATTACTACTAAATCACAAATTCAAAGCTTATTCTAACTTTTAAATCTTATAACTACTTTGGCGCTAAAACTAAAATTTAAAATTTCATTAACTCAATGTCAGTTTAACATCTAAACTCTTATGATTAAGCAAATCACTCTTAATTCAACTCAATTTCACTCAAATCAATCCAAATTGATGAACTAGTATCGATATTTTTTGAATCAATCGATAAAACCTGCTCCGATACCAATTGACAGGATTTAAGCTAGGATTACTACACTCAATCAATGAAATATTTATTCAATCGTGATGAAGAATCTCATGATTGATTAAATACTAAGTTTTGAATCTATTAGCACTTATGTATTACTAAATATTGATTATCATTGATCATAAAATTTGGCGAGAAAAGCTGTTAAAAATGAATATACAAGCACACAATTACAACTCATCCCTATCACCTATTTATAGATCAAGAAAAACATAACATTACATGTAAATTATAAAGGCACGTGTTAGAAAATACTTCGGCCTTAAACAGAAACTAAAGTCTTCATCTTCTTTTACTTGGGTTGTTGCATGATTTGCTTCGTCTTCACTATCTTCATCAGTCGGAGTAAATTCTTCAAGGTTAACTTTTCTTCGTTAATACTAATATTTACATCGCATTTAGAACTTTGTTCCACCGAAGTAAACACTTAGTATAAATTCACACAGTTTAAATATTTTGAACTTCATCCGTCTTCTTAAACCTACCACCTTTAAAAGATTTTTTAGAGGCATGTTCACTGTTTGGATGTTCTCAGGGAGGGAGTTTGTATGCTTATGTGTTCTTCCGATGGTATTTTACCTCGGAAGGGTCAACAAGTTATTTTGATGTTATGTTACGTCATTAAGGAACATTCCATAGAGATGAATTGTGAAACCCAAACTCACCCTGGAAGGCAAACTATCTCCCCGTTTTGCTTTTCCATGTTTTATATTTCCTCAAAGCACAAAAATCCCCACATAAACTTTTTGATCTCTCTAATCATACGTGATATTGTTCGGATATAACATATTCTAGGACGTATTTTGTATATCATTCGTGGCTTTATCACATGTATATTAAGTGGAACTGATCTATTTACCTTGTTTTATGTCTTTTTAGAGTTTCACTCGCTAAAAAGGGACAAAAGTGGAAAACATGCAAATAAGAGCCGAAAATGAGCCGGATTAGCGGTGAAGATTGAGCAAAGACCATGGTGGCTACTTCCGAGAGATTATATGAAGACTCTACTACAATTAAAAGACCTAGAAAAGGACAAAGTTGTGACAACTGCAAAATTTTAGGTTAGAAACTCATTAACCCGACCCTAGCATCCGTCACACAAGATATCATATAAGTTGTTTGTTAAGTAAATTCATTTTTACTTTCTATTTATTTAAGTGTTTTCTTTTCATTTCTGTGTGTAGACATAGTCTAGCATAGATGCATGGTTTTAAACATAAACACTTTCAAGTATACATTTTGGACAACAATTATCACGGTGATAATATAAGGGCCTACAAGAAACATTCATTTCTAGAAATGAGACAGACACTATATTGTTAAATTCAATTATCGCCTTCTCCTATTCAAGAAGATTGTTTAATAAGAATCCCAGTCTGTGGGCAGATGGCCATCATAGAAGGAAAATATGAACTCTTGGAAAAACTTGTAGATTTCGAACGTTTTACACTTCCATGTTCAATAAAAGGTTCCTAAATCATTAATGTTCTCGCAAATCTTATAGCTAGTATCAATGTCATTCTGTTCTCTCTATATTCCATGCTTGAGCTCCCACAACTGAGACCTATCAGAATGAAGATCCGCTTAGTTGATGTGACCATAAAACGTCCAATAGGTATTCGAGAGAGTGTCATGGTCCACGTCAAAAAGTATTCATTTCCAGCCAACTCCATAGTCGTATGACATAAGACGTTGACATTCCTATTATCATGCGTATACCGTTTTTCAATACTGTCAAGGCTCTAATTGATGTGTTTTCAAAAATCGTCACACTTAGGAAAGGAGGAGAGGCGGCAGTTTATAGGGTAAAACCGTCATATTAGGAAGAACAAGAACTTTGTTCTATATCTCATTTCTTTGCACCTCTTATCAAATACTTATCACCAATATTCTCTACTCTTTATGTTATACCTAGACAGGAAATGCTTAATGAAGAAGAGTTAGAAGAAAAGAACTATCATCGCCTGAACATGACTGACGAATCTATAGAGGAAGTTCACACTCATGAGAAGCCCATTCTAGATAGAGACGTCCCCTTCAATCAACCAGTGGTAAAACCTGAAGATCAATTCATCAAGACACCGTTGAATGATGATTGAAGACCGAAAATCACCTTCATTTGTTAACAACCTATAATGATTCAAATTTTGCATTATCCCAGAAGTCACCTTCATTGTGAACTTTACTTTGAATCATAAGAGTATGTAATGACCAAAGTGAATAAATACGGAGACATCGGGTCACCTTAACAAAGGCATTTCAACACATGTCATAATCCAACGAACCATATTAGGATGAAAACTTCAAAATATTACACAAAAAAGACCAGTATCGTAATCCTTTGGAATATCAATCTTAGAATGATTTATTATGAGGCATATCTGATGACTCATGATTTATTACGTATTATATTTATATACCATACCTTTTCATATGATATGTTTTCCGTTTATATATATGCAAAAAACTTGTAAACAATCAAATAATTTTAGTTTTTTTTTATACTAAAAATGTGTATGTGTTTGAAGAAAAAATATGTTTTGTATTTTTTTAAAATTAATTTAAAATACAAGTGTTAGATTATTTAAAGTAGAAAGGTTAATTAGTTTTATTTAATTATTACTATTTAAAATAATAGTTAAATTATTTAAAGTAAATGGGTTAAAATAAAATTATTAGTGATCATATCATAAAAATGATCTAATAGTTCAAATTAAAGTTGGATTTTCATCTAATATTTACTATTTTGTCAACTGATATTTTAGAATTCTCTTTTATTATATATTAAGATTAAGATACTATTATAATTTGATGAATACGTTAGGAATGTACCTAAAGAAGAAGTAGTATAATTTTTAACATAACTATAATGTGGTTATAAAATAATATCTTGTAAGTAACTCCTTTTATTATGAAAAAGAGTATTATGGTGAGTAAGAATAGATATTGAAAAGTGTGTTTTTTCCCACTGAATTTACGCCGGTGCGGCCATGAAACCTGGTTTTATCCCCCCACTCACCCCTCTTTTCTTGTTCCTTTTTACCCTCTCCCAAAACACACTTTCTTTCTAACTTTCACCCCACACACAAACTCTTTATCTGCCTGCATGTCCTCTATTTCACAACAATCTTCATTTTCTTCATTTCTTTTAAAAATGGTGTATTAAACTGTTCTTGGATTCATTAATCTTTGTTTAGAAAATGGCAAGACAAAATAACTGGCTCTCTTTTTCTCTTTCACCAATGGAAATGCTAACTTCTGAACCTCAGCATAATTATTTCTTCAACGATAACTTCTACCCAAATGGTACAAACATATACTTATATATATATACATACATATTGCATGTATCTATAGTGACCATTTCTTGTTTCAGGTTGGGAAGGTAAAGACAACAACAACACTCAAGTTCAACAACAACAAGAATCTGCTGCTCCTAAGCTTGAAGATTTCTTGAATATCAACAACCAACAGTTTAGTTACACCAACACGGAGACAGAAACCCAGGACTCGTCTTCACTGACTCACATTTACGACGGAAGCAAGTCAGTGTACTATTCCGACCAACAAGATCTCAAAACAGTGACTGGGTTTTCAACAAACTCGGGGTCGGAGGTGGATGACTCGGTTACTCAGTTTGGTGAGTCGGGTACCGAGTTGAGTTATAGTCAGGGTACAATGAATGCCTTGTCGTTGGGAATCGTGGGCGCCGCCAGTAGTAGTGAGAAGGCAATCGTGACCATTGATTCTTCTAGTCAGAATAGTTGTAAGAAAATTACTACTACTAATGATACTTTTGGACAGAGAACTTCGATCTACCGAGGTGTTACTAGGTATCATTACTTTATTTTTTAAAATAATAATATGTTTATTTTTATTTTTTATTTTTTAAGAAATTTGATTTTGAAAATATATATGGTGAGATGAGTGTAGACATAGGTGGACTGGGAGATATGAAGCGCATCTTTGGGATAATAGCTGTAGGCGAGAGGGTCAGGCAAGGAAGGGACGTCAAGGTACATTTCTTATTAATTACCTACACTCTTTGGGTTTTTGTTTTAGCTTATTTCAAACTTACCAACTTAATTGTTTTAGTTTAGATCATAATAATCTCATAAGCCAGTCGAAAAATGGGTTTATAAAAAATAAATCTAAACAAATAAGCCCAAAAATAAGTTGATACAAACACTGCCGGGACGGTTTTGTTTTTAGTTAAAGGGTCAAAGCTTTAACTTTTAAGTTCCACTTAGGTTGGATTTACAAGCAACAATTTTACCATAATAAACTTGGTAGAACTCTTTTATTTTACTCATTTATTCCGACGGTTAGGAATAAGGATTATTGAATATAGAATAAACAATGAAAAACATATAATGAGATATTGGAATAATAGTTTATAAAAGGAGTGAGATAGAAGTTGATTGTTTTCAAATCAGTCAGGAGTTTGGATTGATGTATCTCCATTTAAAAAAAAATACCCAAAATGGAAGGAATTTGTCCACAAGATTTACATAAAACCCTCTTTTTTATACGTACATACAATTGAATCTGTGACACAAACTACAAACTATGTATCTAGGTGGTCTACTCTCTCACTTACTGTACCATTTTGCTTTTTTACTTTTGCTTTTTCACTATTTTCCTCTTCCATGTGTTGTTTGACCCAGTCAAACTCTTAAATCGTAGAGTAATGAGTTATTGGTCTTTAGTGGGTAATGAATGATTAACTTGTTATAACCAACCATTACTTTTCATTCCATTAGTTATTCATTACCCCCAATACCCCTAACCAAGCACCCCTAAATTCATCAACACTCATTATTTTTCTAGAAATGTGATCCTTCATATTTTTAAACTATACTCACGGTCCTCGTAGGAAACGTTTGAGTTCACATCGATTAGCTAAGAAAATAAAATCTAAAAACCTGTTTCGAAATGTGAAGTACTTTGTCGGCATTTTCAATATAAACTACAATGACGAATTTGTGATACTACTTTATACTAAGGCCACTTTAAAAATTTAACCGTGCAGTTTTTATCATTAACGTGTACGGCTTCAAATGAGTGCTTGCTCATCTTTTAGCTTTTGCTTTATCTGAAACTATTTTGGTGCTCAATTTTATGGACCACTTGTATAACCTAATCTTTTGCTGGCTTTTTGCATGGAATTGGCTAATTGCTATTCTTCTTTTCTGCAGTCTACTTGGGTAAGTGGATTCCGTTTTATGTACATCAATCATTTTTTTTCATACATATTTCAGTTTGTTAATGATGTTTAATGGATTATCAGGTGGTTATGACAAGGAGGATAAGGCGGCACGATCTTATGATTTGGCTGCTCTTAAATACTGGGGATCGTCTGCCACCACAAACTTCCCCGTAAATTTTTTATCACCATATGTTCTAGGTTTCTCTTGATTGAGTTCAGCGGATCTTTGGATAATGTAGTAAATAAATAACTATGAATTGTGGGTTTGTTTCGATTTAGGTTGCAAGCTATGCAACAGAACTAGAAGACATGAAAAATTCAACAAAGCAAGAATTCATTGCATCACTAAGAAGGTCTGTTTTCTTAAGTGTTTGTTCTAAGTCGCAAATAGGGTTTTTAAGATTGACATATGAACTGTTATTCAATGAGATTTTGTTGCAATAATGCCAGGAAAAGTAGTGGATTCTCAAGAGGGGCGTCCATCTATCGGGGCGTCACAAGGTTTGAACTTTAGTGAAAAGATCATAGTTTAGATGTATTTAGTCAAACGTGCATGGTTTGTTTATTAATAAAGAGTGGGAAAATATGTAGGCATCATCAACAAGGTCGCTGGCAAGCTAGGATCGGCCGTGTTGCGGGAAACAAAGATTTGTATCTTGGGACTTTTGGTAAACCTAATAAGCTTTCTATAAGAAAAAAAAATGTAATTTGCATTTGGCGGTGGTTTAATGGTGTTATTATGTATTGTAGCCACGGAAGCGGAAGCAGCCGAGGCATATGATATAGCAGCCATTAAATTCCGAGGTTTGAATGCCGTGACAAATTTTGAGATGAAACGATATGACGTTGAAGCAATTTCCAACAGCTCCCTTCCAATTGGTGGCGCCGCAAAGCGACTGAAAATCTCTCTCGAGGCCGAACAAAAACCGTCCCTTATCACCAACTATCATCAACCACCACAATACAACAGCGCAACTAACATCACTTTTGCCAACATTCCTTATGCCATGCCATATGATCCCAACTCAGCACCATTGTATCATCATCAGCAGAATTTCTTCCATCCTCTCCACCCTATTGCACCCGACGCAACCTCTGGTTCGTTGTCGTCATTAGCGAACTCGATGCCACCAACTTCGTCAGATTTCTTCCTTTGGCCACATCAATCTTATTAACATTATCACAAAAGCACTCCAAATAGCGTATCACCATAGACGATGCTAATTTTGAAACATCGAGTGCTTTTGACTTTTTCTTTTCTAAAAGCTGACCATTGCTGACCGGTTTAGCGTAGGTTATCAAGACTTATGGTAGTATTAGTATGGGATGGGGTATAACTTTTCGGTTTTCCAAATTTTTCCTCTTTGTTGAGATTGGACAAGAACTTGTAAACAGGTGTTTGGAATGCTATTTAATTGGTAGAAAAATGGTCTTTTTGGTGCTTAAACTGTCCATTCTTATGCTTATTGTTTACGCTATGCTTGTAACACGACATTCTGGCTTGCACAAAGCCACTGTCCCTCATTGATAAGGCGCGATGCTGTTACCTTAGTTTTGTAATGGATCGCTTCTTAATAATCAAATTATTGGTTGATCAAACTAAATAGATCTAATAGTGGTATTAGTAATTCCCTACAATCCTTATGATAATATTGTGGGTTCAAACCTCATTGTAGTCATAATTTCTTGGGAATTAGTTTAATCTTACTCTCTAATTTTAATAAAATGTTCGACCATCAAACAAAAGAAAAATATAACTCCTACAGATTATCCATCAAGATTAGTAAAAGTAATAAGTTGTGAAAGCATTTTGCAAAAAGAAATAAATAAAAAAACTTGCTGCAACGAATTTTAAAAAGAGGGATCAAGTAATGACCCATACGATTAATTTATGAGAAAATGATATATACACAAAAATTTTACAAATTTTCATATATAAAATGAGTTGTTATTTTATAAATGGTGAAAAAAGATAGGGGAGATAATAAGTGTTTTTATATGATTTGTTACATATCAATAACTACTTATTTTGTATATAATTTTTTGTAAACTTTTTGTACGTGTAACATTCCTCTTAATTTATTGCATCACATTTATAAGACATAGGACAAAGTTTTTTTTATTCAAGTGTTTATAAAAATGACTAGATTGAGTAAGAAAATAAGAGTTTGCTTAGATATGTAGCGAACACTCTACATGTTAGCTTTTGTACTAATCGATACATACTTCTTTTGTTCTTATTGTTTAGAATTACATCACACACAATATATGCCTTTGAGGAATATATATTTTTTTTCTTATTGTTTACTCATATACATCACGTACCCTTAGCCTATAAACCATCTAGTATCATAGACCATGTCGGTAAGAGCCTAACTCAAGTATGACTAATTATCTTTTGGTCATAAAAACATAAAACTCTTTCACTCGATTTCGGTTTTTAGTTTGATAGCCTAATCCGTTTCACATTTTGCTGACTTTGTTACTAGCATGGTTTAGTTCCATTGTTAAAAGGTTTTGAGTTAATTACATAAATGGTCCCTGAACTTGTTCGGATTTAGCGAGTTCAGTTCCTAGATCTCAAATCATTCGGGTTTAGTTCCTCTCACACATGCTTAGTTACTCTGTTGGTCCATGCCTCTAACTTCCGTTAAAATAGTCAGTTAAGTGTGAACATGTGACCTTCACGTGGAGGATATTTCGGTCATTTACTTCTAAAAAGACAATTTATATACTTTTAACGATTAACACTAAATCTTTTTTTCTTTGCTTTTCTTCAAAGCTTAAAATCAATAACCTTGTTGTCTACCTCCTTTTCACCCCACCACCATCACCAAACCCAAAACCTTAAGTTTAATTTAAATCCAAAATTAAACGCAATAGACTTATAAAAACAAAGCAAAATCCTAAATCTAAAATAAACCCACAAACAAAACCTTTAAATCGATTACCATGGAACCCCTAAAATCTAACAATAACTCACAACTACATATACACGGATACCCAAATTTGACCCATTTAACACAAAATACCTCACATAAGATACAAGTTTCTTCGTTGGCAACCTTTGGGTTTTTTATTTATTTATTATATTGGATTTCGATTTGGTTTTGTTTGAGGGTTTATATGAATTTCGATTTTTTCTGTCTACTTTTGGATTTTGAATTTTTGGGTTTCAAAATCTAGGTTTTGAGTTTTGATTTATACCATCATTGAGGGTTAAATTTTTGGGTTGCTACGTAGCAATAATTGGTGGGTCTCGAAGGTGGATGTCGTCGGTTTCGAAGTGAAGGCCGAGGAGGTGGTTGGCCGGAGCTGGTAGGTGGAAATAAAAAGGAGTTTTAGATGATGACGATGATGCTGATTGCTGACTATTAAGCTGCACAAACCGGAAAAATACTAAAATACCCATCACGTGACTTGCTAATGTCTTAGTTAACGGTTTTATTTAACAGATGTTAAGCGCAAGGACCATTTGTGTAACCAAACATGTGTGAGAGGGACTGAACCCGAATAATTTGCGACCTTTGGACTAAACCCCTTAAATCCGAACAAGCTCGGGACCTTTTATGTAATTAACTCAAAGGTTTTTATACTCCTAACATTTCGTGAATAAAATGTGAAACAACACAACCACTAGTTAAATGAGAAAACTCTAAAGCTCCAGGCCCGACTCAATATTAGGCTCAAATGGGCCAAACCCAATAATAGTAAACGTGAACCAATAGCCAATACATACACTAGGAATATACTAATCATAGTTTTCGAGACTCTAGTAAAGAAACATATATTATGATGAACGTGATTGTACTTTGTTGGGCCCAAGAAATGGAATGGATGAAGCAATAGAGTCTTGTGCGTGCTTGAATAAAGATGATTTTAGTTCGTGGAGGGTCCGAACTGAAATCATCAAGAATAATCCGAAGTGAAATTTTCTACTAAAGTTAAAAACAAATAATGCAATTGCGAAATTAATCTACTAAAGTTTTAAAGCTCGTGAAATGATTTTTCCGAAAAAGCACAGACTAGAGTGAAAATGGTTTTAAATTTTTTGGAAAACCGAGGTGCGAAGAGCAGCGATATTATTACACGAGTCATAATAAAACAAACGGTTTCAAGTCATTAAAATTGAAATTAAAAGTTTACAAGTTTGAAGATAACCAAGCATTTAAAGTATCACATAACATAATACATGATTAATTGTTTAACATAATTCCCAAAATGATTAAATAGGTCTTCTCCCAATTCTTGATTCACGTTACTTGCCTGACCCATCCATGATATGCACTTCGTGTCCTTACATTTGGTTTCCTGAAAACATGAGAAAAAGTGTCAAACTACATAAAGTAGCGAGTAAGTTTCAGTTTTCTAGTCCTCGACTAAAAATGGTTTGCGTCAAGTATAACAATACTTAAATAGTTTGCGATAAGTATAACAATACTTAAATAGTTTGTGACAAGTATAACAATACTTAAAAGATAGTTGGGAAAAGTAAACTATTGATTGAAATCATGTATAACGACTACTTGGCGTAATATAACTTAAGTGTTCACACTAAACCGATTAACCAACCGCGAAGCCCCTTACCCCACACTATCTACGAGGAGTCGTGTTCGATCCAGTAATATGTACTCAGACTGCCGCCTAAGTAAGGAACGGTTATTTCCTAAGTATCGATACTCATAATTACTAAACAACTTAACAAAGCTAATAGTGTGTTACGAAAATTAGGCACTTTTGTTATTTCAAAACTGATAGTAGTCACTTATGGTTAGTTATATTCCTCAAGAGTCACGTTAGTTATACAATCAATCAAAGTTCATACAAGTGCCGAGTGTGGCAATAAAATAAGTTCATACGAGTGCCGAGTGTGGCAATAAAATAAGTTCATACGAGTTCCGAGTGTGGCAATAAAATAAGTTCATACGAGTGCCGAGTGTGGCAATAAAATATGTTTATACAAGTGCCGAGTGTGGCTAAAATGTGTTTGCATACGAGTGCCGAGTGTGGCAATAAAATATGTTTGCATACGAGTGCCGAGTGTGGCAATAAAATATATTTGCATATATCTCATGCTTCACCCAAAAGACTTATTTAAAAACAGTAAATAAAAGTGGGGTTGTAACTCACGGTTTGCTAGAGAAGATACGAGTGCGAAGAGCGGTCGAAATGGGTCGGAATCGCGGAAATCCTATAGTAATACCAAGATTGAATAAGTAAGATTGTTTATGAGTTTATAATATCGTTAGTCAACGAAAATGGTTTTAATATAAGTGTTGTGTTTAAGTCTAACGAAAATCGGGCAGCGCTTTCGCGCCAAAATCTTTAAATCCAATTTTTAAACACTTTCCCGCTTAACAATTTTCATGACAATAGTTTATATAATTACACCAAACACCTTTGTATGTTAACATGTTCAATTAGTCCTTTTACAAACAAGTTTAAGCTTATTACAGGTTATTTAACACGGTTTGAAGAATAAGCTCAAGTTTACGTTTAATAGCCGAACGACCCATTTTCCAGGAATCTGGGCCAGGAATGCGCCGCATCTAGGCCCAGATGCGCCGCATTCTGGTGCCAGGTTCTTGGGAAAAATCGTTTTTATGCTCAAAAATGTTATTTTGGTGATGGATTTCAACATGCAACGATAGATACATCCAAATACTTGATGTTTTACAATTTATATAGGATTTTTAACCACAAATTCATAGATCTAAACATCCATTTTATAAAAACCCGTTTTTGTATATAAATGGTCATAAATCTTCATAAAAACTTGTTTTTAATTGTTAGATCATACATGCAAAGAGTTTATTTTGTAAAAACAGAATATTTAAAAGAGTTATACCGAATGGATGGTGATTTGAAGGAGATTGAAGTGTCCCCTTAGTGATTTTTGGCCCAAAATGCTAGAAATCGATTTTCCTTGACCCAAATGAAGATTACTTGCTTCCTTCTTGATTAAGAACGATTTTTGTGTGTTTATTTTGGTGATTTTATAGTGATTTTGTGGTGTTTAATCTCTGTAAATGAAAAGAAAAGAGAGTGTTCTTGAGAGAGTTTGCAATGAGAGAGAGAGAGAGAGAGAGTGAGTAATGAGAGTGTTTGTGTGTGTTTGGTGTTTATGAACCAAGAGTTGTGGGGGTGTTTAAATGGACTTACTAGACCATAAAAAATCCTTTCAACAAGTTTAACCCGGAGCCAAAGGGTTGGGCTCGTGTTTGACAAGTTTTAAGAGTTTACAAAAATTGCTAGTCTGCACCCAGAATGCGGCGCATTAGGCCCTTTATGCGGCGCATTTGGGGCAGATTCTGCAACTTTTCGTTTTTCGTTTGTTCCATTGTTAAGCATTTTTGTTAGTTGAAAGTTTACGGTTAGTTTAGATAGGGACTTAGGCAAGTTCACTAAGTGTTTTCTTGGTATTAGGATTCATTTTATGATTCCGATTTCGATTCCGACTCACACCTGTTTACGGTACAAGTATAGTTAAGATAAATTAACAGATAACTCAAGATGAAGAATGCGGATTTCACCTGAAAATTTAGACGGTTGTCACATCAGACCCAACAAATGTTAACTCGGATGAAGGAAAAATTAATTCAGAAGAAAAGGAAGTTAATTCGGAAGAATAGATAAATCTAGATAAACCGGTGAAAGATGCTGTATATGATGCAACACATGATGGTTTCATGGATTTGGAAGGAAATTATATTTCACAACCAAGGAAAAGGGTACCATATGGAGAAGCTGGTGTATGGAATGAGGATTTTGGAGAAGAAGGCATCCCAACTGATGTTGATGAAACTGGTGAAGATGAAGAACCGGTACATAATGAGGAAGAGACAGTTACAAGTGATGAACAAATGAAAGAGGTTGAAGCTCATAAAGAAGTTTCTAAAACTAGTTTTAGGAAGAAGTCTATTGCCAAAAAGATAACTTCTGGTGTGGTTATGGAAATTAAAAAGAAACTCACTAGTTGGAAAAGAAGAATGGATAAAGAACATTATAGAAAACATCTCAAGAATTACCTTGTTAGAGCTTATAGATTTACACCAAGACAAGTAGGTCAAATGAGAACTGAAATATTAGAGAAACATTTTCTTGAGGTGAAAACAAAGGAGAAACTAGAGGAAATGAAAATGGAGAGAGTTTTTGTGGATGATTCATTAAAGGAAAGACAAATGAAGGAAGCTCAACAAGCTCTTATACCTGAAAGAAGAAAGAAAGAAGAAGAAAGAAAGAAGAAGAAGAAAGAAGGAAGCAAGTTGATCAATCAAAATCTAGGCAGAATGTGACTTTAGGGAACTTGGTTGCTAAACAAAGTGCATATGTTGTTTTTCAAACAGAATTGAAGTTAAAGAAAGAGTTGGAGAAAGAATTTGAGGTTGATGCAATAGGTCAAGCACATATAGATGAATTACAAGAGTGGTATGATACAACTGATGATCAAGGGAATCTATTGGATAAATATGGATTTTCAGTTGAAGAGGATAATGCAAAGAAAGTTGTTACATGGGAAGGTTCAAGTTCAAGGATTGTAGATCCTTCAAGTGTAGAAAGAGTAAGATTGGAAGAGATTAAGAAAGGCATACTTGAAAAAAATCAAAGCATGGAGGTTTGATCCTTCAAGATATACAATTGTAGTTAAAGGGGGTCTTAATCATTACACTTAATACAACAAAACAGAAGATTTGTTAAAGTTGACAAAAAATGATCTCATTCAACTTAACAAACTGAAGATGATCAATCATGGTGTGTATCCTGTTGGGAAAGAATTTGAAGACTTGATTCAGGAACATGCTAAGAACAACTTTGCTGATTTTGCTAATTAAGAGAAAAATATCAAAAATGACTTAGATAGAGTTCCACTTCCACCTTCCAAGAAGATGAAGAATGCTCCAAAGATTATTGTGTGGATATTGGACTACAATACTCATGAGATTGTGATCAATAGAGAAGATGGGTCAGTAGATAGATTATATGAAGATGTTGATCTAAGAATACCGAGTGATGAAGAAATTCTATCCTTGGAAAAATTGCCATTTATTGATCATGAAAAGGATGAAGAAGGAAAACATTTCTTAGTTGTTCGAGTGTTTTGCTTGGAAGGAATGAAAGAAGGAAGAAGATAAATATGTAGAATAAATTTAATGAAGACAACTTGTGTAGTGTATAGTGTGTTTTTGAAGCAGAAGAAGATTTTGGAAGCATCATCAAAGGGGGTGATTGTTGGGGTTAAAACATAATGGATGAAGCTTCAAATCTACTCAAAGTTCAGTTTTGTTCTAAGTATTTAACTCGGAAGAACAAATGTTAACTTCTGAGTTAAAACTTAGTAAGCCAACATTCAAGAGTTTAACTCTGAAGAACAAGCTACTACTTCCGAGTTAAAGTAAATTTCATTAAAGTTAAAGTTAAAGTGAAGACTTAGTATAGTTGTTCATCTAAAGTGTTTTTAAATAAACACAAGGATGAGTTTTTTGTAATTATGTTTTGTTTGTACGGTATAAATAGTGAGAGAGACACATTTATTGTGTGCGTTTAGTGAGTTATTTTCTGTAAAGTGTAACAAACTCTCCCGCCATTTATGGCCTTTGAATGAAAACAATATTTAGTGAAAACTTGTGTTGATTCATACGTTCTGTTGGGAAAAACAATGATTTAACCCAAGTTTATCTGTTAATTAAAGTCTTAGTCTGAGTGACATGAGTCTGAGTGACTGAGTCTGAATGACTGAGTCTGAGTGACTCAAGCTGACTACTCAGACTCATGAAGAGACGTAGAGCAGTATTTTAGGCATGATAGTTAGATAAAATCTTCTATCCTTTTAGAAGATTTTCTAAGATTCGTACTTATCAAGCACACTATCATTGTGTATAAATAGTGAGCTTGAACTTTGTAATCGTTACACCTTTTGAAGAAGAAATATAACTGTGTGTTATTTTCACTGTTTCGTTATTATAATTCCGCTATAATAATTCGTGAAACTGAGTAATCAATCGATTAATAATAATTAACGTCTAAATACTTATTTGTGATTGATTAGCCATTGTTTGAGATCTTATTGAGACCTAACAACTGGTATCAGAGCAAATAAGATTTAAATTTTAATAAATTTATAAATCTTAAACGATCAATACATAAAATCTCACAAAAACAATGTCATCATCTTCAAACACACCTGCTATAGCTGGAAAAGGCATTCCCATTTTCAGTGGCCATAACTTTGCTCACTGGAAACTTAAAGCTGAGTGGCATTTATCTGGAATTCACGAAGAAATGCTAAGAATTGTACAGGAAGGACCAATGATTCCTGGAAAGGAAATTGACGAAGTCAAAGAAGGAGACAAAGTTGTCCAACGTGCAAGATGGGTTCAAACTCCTAAATCTCAATGGACAGATACAGATAAGTTACTATATAATCTAGATCCAAGAGCAAGAAGTATTCTAGGTAATGTTGTATCTGAACAAATATTCTCCAAGATTGCTGGATGTAGAACGGGAAAGGAAATATGGGATACATTAATTGTATCCTATGAAGGTGTCCCAATAGTAAGAGAACAAAGGCTGAACAGTCTAATTAGAAATTATGAAAATTTCTATGTAAAAGAAAAAGAAACCTTAGCTGATGTTCACACAAGGTTTCAAGTACTGTTGAATGACCTCTCTGCCTTAGGAACGATGAAAGAAGATGATGAAATATGCAAAAAGTTTGTTGACATCTTGCCCAACAAATTTGAATATGTGATCACATCTCTTGTGGTAAGTGAAAAATTGTCCACTTACAAGCTGCCTGGTCTTTTTGGATTGTTGCTGAATTTTGAAGAAGCTCAAGAAAGAAAAAAGATTAACAGAAGAAGGACCACAAGAGATCCAGAAGCTGCATTAGTTGCAACTAGCAAAAGGAATAAAGAAATTTATTCTAAAGCTGACTCGACTGAGTCTGAGTCACACTCAGACTCAGAATCTGACGATGAATCTGAAGTCAAGAAACTGAAAAGTCAGCTTGCCTTGTTAACTATGAAGCTTGAACAGAAGACATGCTACAAAGGAAAGAAACCTTTTGATCTGAAAAAGGTAAAATGCTTTAAATGCAATGAATATGGTCACATGGTTGCTGATTGTAAGGTAAAGAATGCTCAGACTGACCATATGGACGAAGTTGCTGAGAGGGCCCAAAGATACCGAAACAAGTATCTTAAGTATAAGAAAGGCAACAACTCAAACACACTAAAACCTCAAACTGAGCAGAAAGCATTCTTTGCTGAAGAATGGTTAGATGAGGAACTTTCATCTGATGAAGAGGAAGTAGTTGATAAATGTTTGATGGCATTGGTGGAGGAAGTAACTGAAGCTGAGAAATCTGCCTCTCAGTTCGAAAAGGACTTAAAGGAAGCTGAGAGAATGAGCTGCAACTCAGACTGGAACAAGTCTAAACTTTATAAGGTACACAATTTCAACTCTTACACAAATGAACAAAAACTTCAAATGTTTGAGTATATTTTTGTTGACTTAACCACCACTTTAGAAGAACAAACTGAACTTAAACAAAAATTCAAAGGTCTTGAAAACAATTTAAAAATTAAAGATGATAAGATAGCTGAACTAGAAAGTTATAAAGTACTTTTAAATGCTCAGATTGAAGCCTATAGTGATCTTGCAAAAGATAATCATAAACTTAGAGAAGAAACTGAGCATTATAAAAGAATTTGCAAATCTTGGTGCATATCATCCTTAAAAAATGAAGATTGTTTAAGGAGACAGGTACCCAAACAAGTTCAAGCAGTGTTGGGGGAGGGATTCAGTTTGAAGAAATACATGACTGAAGAAGAAGAAGAAGCTGAAAAAGCTGAAAGAGAAGAAATAATTTTCAAACCAGAAATTCTTCCAAATACTTTCACTTATTTGAAAGGAGAAAAAGTTATGATGTCAAATGCTTTTGTTAAACCTGTAATTTCTAAAGTTTCTAATAAAAGTGATTCTTCATCTTCTTCTCAGTCTGAATGTGTCAATGTGTCTGAAACTGAACAAAGTGTACATGATGAAAAAGCTCATGAGCATCTAACTAATAGATTGCCCAAAGCTGTGAGTAAACCTAAGATCCCGCACCCAGTCAGTCCCAAGAAACTGAATAAAAGTCATGAAACAAAAACTATTGATAAACTGGGAAATCAATTTTTGGAACTGACCAATATAGTCAAAATTTTAGTCAGGAACAAATCACCAACTCAAGTCAGACCCAAAACTCCTCCTAAGAGAATTTGCTACAATTGTGGTGAAAAAGGGCATGAAGCTGTATTTTGTAACCAACTGAGTCAGTCTAGACCACAGAAAAGTAATGTCCAAAAGTCAGCTTCACCAAAACATTGGACTGCCTCACATAAGTCAGTCTCATCAAAGTTGAGGTCAGTCTCATCAAAGTCGGTTTCTCCTCAAAAGCAAAGAAATAGTTCTCCATTAAAGAAACCATATGTGCAACCTATTCAAACTAAGTCATTCCCATCTCGAGTCAGTCTCAAGAACACCACATGTAGATACTGTGGTGTTATAGGTCACTATTCTGTTAACTGCATGAAAGAAATCAACAAATGGAACTATACCAGTCCCAAAACTGACTGCAAGATTGAACCTGAACTTAAACCTGCTCCAGTTCATGGATCCACTCTAAAGTGGGTACCCAAAAGGAACTAATTTCTTCTACGTTCATGTGCAGGACTCTACAAAATGGTATCTAGATAGTGGAGCATCAAGGCACATGACAGGAATGAAGTCTTTTCTACAAGACTATAAGGAAGAAGATGGGCCTCAAGTGAGATATGGTGATAACGGGGTATCAATGACACGTGGATATGGAAAGATTCATGCTGGAGCTGTTACATTCAAGAGAGTTGCATATGTGGAAGGATTACAAAATAACTTACTCAGTGTGAGTCAGATTACTGATGAGGATCATGAAGTCAGATTCAGGAAACAAGCTGGAATAATCTATAGTGCCAAGGGAAAACCGTTACTGCTCGCCAAGAGAGAAAGAGATGTATTCTGTCTGGATCTGAGCACAACAAATGATGAAGCTGAGACATGCCTGTTCACAGAGACAAAGGAAGTATTAAATTGGCTATGGCATCGAAGGTTATCTCATTTAAACTTCAAGAACATCAATGCCTTGTCCAAAAGCAAATTGGTACGAGGTCTGCCATAATTGACCTATACCAAAGACAAAGTTTGCTCAGCCTGTGTTCTTGGAAAGCAAACGAAGTCTCAATTTCCATCCAAAATGCTGCATTCCATAGATGAACCTCTGTTCATGCTACATATGGATTTATTTGGACCCATTGGGATTGAAAGTAAAGGAGGAAAGAAATATACACTAGTCATTGTTGATGAATTTACTCGATTTACTTGGGTCATATTCTTAAGGGCCAAGAGTGATGCAGTTGAGGAGATTATCACTCTGATCAAAAGAGAACAGCGACAGAAAAATACTCTTGTTCGTCAGATGAGAAGCGACCATGGAACTGAGTTCAAAAACTCAGTCCTAATAGATTTATGTGATCAATTAGGTATAGTTCAAAACTTTTCCTCAGTTCGAACTCCTCAACAAAATGGAGTGGCAGAGAGAAGAAACAGAACTCTTATTGAAGCTGCCAGAACAATGATATGTTATGGAAAAATGGAGATAAAATTCTGGGCTGAGGCTGTGAACACTGCATGCTTCACACAGAACCGATCAATCATTGTGAAGCGTCATGGCAAAACAACTTATGAATTGTATCATAACAAGGTCCCTTCAATTCATTACTTCCATATCTTTGGAAGTAGATGCTACATTCTCAACCAAAGAGACTTATTGTGTAAAATGTCTCCCAAAGCTGATGAAGGGCTATTTGTTGGATATAGGGATGGCAATAAAACCCGTACCCGATGGGGACCCGGTATCCGAACCCGTTTTGACTGGGGAATCCCCGAGTTGACCGGGGATGGGGATGGGGATGGGGAATCCCCGATATTAAAAACGGGGATGGGGACGGGGATGGTAATACTCTCTTAATACCCGTACCCGTACCCATACCCGTACCCATACCCATACCCATACCCGAAAAGTATCAAGTTTACATGTCACTTATATTAGTGGGCCTGATAATATTTCATTTGATATTCTGTACAAAACTTTTCATCTTCCTTCATCGATACTACCAATAAATAAAAAATAAAAAACCCTAGCCTCTTATACCCCTATACCACACAAGTACACAACTGTTAATGTTAATCTTCATAGAAGACGACTGCTGATGCTATATTGTTCATACAAATTTTTCAACAAGACAAGAATCATTGTTAAGGTAAATAACCTATAATCAATCCTTTCTTTATCATCATTATTCAGACCTATAATTGATCTTTTTAAGCTATCATCAATATTCAAAATAATAAATGTTTATTTTTATTCGTTATCTATTGTTAGGAGATTGGTCTATTTTATTCACTATTAGAATTTGTGTTGTAAACTTGTGATCTGATGTTTTATGTACTGTAATAAGGACATGCATGAACTTGTTACTCTTGATGTTCTATACACTATAAGTTACATTTGATGAATTTATTGTTCAGAAAGTATATGTATGTTTGGTGACTTGTCCTTGTTAATTGTTATGGTGTTTTGTTTGTTTCATTCTCATGATTTTTAATGTGTACCTTTCTTTATGTGTTTGTATGATCGGTAACACAATAAACTGATTGTTTTTGTTTATTATAGGAATGGATTTTGAAGAGAATACGACCCACGTAGCATCAACACAAAATAACCCTTCAAACTTACCTGAAGATAATCAGGTTCCGGATAATAATGTTGAAGAAGTTCTTGAACCTTCAGCTCAAAAGAACAAGAGATTAAAAAGTGTCGTTTGGAACCATTTTGAGAGGATAACAGTGGCTGGAAAACTAAAGGCGGAATGTCACGCTTGCAAAAGTTTGCTTAGTGGCGAATCAAGTCATGGTACCACGCATTTGCATGATCATATGAGATCATGCAAAAAAAGGAAACAACCGGATATTCGAGAAAGACTTTTGGTAGGAAACTCAAAATCAAAACTAGGTACTTATGTATACAAAGAGAAGGATGGAAGGATCTCATTTTGTAAAGGGTTGATTTGAATTCACATCTTAGTTTCCACAATTTGACTTGTAGTCTTGTCCTTTTGTTTCAACTGGTTTTGAATTCTTGTTGCGTGTATGAATTATGCAAAACTATTTTTGAAGTATGAAAGTCTAGAAGTTACTTTTTTCTTATTGTAATGTTTTTTTATACTTTGTTGGTTGATGTTACAGTAAGGCTAAGTGCCAAAAAAATATGTAGTTGGCTAGTTACAAAATACTTAATACGTGAGAAGGAAATCCCCGTTCTCGATGGGGATCCCCGTCCCCGATGGGGCTGGGGATGGGATTACAATTTTACTCCCCGTCGGGTATGGGGACGGGGATGGGGATGAATATTGAGATTGAGGATGGGGATGGGAAACATGATCCCCGAAATTCCCCGACCCATTGCCATCCCTAGTTGGATATTCAAGTATTGCTAAGGCATTCAGGGTCTACAATGAACGACGAAAAGTTGTCGAAGAAAGCATCAATGTCACGTTTGATGACACAACTCAGTCTGACAAAGATGACTCATCATCCCAGAATGATATCTCCAAAATTAATCAACTATGTGATGAACGGCTTATAACTTCATTTGAATCTGACAATCAGATTGAAGATCAGACTGCTGGCAACACACATCAAAATCAAGAATCAGAAAGTGAAACTGATGAACCATCGCTTCAGAATGTTCCAAAATTCGACACTTCAAAATCAAATGGAACTGATGAGACTCAGACTGAGATACCTCAATCTGACCAAGCTCAGCTTCAAACTACTCAGATTGATAATGCTCAGACTGAAGAAGAAGAGGTCACTGATAATGTTTAAGGCAACATTAATACTGTCAGAGGCCATCCTATTTCATCTGTTATTGGTTCTTTAACTGAAGGTGTTAAAACGAGAAGAAAGAATGCCACAACAAATTTCTGCTTCTATACAAATTTCTTGAGTCTGATGGAACCAAAGAAACTTGAAGAAGCCTTATTAGATGAAGACTGGGTGAATGGTATGCAAGAGGAGCTTGGAGAATTCATTCGAAACAATGTTTGGACAAAAGTCCCACGTCCCCTGTATAAGACCATTATTGGCCTTAAATGGATCTTTCGAAACAAGTATGATCAAGATGGAGTTGTGATCAGAAATAAAGCCAGACTGGTGGCTCAAGGCTACAAACAGGAAGAAGGCATTGACTACGATGAAACATTTGCTCCAGTGGCTCGAATAGAAGCAATTCGTCTATTCCTAGCATATGCAGCATTCAAAGATTTCTTGGTTTACCAAATGGATGTGAAGAGTGCCTTTCTGAATGAAGATTTGCAGGAGGAAGTCTATGTTAAGCAGCCTCCAGGTTTTGTTGATCAAAACTTTCCTGATCATGTTTTTAAGTTAAACAAAGCACTATATGGTCTCAAACAAGCTCCTAGAGCTTGGTATGATACATTGTCTGAATTTCTGATTAAAAATGATTTTAAAAGGGGATCAATTGATAAAACATTGTTCATCAAAAAGGAAAATGGTCATGTCATTTTGGTTCAAATATATGTTGATGACATTATATTTGGCTCCACAAATGATAAGTTGTGTACTTGGTTTTCAAAACTCATGTGTAGTGAATACATAATGAGTATGATGGGGGAACTTAACTTCTTTTTGGGCCTACAAGTGGAACAAAAGAAAGATGGAATTTTTTTAAACCAAAGTAAATATGTTCATGATTTAGTCAAGAAATTTGGTTTTGAAACAAGTTCTGAAATGAAAACACCAATGAGCATCTCTGACAAATTGCATAAAGACTCATCTGGCAAGTCAGTCTGTCAAGCCACTTATAGAGGAATGATTGGGTCTCTACTCTATTTAACTGCCAGTAGACCTGATATCATGTTTTCTACATGTCTATGTGCACGTTATCAAGCTGATCCCAAGGAATCTCATCTTAAAGCTGTCAAAAGAATATTTAGATATCTTAAGGGTACACCATATCTTGGTTTATGGTACCCTAAAGATTCTGGGTTTGAACTAATTGGCTACTCAGATGCAGATTATGCAGGTTGCAAACTTGACAGGAAAAGTACCTCCGGAGGATGTCAGCTTCTAGGAGGAAAGCTAGTCAGTTGGTCTAGTAAGAAACAAAACTCAGTTGCAACGTCCACTGCTGAAGCTGAGTATGTGGCTGCAGGAAGTTGTTGTGCACAATTGCTGTGGATGCAACATCAACTAGCTGATCTTGATATCAAGATTAAAAACACTCCTATCATGTGTGACAACAAGAGTGCAATCCAAATAACTGAGAATCCATTGTTCCACTCCAGAACCAAACACATCGAGATACGACATCATTTAATTAGAGATTGTGTGGAGAAAGGAAAGGTCAGACTGGAATTCGTGGTTACAAATGATCAACTGGCAGACATATTCACGAAGCCTCTGAGTGAGGACAGGTTTTTCTATCTCTTAGGAGAACTAGGAATGTTAAATCCTTAATCTGTCAAAAACATAAATCTCAGGCTGCCTTGTTAGTCAGCTTGTGAATTTTCAGTCTGACCCACTAGTCAGCTCCAGATATTTCAGTCTGACCAATTGCACAAACTGGATGTATTTTTAGTAAATATTTTTTAGATATATTTTTTTTAGTAAATATTTGTTAGATATATTTTTTTTTAAATAGTTTTTTTTTATATAATTTTTTTTAAACGAGTCAATGTACAGTCAAGGGTCAATAGTGCAAATCTGATAAAAGTTAAAGGTCTAAATTGAAAATTTCCTAACTTAGTTTCTTAAATCTTCGCTCCCTTAGTTCAAAAGTAACTGAATTTCAAATTTTAACCTAATTTTGTTCTTACTAATCTCCTGTTTGATTTTCTCTCTAATGGCAAACGCGAATATAATTCTTCATGTTACACCACGAATGATTCCAGGTGATGATTTTTAAAATCGTGTTCAGATCAAAGATAACAACCGCGTAGCCACCGCTGAAATTCCCGCCAACCGTCAAGACAGGGGTTTTGAGCAACTCATCCAGTATATGAAGGCACACCCCCTTTACGGCGCCTTCTTTTGTGCTAACACGATGTGTCCCCCGGTGCTCTCTGAATGGTGGTATACATGCACCGCTAACGCTGACAAGACAGCCCTCACTGGGACGAATAATGATGGGCTGAAGACAATCACCATTACCGAAGAAACCATTCGGGCAGCGCTCCTACTTCCCACCCTTGCTGAGGCAGGAGAGGGTGGATTTCAGGCAAGGAGGACCAAACAGCAAGCTCGAGCTGAGTCCTTCCCTCTCATTGGTCAGCCTGAAATACAGGGGGTCATTCAATATAAATTTTTTACTGGTAAATGGAAATTCCTATTTTCCATGATTACGCGGTGCTTGGGGGGTAAATCAGGCAGTTTGGGTCAGATGAACGAGTTTGAAACTCATCTGTTTCATGCCATGGTAACGGGTAGGAGAATCTCTTTTTCACAACTATATTTTGATGAGATTCTCTCCCTTGCTCTTAAATCAAAACGACCGAATGATGTTCCCTTCATTCGTGTCCTTTCTTTGTGTTTTGAGGAAGTCCTGGGAAAAGAAACTTATGATCAGCTGGATCAAATCTTCTACACTTGTGAACTCCCTAGGCTGACTCCAAAAATTTTCACTTATATTAATATCACTGAGGATGAGGTAGCATTAACACCTGTAATGCTCGAAGGGATTGCCAATCCTTTCATTGATCAAGAACAGACTGAGTCTGACTCTTCAGACTCAGATGTCCGAGCTGATAGAATTGCAGGGGAGATTGAGAGAATTATCCCTGCAGCAGATGCTGAGGTGGAAATAGGTGGGGCTGGGCATGATGAAGCTGACCAAGGTATGGATATTACTCTTTCTTTATCTCAGACTGAGAGTATCCCCTCTCAGCCTGAGCAGTCCACTCCACATCTTGATGTACTGGCTACACAAGCGACCAAACTGATGAACTCACCAAGTTCATTTGAAAAAGCTCTCACATCAAGCCCCACAGCAAATCAGGCACTGATGGACTCACTATTCCATGAGCCTGAGAGTTCTAAACTCCCCTCAAGTGCTGCAATTCAGACCAGTCTCTCTCTGCTAGAGCAAGAGTTGGATCTGACTGCCTTGACTACCCAAAGCCTTTTTAGGGTAGTAAACTTGGAGAAACACGTTGCTGCTACCACACATACATATGTGGCAAGCATTGAAGACGATGTCCCACTCCTGGATATCCCTGTACTTAGTATGGGACCACCCCCTTCAGGTTCAAAGCCAGTTCCATCGGCTATTTTCACTAACTCTGTGCTAGTTCACGATCAGGTACCACCCTCAAATCTCTTACACTCTCTTACACTAGTCGCCAATGCCTTACTCCCCAAACTGAGTGAGGTACAGACTTCATTTTCTATGGCTTATGATCATTCCCCTAAATCACAGGGAGGGAGTGAAGCTGTGCCATCTGTTACAACATCTACTGCTACCACTCAAACTCAGTCTGAGGTTGCATTGACTGTCCATGTGTTGTTACAAGCCCTCAAGGATATGTCTGCTCAGTTTGATGGCAGACTGAGTGCAATGCAGGCTGAGGTTCACGATATTAAAACTCACAATGCAGAGGAGATGAAGGAACTTAAGGAGATGGTGTTGAAACTGACCTCTGAGGTTAGTCTGATGAGAAAGGGGAAGAATGTTGCAGAGGTTTCTCAGATTCAGGGGGAGAAAATTGCTACTACAACTATTGAATCTGAGATCCCCAAGCAACGTTTGAAAAGGAAGAGAGAAGAGGGGGAGAAAAGGTATTATAAGACTACCAGGTTCAATACTAAAACCAGTCAGTCTGAGGTATTTTATGAAACTGATTGGAGTGACATATCAAGTGATGAGTCTGAGAAGGAAGAGAACAAGGGAAAAGGCAAAGTGGTGTATGCCAGTGACCCAGATCAGACTGAAGAAGGAGAACAAATGGTGGAACAGACTGAGCTTGAGACTGAGGTTAAAAAGAAACAAGATGAAGCTGAGAAATTGGCCAAACTTCAAAGATATGCTCACAACTCTGGAATGACTGTGGAGCAATACAAAGAATATGTGAAGGGGCTATATCAGGAGAGGTTTGAGGTCAATCCATATGATCAGTCATCAAAAGCTGCTGAAGAACTTGAGGCTGAGATGAAAGCTGAGGAAGATCTGGCCATTGAAGAAGAACAAATGAGAGTTGAAGCTGATAGAGAGAAGAAGCAAGGGTGGAATTCATAGAAAGAAATTTTATTCCAAGGAAGCACAAGAACAGAATTCAACACTTAGAGTGCACAAATCCTGGTAGATCTGATCTTTTGCTTACTTGCTATCACAAAGGAGGATCCTATAAAATTGGGCTAACCATGTTACATACATTGGGTCTGGAGGAATGGAAAGACATAGCCAGACTGAGCGCATGTATAACTAACCTTGAGCACCGAATGGCTGTAAAAAGAGAAGCTATCTATAATGTCCATGTAGCCAATATGCTAAAGCTGATAACTGATGAAGACTTTAGAGCATTCTGCACTATGCATAAAGTGAGGGCTGGTGCCAAATCCCTGGGTCTGGAATCAAGCAACATGCATCCTGTTCCCAAAGATGTTGTATTTCAGGACAGGACATATGTAGAGACTGAGAAGCATGCAGGCCTGTGTTATATAGATTGTGGGGGAGAGGAAAGTTTCCAAGCTAAAGACAGACTCAACATGGCTTCAATTTACCATTGCATAGCCCTGCTTAGTGAGTGTGAGTCTGCTCAGTGTATCCCATTTAGAATGAAGCTGATTAGATGGCTGTTCAACAATCTCAGGAGGATAGAAGAAATTGGAACTTTGGCTGACAAAGTGGAGTTAATCAAGAAAGAATATCAACTGCACTTTCACAAATCTGACACTGAAATGGAGAGATTGCTAGCTTGGAAGTCAGAAAGGTTGAAGTGGTTAGAAGAAGTAAAGCAGCCTGTGCCATTTGAGACTTCCCTGAAGAAGAAGAAGAAGAGAACCCTCAAGAAGAAAAGTAATTTGGATGATGTATATTTTTGTTCACAAACAATGTCTTTTACTTTTTCTGTTTGGGTTTATTTTTGGTGCATCGTTTGTAAAAGACTTTGATTGAAACAGATAGGGGGAGATTGTTGGGAAAAACAATGATTTAACCCAAGTTTATCTGTTAATTAAAGTCTTAGTCTGAGTGACATGAGTCTGAGTGACTGAGTCTGAGTGACTCAAGCTGACTACTCAGACTCATGAAGAGACGTAGAGCAGTATTTTAGGCATGATAGTTAGATAAAATCTTCTATCCTTTTAGAAGATTTTCTAAGATTCGTACTTATCAAGCTCACTATCATTGTGTATAAATAGTGAGTTTGAACTTTGTAATCGTTACACCTTTTGAAGAAGAAATATAACTGTGTGTTATTTTCACTGTTTCGTTATTATAATTCCGCTATAATAATTCGTGAAACTGAGTAATCAATCGATTAATAATAATTAACGTCTAAATACTTATTTGTGATTGATTAGCCATTGTTTAAGATCTTATTGAGACCTAACACTTTCTAATCATCAATTCATTACTAGATCATTATTCCGCCATCATCTAGTGTTAGTTAATCACATAGTATTGATCTGAAGGGTTAAATTCCTGTCAAATACAAACATATAGCTATATACTATCGTCTATAGTTTACATAATCCCCTCATTCCGAACAAGAGGATGTTGAATGTTCAGACTAGATCTAAAATCTAAAAATAACCGAAGTTAAGCTATTTGTGAAGATGTCTGCAAACTGATGAGCTTATGGAACATGAAGCACACGAACTTGTCCAATGTCAACTTTTTCCCTAACAAAGTGTAAATCCATTTCAACATGTTAGGTAGGTTGGTTCTATATAGGGTTAGATGACAAATACATTGTACTAACATCATCACAAAATAAAACAGTAGCACGAGAAAGAGGACAGTGAAGCTCTAAAAGAAGATTACACAACCATAACGATTCAGCAATAGCATTGGCTACGCCTCTATACTCAGCTTCTGCGTTGGACCTAGACACAACATGTTGACGCTTAGAGGACCAAGAAACAAGATTTTCTCCAACAAAAACATAATATCTAGAAGTGGAACGTCGGGTCTTAGAACACCCGATCCAACCCGCATCAGTATAAGTGATGAGGCGATCAGTGACAGTGACACTGACAGGTGGGCGAATGAAAACCCGTTATTGAAAGTCCATTGTAGATATCGGAGGATACGCTTAAGGGCTTTGAAATGAGGCTCACGCGAATCATTCATATATAGACAACCTTTTTGTACATTATAGGCAATGTTAAGAAGTGTGAATGTAAGATATTGCAATGCACCAACATAATTGTGATAACGAGTAGGATTCGAGACAGGATTTCCAGTGGGGGGAAGTTTAGCTTTTGTGTCGGAAGAGTGTTCCATGGGTTGCAGTCTGTCATGTCGGCACGAGCAAGTATGTCCCCGAGCAAATAAGCGTGGTACATAAACAAAACTACTGACCCAAAGGATAATGAGCCAAGATCAGTCATCGCAAACTCGCGAGAAAGATGAGAGATGACATCCTTGACTAAATCCGCAGATGAAGCAGCAAGGATGATATGAGTTACATAAAGAAGAAGATAAATAGTATCCTTACCACACCGAAAAATGAATAAGGAGGTATCAGATTTGCTGCTAATAAAATCAAGAGACCTAGCATAAACTGCAAATCGATGATACCAAGCACGAGGGGCTTGTTTGAGGACATATAACGCCTTTTTAAGCTAACAAAGATGATGAGAAAACATGGTACTAATGTAACGAGGTGGTTGTTTAAGATACACAATCTCGGTGAGATTTCCATGAAGAAAAGCATTCATAACATCAAGTTGATGTATAGGCCAAGAATGCGAAATAACAATACTCATGACAGTACGTATAGTTAACTATTGGCTAAATGTCTCATCATAATCTAATTCGGGTTATTGGGAGAAGCCTTGGGCCACAAGACGGGCCTGATAACGTTGGAGACGTCCTGATCCATCAAACTTGGGTCGAAAAAGCCATCGACAATAACTATGTTGGCGCGTGGAGGATAAAGAACAAGCTCCCATGTGTCGTTGTCCAAGAGAGCCGACGTCTCATAATCCAACGAGGCTTTCCAACGTGGGTCACATAAAGCATGAGCATGAGACTGAGGAATGGGAGAAACATCAGAAATAACTAAAAGATTGAGAACATGACGGGGTTTGAGAGAACCCATTTTAGACCGTGTGGTCATTGGGTGAGAAGGAGACGGAGGGACAATAGAGCTACCTGAGAGCTGTTTTCCAATAACCAGGGTGGTTGTGGTTGTGGAAGCTCCGGTAACAGAGCTGTAGGTCCCAGTGGTCCGATCTACAGGGTTAAACTAATACCAATTACGAGGCGGAATCTTGTAATCAATAGAACACGCAGGTTATAATCTAAAGCAATAAACACAAGAACACAATTACCGAATTCTTAATACTTTGATTAACAAGCACTGTTACAATCCAAAAGTATTAACTCCGAATTCTCTCTAAACCAACAACCCTAAACTGATCTGAACACCTCTATTTATAGAGTAACATGTCCAGCCAGTTTGGGTTTGGGCTTTTGCTGGGCCTCACGGACATGCAAGTCCGTGAGCAGCCCATAAAGCTAAAACTATACAAACTAATACAGTGATATATAAACAAAACATAATAGAACATCCAGTCATTGCATTCTTGCACCAACAAACTCCCCCTTGACTGATGCTTCTTTTCTTTGATCAAAATATCACTATCAGCATTAACCTGCAAAGTTAAACAACCGTCAACTATCCTTTGGTAATCTCTACCAATATCTCCCCAGCCTTCTTGAGAAATGATGTGGTTTTTCTTCAACATCTTCAGGTCTTTTTCCGTCAGATTTGCCAGTTGAGTAGCATCGATTACTCTCAGAATCTCTGTCATGCCTTCTTCGACTTCATCATCTTCCTTGTATATCACGGCTTCGCCAGTTTCGGTATCTACCGCCCAAATATGCATGTCTCCAAGAATATCTCGACCAAAATTCTTCATCGGGATCTTTGTCATGCAGGCGATCGGAGGATATAACATTCTCGTTGCAGCTCTGCCGGTCTCAGGATTGATCTTCTTTATGTGAATCATAATTTTTCCTGTTGCTGGTGTGAATTCCTTGAATACTCCAACTCTTCCTTCTTCTTTAATCACTCGTTCAACCCAACTTGCGTATTCGTCCTTTTCCCTATTTATCAAGTTGAGCCTTGACAAGCACATAAGCTCCGGCTTTGGGAACGAGTTGAAGTTTTCCCGATTCCTACTTAAATACTGCACACCATCAAATCTCTTGATTACAAAAACCTTCAATTCTGAATCAAACAACCAGCTGATGATGCCCAGATGCGGCTGACGTTCTCTAGTAAAGAACTTTCTAATAAGCGGTGTCTGCTTCTTTGGATCAAGCTTTCGAAACCACCCTCGTCGTTTTCAAGGCTTGGCTTCGCGCTGCTTTCACCTTGTTCTTCTGCACTTACTGGTTCCTGGAAAACATAATCATCTTCTTCACCTTCATTCTCTGCAGTTTTGTCTTCAAGTAACCATGTATCCTCGTTACTGTCCCCGAACACCTGCTGTTGATTTTCACCTTGAGTTTGCTGCTGCGGTTGCTCCCCCTGGTCTGCAGACTGGTAAAGAACCAAGGCTCGAGAAATGGAGGCGATCTGCTCTCTTTGTCGTGCAGCACTTGGATCATCATGATCATCTCTTCGTTGCTATCTGATAGTAGTTGCTTTGCACGTTTCCTCCCCCTGAGCAGATAGTCGCTTGGAGAGCATCTGAACCTGGGGTTCAAGAGTGGAAATGCGGTTGGACTTTTCAGCGTTAGACTGCTTAAGAGTGGCAACCTGAGAAGAGAGCTGCAAAACAAGTAAATGTAAGTCATGAAGAGTAGGAGTTCCAGTGTGTGTGTGTGGGGGGGGGGGGGGGGGGGCAGTCTCCGTGGCTCGTTTCTTGCGCGGGCGCTCAACAACGGTAGATGATACCGACTCGTCACCGATGGGGAAAGATCGTTTCCCATGAGGCGATGCCCGAGTAGTAACAGGGTGAAATGAAGAGGTGGTTGCATCAGCGTCAATATTAATCTCCTCGGTAGCTGCAGTGTTAACCGCAGTGGGAGTAGCAGGAGCTGCAGTAGCAGGATCTGGAGAGGTGACTACAACCTCAGTAGCAATAGACTGATGGCTCCCAGATGGAGGAATATTTGCATGCTCTGGGATAGCTGATAATGATGGAACCCTCGGATAGTTCTCAATCTGTTGGAATGTACTATCACTGGACGTGGTGTCCAAGGAGATTGGAATCTTAGCCTTGCGCTTTGGGCGTGAAGAGAATCCGCGAGATACCGGAGGAGCAATAGAAGAAGCAGTGTTTTCAGTGCGTGGTCGCTAGATAGAATATGAGCATCCTCATCAATGTCTGTATCAACAAAATTGAGATCAACTATGGCCCCGAAAAGAGGTGTATCCTGGGGTTGAGCCTCTTGTGCAGGTCGGGGATGAATCTTGAGGCATGTATGAAACAGATTTGGACCACCAATCTGATTAACCTTCGTTGTGAGATTCTGAACGGGAAGGTTAGGGATGAAATGCCGTAGAATGATCATGACGAAGTGCGGGTAGAGCATGAGTGAATTGGGTTTGGTCAATTTCAGATCATTTTGAAACATTTGAAATACATACTCAGCCACGGGATAGGGTTTGTTGAGGACCAGACTAAGCATCATCGACAGCAGTAGATTGTCAATGTTGTCATGAGAGGTCTTGGAATACTTAAACACCGATACAAACACATGAACCAGATACCGCCATGGGCCGAGGAATTTGCCCTTAGGAAAAGAGACAGTAGGAAATGGGCCTGCGTATCCCAGAAATGGCAATTTTCGGCGAAGAAAGCGGTTGCCGAATGAGGAAGGTGCACTTTCATAGGAGCTTCGGCCAAGGTGAAAAATCTCCCGTAGGTTAGTGCTGCTGAAAGTAATTTCTTGATTGTTAACTACGGTGCGTAAACCGTCCTGGTGCTTTGCAGTAACCGGATGGATAAGATCGACATGAGTAAGGTAGGTGAGAAACTGTTGAACCAACGGGATATTTATTTGGGGATCTTCACTGAGGATAAAAGCCATTCGGGAGTGTTGTAAGAAGAGAATTGTCTCTCAAAAGCGAAGTGCCGAAGGATCGTCTAAAGCGAAACTGACTGCATGATTATGCCGTTTATCAAAAAGTCTCTCCATCTGTAAAATCTGTAGACATGAACACGTTAGAAACGATAGTCACGAACATGTATGTATGCCGAACATGAAAGTTGCCGAGCATGCATGTTCGTGTAACAGATAAGTAAGTAATCAATGTTTAACGAACATGTGTGTTCGTAGATAGAAAGCACGAACATGTATGGTGACGAACAAGATGTTCGTCGAAGACACAACCATGGTGACGAACAAGGTGTTCGTCCAAGAAAATGGACAAGATGTTCGTCTAAGACACTAGCATGGGAACGAACAAGTATGTTCGTGCAAGTCACAGGCATGGTGACGAACACGTATGTTCGTCAATCACGACGAACAAGTATGTTCGTCGAAGTTCTTAGCATGAGGACGAACAAGTGTGTCCAAGTTAACGAACAAGTATGTTCGTCTAAGATCTTAGCAGGAGGACGAACAAGTGTGTCCAAGTTGACGAACAAGTATGTTCGTCTAAGATCACGAAGATGGGGACGAACAAGTATGTTCGTCCAAGTTGACGAACAAGTATGTTCGTCCTTGGCATGAGAAAAACTCCTAAGGCATTAATATTCTGGCGAAGATGAACACACGAACAAAGCAAGCAATAACATCAACGAAGAAGATCATCATAGCAGATTATGGCAAATTATGGACGAACACACCATGAATACGAACAAGTTTATCAAGAATTATCAAGAGTAATTTCCAAATTAAGAGCATTAACACGAACTACTTGAACAAGTATGAGCAAAGTATAGCAGTTATGGACGAACATTAACGAAGTTTTAACGAACATAAGAAACTTACATGAGTATGATTGAACGAACGATGTACTTCGTGAGAGAATAATTGAGAAAATTTCTATGGCTCCAAGTAAAAGTAAAAAGTGAAAAGGTAATTCACCGTTTGTGAGTATTTATAGGCCATGAGTGGGCCTGTGGGCTTTGTAGAACTGGGCCAGAAATATTGGGCCCGATGGACCGTGGGAAAATATTTAACCAACGTTTAACGAAAAAAATAAAATGACAAAGAGAAATATAAAAATGAAGAACAGTAAAAACATTAACTAAGCGAACAATGGTAGTATACATTTATGAAACATAATTCGATCGGATTGCTTATCGGGGTTCCAAAGATAATTTAATTTAAATCCATGTTTGTGTAGTTGTCCAATTTAACCGTTTAGTCTGATAGTTATAAGATAGTGTTTTAATTACAAGTAAGCTGGTTTAAAGTTTAAGCTTAAAAGCACCCATGTAAATCAGACATTCGACAAAATTCGGAGAGCACTCAAGGTTTTTGTGAAGTATTTTAAGTTACGAGTGGTATGGAATGGTTACCAAGCTAGACAAGGGCAGCATATGAAACTGGCGAAGGGATGGCTCATAATGAATATTAAAACAGTTGTTTTAGTGCAAGTCAAAGACTAACGTCAATGAAGTTTAAAGAATTCTGCTGACTTTCTATGAAATCCTATGGCAAGCTTTCTACCAACCAATCCCAAACCGTAAAGGCCTTAGGTGGCTAGGTGAACAAGGGCACCCCGAGGGTATACTGACTCAGATTTCAAAGGCCGCTTATATGAATTCAGTAACCTATGAGCACACTCATTATATGTAATTCAATGTGAGCAAAACCCATCTGTAAGCGCAACATATGACCCGTAACAAAAATCTAATCTCAACCTTTATTGTGGCATACAAAATTAAGTCGTTTAATGTAGGAAGTAAGAGGGATTTAAAACAGACAAACCAAACTATCGGAAACAACTAAAAGACGAAAGGCCACAAGACAATGGAGGTTAAACTAAAATACTATGGAGAATTATAAGTGCATGTAATAGCAAGAACCCGATCTAAGACTAAGAGTCATAAGCAAAAGTTATCTTCATCTCGAATTTTAGATTTCAAACTAAGTTACACTAATTTTGTTTTTTTATTATTTTTTATTATTATTTTTCTTTTTAAGACGAAAAGGAAAATAAGAAAAGAAAATTAATCTAATTTTTTTTTTTTTTTTTTAAATACATAAACGTTGGTTAATCTAAGTTGTGAAGTCCAATACGTTGAATGAGTGATTCAAAGCGAGATTTGTCAAAGGCTTTGGTAAAGAGATCGGCCATATTGTTTTCGGAAGAAACGCGAATTATATCTATGAGTTTCTTTTCATAGTAGTCTCTAATGAAGTGATGCTTAAAATCTATGTGGCGGGTCTTGCTATGCTTAACAGAATTTTTAATAACGGAAACAGCAGCCTCATTATCTATATTAATAGGAGTAGAGGTATAGAATAAACCGTAATCCAGCATTTGTTGTTGAATCCAGAGAACCTGTGACACACAGCTACCCGCAGCGATGTATTCGGCTTCACATGATGAGACTGAGACAGTTGTCTGTTTCTTGCATTGCCAAGACACGAGGCGTCCTCCCAAAAATTGACAACCACCAGAGGTTGACTTGCGATCGATATTGCATCCACCCAAATCCGAGTCAGTGAATGCTTCGAGAAAGAGGTCGCTTCCTTTGGGATACCAGAGACCCAGCCGCGTTCGGCCTTTGAGGTAGAGAAGAATCCTCTTTACCGCAGAGTGATGAGACAGCTTAGGACAAGCTTGAAACCTGGCACATAAACATACAACAAACATTATGTCCGGACGAGATGCAGTAAGATACATTAAAGAGCCTATAATGCCACGATAAATGGTTGGATCCATGTCAGGATCATTTTGTGCGTTTGTTTCCAGATTGTGCTGTTGAGGAATGGGAGTAGCAATGGACTTGGCATCGATCATGTTGAATTTCTTGAGCATTTCGGTGACGTAGTTTGATTGATGGACAAACATACCGCCGGGTAGTTGCTCGACTTGTAACCCTAGAAAGAGCTTGAGTTCTCCCATGGCGCTCATTTCGAATTTATCTTTCATAATTTTTTCAAAATCTTTGCACATTTGATTATCAGTGGAACCGAAGATAATGTCGTCTACGTATACTTGAACCAATAGTTTAGCCTTGGACGAATCTTTGATGAATAGAGTGCTATCGATACGACCTCTCTTGAAACCGGATTCTAAGAGAAAAGTTGATAATGTTCCATACCACAGACGAGGGGCTTGATGAAGACCGTATAAAGCTTTGTTGAGCTTGTATACTCTATCAGGGTGTTGTGGGTCTTCGAAACCGGGGGGCTGCTGAACATAAACGGTGTCATCGATTTTACCATAAAGGAAAGCGCTCTTAACATCAAGCTGGTAAACCGTAAATCCCATGTGAGAGGTATAAGCTAAGAAGATACGAACGGCCTCGAGGCGAACGACTGGGGCGAATACATCCTGAAAATCCAATCCTTCTTCTTGATAGAATCCTTGTACCACTAAGCGAGCTTTGTTGCGAGTGATAATTCCACGGTCATCCCGTTTGCATCGGAAAACCCATTTAGTGCCTATAGCGTAGGCATCGTTAGGTAGGATCATGAGTACCTAGACCCCTAGTTTCTCAAACTGAGCTAATTCTTCTTGACAGGCGTGTACCCAGTTTGCGTCTTTAAGGGCCATATGAATATTGGCAGGGACTTCTTGGGAAACGAAGCAGAAATAGCGGCAGTTGTTGAAATCCTCGGAGGTCGTGGCAAAGGCATACATGCCTTGTATATCCTCGAATTGCGTTCGAGTTTGAACGGGTGCGTTGGGATCGCCAATAATGTTTTCGAATGGGAGATCCTGGTGAATTCGAGACACAACGTGCGGTTCTGCCGCATCGTCTTGAGCGGTTGCAGGAAGTGGTTCTGCCACATTTTCTTGATCATCGGCTGGATCTTCGTCGACGAGTGGTTCTGCCACAACGTCTTGATCATCTACTTGAGCATCGGTGTCAGCAGGTTCAGCAACAATTTCTTGAATGACTTGGGTACGAGGAAATACTGAATCTTCATCATCAGAAGAGAAACTCAGGTTCTCTGTTCCTGTATGAGTCACACTAGGAGAAATGTTAAATGATTTAAATAATGCATCATAGTCGAAAGCGATATCTGGACCGTTTTGTTTTTCAAAAGTGTAGCTAGTTATTTCCAAGTTAAAAACAATTTCCACTGTACGTGAAGGTTTTAGGTAAACTCTTTTGTTAGCGCAACCCTCAACATATCCAAGAAAGTATCCCTGGACGGATTTAGGTGCGAACTTGGTGGTGTAATTTGTTTTTAAAACAGTGCAAGGAGCCCCAAAGGGTTCCAATCCAGCAAGATTAGGCTTACGACTATTGAGCAGTTCATAACTTGTTTTATCAAACCGTTTCACCGTCAACACTCGATTAAGGACGTAACAAGCTGTATTCACTGCCTCCCCCCAGAATGTAACGGGGATAAGTGAGTCAACCAGCATGGTACGTGCAGCTTCTATCAAGTGTCTGTTTTTCCTCTCAGCGACTCCGTTTTGTTGTGGTTCATATGGAGCGTTGTGTTGTTGAACTATTCCATTTGCAAGACAATAGAAGGTCATCGTGTAATTTTTGAATTATGTCCCGTTATCGCTGCGCAGACGCTTGACATTGGCTTTGTATACATTTTGAGCATGTCAAAGAAGTTGATTAGCGTGCCAGCTGTTTCACTCTTAGTGGCTAAAAAGTAAACCCAAGAGTAGCAAGTGTAATCATCGGTGATCACTAGACAATAGTATTTCCCTCCGAAGCTTCTTTGTGCAATAGGACCGAAAAGATCAGTGTGCATTAGCTCGAATGGTTTCTCGATTGTGTTGATGGCCTTGGACTTGTGATGTTGCTTGTCTTGCTTTCCGAGTTTGCATGGAATACATTTATCTTCATACTCAAAACGTTCGAGTGGAACTCCATTGACTAGCCCTTTCTTTGTGATCTCATTCATTTTCCGAAAGTGTAAATGTGCCATATTTCTGTGCCAAATCATGACTTCTTCACTAGTTGACTTTGACAATAGACATGTTGAATCGGTGGTGAGTTCAGTGTTGTTCATATCCATAATGAACGTGTTTTTCGTTCTTGGGGCACGCATCAGTATCAGATCCTCAGGAATATCAATTCCTGTTTTGAGAATCAAAGCCTCCTTCTTGGTAAAATACACGGGGTTATCGTTGTCGCAGATTTGAGAGACACTAAGCAAATTGTGTTCTAGCTGCCTGACGTAAAATACATCATTCAGTGTGATTTTTCCGTTTGTAACTGATCCAATTCCAGTTATTTCTCCACCTTTTTGTCCAACAAAATTTACTCGACCTTTCTTTCCGGATTCGAAGTTGTTAAGCAGACTTCGTTCTCCCGTCATGTGCCTGGAACATCCACTGTCAACGTACCAGTTGTTGACGAGTCGGTGACTCGGTTCCTGCACACAAGATAAAATTATTAGTTATCATGGGGAACCCAGACCATGACAGACATGGATTGACCGTTCTCAGTCACATATGTGACTCTTTTGTAAACTCCCTTATTTTGGTGAGAAATCGGAGATGTGTGACGTGTGGAGTAATGACTGTTAGAGTTGTAAGGAACTCTATGACTCATTTGTGGGGAACTGTAACGGGGATGAGTGTAATGACGTGGTTCATAATGAGGACGCGGAGGACTATGATTATAATTTCCATGATAGTGTTGTGGAGGACTTGGATAATGATTATGATGGTGATATCGTGGAGGACTATGGGAGCGTTGGTCATAATGGTGTTGATGATAAGATGGAACGAAAGGTTGTTGTGGCCGCTAGTGAGGACGGTGAGAAAAGTTTCTCGTGCTTGGTTTACTGTGCCCATAATTTCGTGAGTTTGTGGCTGTACGGTCGTGATGTGGGTTTCGTAGAATTTGAACTGGTTTCGTGGGAGTGGATTTAGCTGGCTGTGGAGGCGTGGGTTTAACTTGAGATTCTTTTCGCTTGTTAGTGCAAATTGAGGCCACATGTCCACGTTCACGACATTTGAAACAATTTAAAGTTTCCATCTTATTTGATTGATCGGGTTCAGCATCAGAGGATAAACTTTGCTTAGATTTGATATCTTTACTTGAGATGAATGTTTTGAGCAAAGGTTCGCATGTGGAGTTTTGAGTCTGAACACTTGAGGGTTGTTTCTCTTGAGATTTCGTGTTTTCCTGATCCATAGAGCTTGAAGATTCACATTTTTCAGGTTGTGGAGGCCCGTTTTTGAAGAAACTAAAGTTGTTATTATATGGAGGTGGTGTTTGGTTATATCCTAAGCCTTCAGATTTTCCACTTGTGCGTTGACGACTCAAGATAGAGTTCAAAGTACTTGAAGAAGTACGGAATTGCTCGAACTTCCTTTCCTGCTCAGTTAGTTGTATTTCACAAAGGTTTAACTCTTGGACCTTTTCAGCAAACTTTCTCTTTTCAGTTTCAAGACATTCGTATAGTGTATCAATTTTATGTGTCAAAATGCCAACATTTGAGAAAAGTTTCTTTCGATCCTTCTCGTTTTTATAATATTTTGTGGCAAAATCTTCTTTTTGATAAGTTAAGATTGATATGGTTTGCTCGAGTTCAGTTTGCTGAGATTCCAAATTGGATACTGATCTAGTCAGGTTATCGTTTTGGAGAGTTAAAACAGTGTAAGATTTGCAGAACTCCTTCATAGATTTAGAGTCAAGAAGTACCTTTGTCTTGTCCGAGTCGAGGTCAGCCATTTTAGCAATAAGGTTCTCATTGGATAGATCGACGGTACAACTACAGACTTTAGAGGTGTCTTGAATATCTTCAACCTCTTCAACATATTCTTCAATGGAGCTTAAATCACTGTCAGTGCCTGACGCTTTTTCTGTATTACAGACTTCACTGCGAATTTCTTCGATAGATGCCATGAGAGCTTGATTTCTTTCATCAGTACAGATTTGCCAATCGTATGTTCGATCATCGTGTTGAACTATCATGGCATGTGACGCTAAACTGCGTTGTAGTTGCGAGGAGGTGGTTCTGGTTTTGCCTTGATTTGGAGTATATTCCACCTTAGGCTGTTGACATTCTCTAGCGAAATGGCCATGACCTTGACAGTTGTAACAGCGTACCTTAGATTTGTCGAAGCCTGCTTTTCCGGTTCTAAGACTACGTCCTGTTCTAGTCATAAATCGTTTGATCCTGTTGGTAATCATGGTTGTTTGCCATTGTAAGTCCATTTCCTCTAGGTCGTCCTGATCGACTTGACTAAATTCTTCATCCCACAATCCTGGATCAGTAATTTTACCTTGAACTTGATTACCGTAAGCAGACAAAAAACATGATAGGATTTCTAGACTTTCTTCTGCTGATTTAACACTAATTGGCATTTTTTGATAAGTATTCGCAACATTTGGTACTGCTGCAGTTGTAGTTGTACCAGTAGAAGAATGAGTGTCAGGAGTTGCTTGACCATTTTCAGACATGAGCGCAGTTGCATTTACAGAGGCATTAGATTCTGAGGATTGTCCATAAGGTGTTTGATCTGAGACAGCATCGATAGTTAAACGTGTTTGTTCATAACCTCTAAATCTCTCAATTACCGTTGGTAGAGTTAATTTGGTACCGTCTTCTTTTCTCTGATAGTATTCATCTTTTAGTAAATTCACGTAAACCTCCCAACGCTTGGGTTAAGCATCCAAAAATCGTTCTATTTTTTCGTCTCCAATGGTTATACGAGCTCTGGCAAGGTCAGATAGCAGATTGTGAAATCTATTGACAGTGTCTTCAAAATTTTCATTTATACCTGCTCTAAACGTATCGAATTGTCTTTTAAGAATACTTCCTCTACTTCTTTGTTGAGCAGCACTTCCAACATACTGAGTCTCGATTGCTTTCCAAAGTTCATAAGCGGTTTTGTGATCCTCACAGATGTGTATCGTTTCAATAGGCAGAGCCATTTTCAGATTTGCCCATACTCGGTTTTCATCATCAAATACTCTTCTATGATCAGCTGAGAGAGAAGAGATTGGAATAATAGAGTTTGTACCACTTGAGGTCTGTGTTGGACGTGTGTATTTTGTTTCGATACATAGCCACATTTGTACGTCATTATACCGACAGAAAGATTCGAATTTATCGACCCATTCGTAATACTGTAATGAATTTATTAACTTGGGAGGGGTGTTAGTTGATTGTCTTGAATCCATTTTAAAAGAAATCAGCGAAGTTGACTCACGAAGCTACGAAGTGGAATTACAACGATGGTTAACGAAGATGTTCGGCGAAGATGTAAAGTCACGAAGAAGTAAGGTCACGAAGATGTAGGTCACGAAGATGTAGGTCACGAAGAAGTAAGGTCACGAAGATGTAGGTCACGAAGATGTAGGTCACGAAGAAGTAAGTTCACGAAGATGTAGGTCACGAAGATGTAGGTCACGAAGATGTATGTCACGAAGAAGTAAGTTCACGAAGATGTAAGGTCACGAAGATGTATGTCACGAAGATGTTGTGTTGGCAAAGATGGGTGTCAGTCACGAAGATGTTGTTCGGCGAAGATGGGTGTCAGTCACGAAGATGTTGTTCGGCGAAGATGGGTCACGAAGATGGTGTTCGCAGACTTAGAAGATCCACTAACAAAGATGTTCACGAAGATGCTCCACGAAAATGCTCCACGAAAAATTCACGAAGATGTCCTCACGAATTAAATCCACGAAGATGTCTCCAAGAATTGAATCCACGAAGATGTCTCACGAAGTAAATCCACGAATTAAATCCACGAAGGTTGATCCACGAAAAAGCAGAAACCCTAATCCTTAACAAACCGCCGCCGAAGATGTAATAAGAACCCTAATTCTCACAAACAGCCGTCGAAGACTAAGAACCCTAATTTCCAGAATCGATTAAAACCTTAATTTAACCCTGAACCAAATCTCGATAGACAGCAAACAATGCGTTTACTCTGATACCAATTGTAGGTCCCAGTGGTCCGATCTACAGGGTTAAACTAATACCAATTACGAGGCGGAATCTTGTAATCAATAGAACACGCAAGTTATAATCTAAAGCAATAAACACAAGAACACAATTACCGAATTCTTAATACTTTGATTAACAAACAGTGTTACAATCCAAAAGTATTAACTCTGAATTCTCTCTAAACCAACAACCCTAAACTGATCTGAACACCTCTATTTATAGAGTAACATGTCCAGCCAGTTTGGGTTTGGGCTTTACTGGGCCTCACGGACATGCAAGTCCGTGAGCAGCCCATAAAGCTAAAACTATACAAACTAATACAGTGATATATAAACAAAACATAATAGAACATCCAGTCATTGCATTCTTGCACCAACAAGAGCCATCAACTTCGGAAGGACCGCCAGTTGAAGGATCGTCGGTAGTCGATTGGTTTCCCGTGACGTGGAATAAAGCTAAGAGGGAATGGGTGTTGCGGTGACAACGAAACACGCAGAGTATCATCATCAAAAGAAAATATGTCAAATTCTGATGTCGTGGGTGCAACATTAAAATGAGGAATACGGAAAATGACTGTCATTAAATACTACATGACGAGGGATTATGACTTTCTTAGTGATGAGATTAAAGTAACGTGAGCCTTTGTAATCATTAGACGGACCAAGATACACGCAAGCAGTCGAACGTGGTGCAAGTTTGTGCTGTGTAGCGGATTCTATCTGAGGATATCAAAGGCAACCGAAGACTCTAGGATGAGTATAAGATGGGAAGAAATCAAAGAGAACCTCAAATGGTGTGCGAAAAGACAAGATCGTAGTAGGAAGTAAATTAAGGGTGTGAACTACCATATGTAGTGCTTCGACAAAAAAACACATTAGGTAGAGACTCTTGAAAAGAAGTGCTCGAATAATGTATTTGTAATTTCTTAAATACACAGGGTGCTGTCTTAGAAACTTACAAAAAAATTAAAGCATGTAGGGGTGTTTGTGTAAGCTTATAGAAGGGGCTTATGAGCTTATTAGCTTATGTAAGAGACATAAGCCCATTTTAGGTGTTTGTTTGAGCTTATTATCTTAGGCTTATGAGCTTATGTAAGGGGGTTTTCATAAGCTCCTTTTGTGTGGCTTATGAGCTTATCAAACATTTTTACCTTATCATAAGCTAATAAGCTCATAAGCTCCTCCAAACACTTCATAAAATTTTTAAAACTTATATTTTATAAGCCATAAACTCCTTATAAATAATAAGCCTAAGCCCAAAAAATAAACTTACACAAACACCCCCTAAATGTTTATTGACAACTTATAGGGTTGTTAATAGCATTTCCCTAATTCTATAAAGCATGTAATTACATAATATTACAATCAACTTTTTCTTTTTCTGTTTACTTTGTTCATACTTTTAATTCACTACGTATGACATCATTTAATAAATTTTAAAACTATTCATATACAAAGTCTAAAGTCTAGTAAACCCAAATAGAAAAACCTTGTAAAAAATGGTAATTTTTATTATTGAGTAAATTACATAGATCGTCCCTAAGGTTTATATAGAATTACGGTTATCGTCCCTAAGTTTGAAAAGTTGCATGGATGGTTCCAAAGTTTAGAGTAATTACGGATTTCGTCCCTATTTTAGACGTCCGTTAATTTTCACCGTTAGCCTTCCCTCACGTGTTAAACACGTGAGGGTATTTTAGTCATTTTACACTCTTTCTTCCCCAAAATCAAATAAACCCTAATCAGATTCAAATCAGATTCATAATCAAAATCAGATTCAAATAAACCCTAATCAGATTCAAATCAGATTCATTTTGCACTCTCACCACTCCAACACCCATAGATCCATGGCAGTTCAACGCCGGAAACCGTCGAGATTCCGACGCCAGTTTCTGCAGTAGCCGTCAATCCACCGGCGACAATCACCAGCACCGTACACCGTCTGGCATCCCTATCACCGACCGATCCTACCAACTCCACGCTGTCTCCACCATTAATTCATATCTCTCCGCCGCTTATTCCATCCCGATAACATTTAAACTTAAACCCTTGCCCTCTAACAAAGACATTAATGAAACGCTAAGAAACGTTTTCATACATCTCGATTAATAAATCAGCTTTTAAAGCACCTGGAACCCCTCACTCGTTTCCTGGTGTGTTAGTTGTACTTCATTGGCTCGTACAGATGGCAATGTATAACGAACATCTTTCAAATTCCGCTCAGTCTCAGTCGATAGGGAAGATGAGAGTTTTATGGAGAGTTTTATGGTTGTGACATAACTGTTGTTAGTGTGTGTGTGTGTGAAGGGGTGTTTGTGTAAGCTTAGTTTTTAGGGTTTATTTGATTTTGGGGGAGAAAGAGTGTAAAATGACTGAAATACCCTCACGTGTTTAACATGTGAGGGAAGGCTAACGGTGAAAATTAACGGACGTCTAATATAGGGACGAAATCCGTAATTACTCTAAACTTTGGGACCATACATGCATTTTTTCAAACTTAGGAACGATAACCGTAATTCTATATAAACGTTAGGAACGATCTATGTAATTTACTCTTTATTATTATTAGGGAAAATAAGAGCAATTTTGAGATAAAGAAAAGACTAATTGCTACAAAAAGGACGAACTGAAACATAAGTCTTTAGTTTCAGTTTGGTTGTCTCACCTACTTGACAGTCCAAAGTCTAAAACCAGTGTTCGTAATTAGTGTCTAGAATCAAATCAATGGCGTTACTCGGCGACGACGGTCGAGGATACGAGCTAGCCCGGAAACTGGAATCGCAAGGCGTATGGCGATCATGGTTCGGAGACGATTCTCTATACGCCATCTTCGTTCCATTCTTATCATCACCATCTTCATGGGAATCATTCATGAGAACCGAAGAAACCAAATCTAGGGCTCAAATTCATCTTCAACTCCGCGCTCGTGCTCTTCTTTTTGATAAAGCTTGTGTTTCACTCTTCCCTCGCTCCAATCGATCATATTCCAATTCCAAACTTAATCCTAATTGTAATCATTTCTTTTATTCCCAAATTGTTCTTTTACTTTTTACCCATAACTTACAGGTTGATGGTCACCACACATATCACTAGGACACTTGTCCTGGCCTTGTGTAAATGTTTTTTTTTGTTTTAATTTTTTTTTTAATTAGATTTGCAGTTGCATGGAGATGATGTTTATTATACTCTGGAGAATACTCCTACACCACCATCTTCCAATTCCAAGGTCAGTTTATTTTCTGTTTACCGATTATTATTCTACTACGGTGTTTGGGACTGCATATTCCGTGTTTGGGTAAAACTGTGTTTTTTTAGCACCAACACTTTTATATATGCAATCCCAAACACCCCCGAAATGTAGTTATAAAATTTATAATGAATTACATGTTTTGATTGGATATTTCATGGTTCCGAAATTGGGACAATGGTATCTCTACTTTTTAATTGTGTCAATGGTGGTGATTAGTGATGGAATAATTTTGCTTAAGCCTATCGTCTATCGTTTAGCGACGCTTAATGGATGTGGGATTAGTTTAATTAGCTACATGCCTACATCATATATAAATATTCACACTTGTGTGCCTATTGTTGTGGAAACCAATCCAAGTAAAGATATGATAGTCGGTGGATTTTTCTACACATTTAATTGCATAACAATGTTAATAAAGTAATTTTACTTTGCGTGGTTGTTTGTTCGGATATTTATTTGAAACAAAGAATGGACAAAGGCATATATGTTTGCTACTTTTGGTTGTATTAAGATGTCTTCTGGTTCTACATCGATTTAATCGCATCAAAATGTTAGAGTTTCTTTATAGCATTCTTTACTAGCACGGTGACATTTGGTGTCGAACAAAAAGCTGAACTGCAGAATTTCAGTCACGTATTTCATAGTCACATTGTGCTTTTGCATGTGCCTGGGTAGGAAAGAGGCACGAGTGGAGCGAGACTAGAAAGACAAACCACCCCTCTTCTTTGTTTTTATCTCTAATTTAGACATTTAAGCTTGGAAGTGTAGCGGTCATGGGATGCAATTGCTGTTTGCATATACAACTATTAGGATAAATTGTTCGCAATATTTAGCGTTCAACCAGATTTATTAGTTATTTGAACTTATACTAGCTACATATGTTCTCTGTTTAAGGAATCTTCATTAATAATAAGAAAACATTATTTGACATATGGTTGATGAGCACCTGAGTGAAGCATTATCATTCCTCTATGACGATAGATATGTTCCAACAAGAACTTAGGGTTATATCATATGGGTATCATTTGACCTAACTTTACTGAACCGTGTATGTCACATTTGCTTCAGTTTTGCCTTTTTGGCTTGTTGCGGTTTATTATCAAAGGAAGTGAACTAGCTATAGTTGAGTACCCTCTAGTTTACTGATACTGCATAATCTAACAATAGTTTAATACGCCCCTCAAGTTAAGGTTAAGGTAGCTAAAGATAAAATTGGATCGTTTAAAGAGAGTTTTTTGGTGTAGGCAACAACTTTGTGAGTACATTAACACTTTGCTAGATCCAAAAGTGGCAACCTGTCGGGAAATAATTGTTGCTTTCAGCCCACTATACTTCTCGGGCTAGGCCACTGAAAACCATAACACGATCCTTTGGTCTTTCAGAATCTCATAAGTCCACGTGCATGTCAATCTCAGGTGTTGAGAGTATACTCTCTGAATTATGTATGAGGGGCATAGGCTTTTCCAGAGCGTGTGAAAGGTCTTTTGCAAGGTCTCATGCAGTCACACCTTGAATCTGATAAATGGGCGATTTAGGTATAATATGAGTAGCTTACGAACATGGGCTTATGTAGATACCCGATTATTTTAACTAGGTTTATTTAGACTAACGTAAGGAGCGGTAGTGGTGGGGTGTTGGTGTATGGTAGAAACTGCTTTGCACATAGGACAGTGTCGTTACCATATCCTATTATTCCATTGGAAGTGAGGAAAGGTTGAATTATGGTCTTACCCTGATAATAATTCTTAGGGGTAGTGTCATCAGCATATCACATTATTCCATTGATAGTGAGTAACAATTGAATCATGGTTTCCTACTAATTATAACTCGTAGGGGTGAGCCGGTGAGGTTGAAACTTGAAAGAAAAATGATGATGGTTGTAGGCAGCCCTTGTTTGTGTTAAAACGATGTTGTTGGTGGCCATTGTATGGTTTGTGATGGTTTTATTGGAAAGGAACTATGGAAAAAAAAATTGTACTAATGGTAATGGACACGTCTGTGTGCGGTTAGGGGTTCAGCGACAGCGAAAGAAAGGCAGCACGTGTCAGGCGTTAGGGGTTGAACTTTGGTCGGATATAAATTCTGATCTTAGTAGTGGTTGGTGGATTGCTTAGTTCGTTTGTTAAAGAGTGGATCTAAGAGGGAAATCCGCTATGGAGAAAAACATTGTTTACCGGCTGTATCTACTGCTTAGTGGCGGTGGCTATTTTACGTTGTGGTTTTAAAGTTTGGTCAGAGCATATACCTTATTAAGCCACATTGGGTATTATATTTACTGAGAGTGCATATTTTAAATATTGTATCATATTTACATACTAATCTGTTAATTTATTAATTACAACACATCTCAATTGATTAATCATTATCATTATATCTAATAAACTAGAACAACTTCTGATGTTATAGTTTATGAACAATTTTATATCTGATATTCGTCATATATGCTTTTATTGGTACTTGTAGGAATAAAAATTGCAATGTTATTTTTGTTTTGGTTGTAATCTTATTTATTTTGCATTAAAAGTTTAAAATTAGACTACTTTACACCTAAGGTAAGTAGATAACCACTGTTTTTTTTCACAGGTTCAGGTAAAATCAAGTTTTGGTGTTGGATCTAGATATAGTGCACACGAAGATGATAGTTTGTCTCAGAGAATTCCAGATTCATGGTATAACCAATTCTTTGAAAAATATAGAGCTACTAAACCATACAGGCTACCTTCAGGGGATCGAGAATCTGAAAAACGCACACCAGAGCAGATGTCTAATTATCTTAGAATTGTTGAAAAGCATAAGAGAAGCCGGGCAGTTTTTACAGAAGAACAGAATATGGCTTCCATCAACCCCATGTTTGATGGTGGTTTGATTCGAATATCTTCTGATTTAGATGATGTTGACGAAACTTTGTTTTTTCCTGAGACAATGTTTTCAGCAAACTCTGTTCCTGATAGTGCTTTACCTCCTTCAAATCAAATAGAGAATGTGCAGAATGTCAAGTCCAATGGAGTTTTAGATAACTTGCCACCGATAATGACCAAAAGCCCGATTATGCTAGAGAGACTTGGTATAAGGCCAGAGTACCTTAATATGGAACAGCAAGGGAATCATGACCGCGGAAAAAGTGCATCTCTTGGCACGAAGAACAGTTTAAGTCCAGTGCAAGCTGCAGACATGTCACGTAAAGTGGTTTCTCGTTTGTTAATGGAGCTTGGTTTTGATAGTGCAACTGAAGGGACATTAGATATATTCGGTCAGTTATTTGGCTCTCATATATCTAAATTAGGACAAATCTTGAAAGTTCTTTCTGATAGTTACAAGAAGGAGTTCTCAGCAATAGAACTACTTAAGATGTTCCTCCAAACAATTGGACATGGGTACGTATTACCTTTTCTATGAGATGCTTAATCTTTTCATCAGATATTATTTTAGTTTAATGTTGAATGCTATGTACGTTCTTGATTTACCTTTGTTACATATATTTGAACATATTATTATGTTAATTTTCTGATATCCTTTACTTTTTAATACTTGGTCATTTGACTTTTGTTTTGTCTTACACTAGTAATCTTGCGTCTTTTGCTGAGGTTGTCAAAGATGGTACCAAGAACCATGTACAGCAGCAGACACAAATGCAACAAGTTCAGGCCATCCAGTCACAGTTGCAGATGCAAAATCAAACTGGTGTTCGGCAATCCCATCAGGTTAGTTAACTTCCACTTATTCTATGCTCCTTCTTACACAAGCTTTAAAGGTTTTGGAATGACGTTGGGTGCCCGTACTCAGTTATGCCCCTTTCATTGATCTTAAGTTCTTAACTACTGCATACTTTCAATCTGAAGCTTAAATTACCGCTTTTTACAGTTGTAAATAGGCAGAAGCTTTATTTGGTACTTCTTAGATCCCTGGATGATATTGAAAGAATCACTATTTCGTTATTTGAAGCAGCTTTTTTTACATGATACTATTGCTTTTTTAATTAAAGTATATACTAGTTTTTATAGTTGTATTGAATATATTGGTTGTTTATAGCATTGAAAAAGTAGTGGCCAAGCCGACAGATTTTAAGACCTTGTTTATTTTGACACGTTACCCAATGTGACCCAACCGACCCATATTTTACTCTTAATTTTACCTATTTTGACTTATGTTCTTATGATAAAGTGATTTATATAATGCCCTTTTGTTGGATGTTACAGTTTTCAAGGCAAATGCACAACCAGATGATTCATCCTCTGCAGCAGCAGCAACAACAACAACAACAACAGCAACAGCAACAGATGGTTCACCCCTTACAGCAGCAGCAGTGGGACAGAATGCGAAGGCGTCAACCCGCTACATCTCGTCCTGTCATGAATATGACTGGTAACATGAATGTGGATAATGAAATTCAAAGTCAAAGTCAAAGATCTATGGTTGAAGTTAAACTTGAAAACCCACCCGAATTTCCTATGGACAATAATGCTACTACCTTTGCAACAATGAACTATAGAAATCCACAGATGCAATTCCGGCAGCAGCAATTTGCTGCACTCTCAGCTTTCCAAGCTCAATCCAACAACCAGTTCCGACCAATGGCTTCTGTCCAAATTCCCCAAATCCAGCCTCAAGCCCATTCACCGTAAGAAAAACCTTCTCTTTTAAGACGTTGGTCAGTTTGGTTGTTTAACTAAATGACCCGTCTTGTTTTTGCAGTTTTGTTTTTTTGGTCTTAGACAAAAAAATTTAACATGAATCGACTCATTTGTAAATAAAAGGGTCATAACACCTCTAATTTGAGATTAAGTTCTCTATGATTGTATGCAGGAACATGGGCCTGGTTAGAGCTCAGCCTGTTAAAGTCGAAGCTTTTCAAGAATTGATGGGTGGGGATTCGTCAATGAAGCATGATTCAGACGAAACCAAACTGACTTCTCCAAAGTAAATCAAAGGAATTTAAAGTAAATTGTCACTACTCCCTTCTGACCCACGAACAGACTTCCTATTTCACTTTCGAGAGTTAAAAAATATGTTTTTTTATTATTATTATTATATCAGAATGGATGCGACATTTGAATTTCTAAAGTAATTAGTCAGACGTTAATTTTTAGCAGTTTGATAAAATTGTACAAAACAATAATACCCCTTTTCTTCCAAAACTGGCAGGTGTATTTAGCCGTGTTATGAGATTTTACAGACCTTATTCAGTTAACTTTATCATTAATAATGACAATTAGTTATTAAAATAATTACAACCGATATCTTAATGAATACTAAAATTGAATTTGAAAAGTATTACTTGTACCTCTCGAAAGTTAAACAAGGTTGTTTGGGATATGAGGTGATTTACTACATCAAATTACTTCGTACACCATGTACTGTTGTATAATGTGTTTTATGCTGTACTTAGTGGTGTATGATTAATATAGGTGGCGTGTGAACCATTTCCCCGCGAAAGGGAAGAATAGGGTAGTTTCGAGTCGGTTAAGTTAGTAAGTTTCAGACTGGTATGAAATAACATCATCTATAATAGTAATGACCAATAAGTAATTTATGTTAGATATTCCCTACTGTTTTTAGAATTTTGTGTTTTGTAGTGTATAAATGATTGTGGATTATTGAGTCACATATACATAGAGATCTATTTATCTGAACATACTCCGCTTTTAAACACACTTGGCGTAGATTACAAGTATTCAG
>CAJVGC010000065.1:24429070-24461145 GCA_910822075.1 Senecio squalidus | reverse complement strand
ATAAAATTGTACAAAACAATAATACCCCTTTTCTTCCAAAACTGGCAGGTGTATTTAGCCGTGTTATGAGATTTTACAGACCTTATTCAGTTAACTTTATCATTAATAATGACAATTAGTTATTAAAATAATTACAACCGATATCTTAATGAATACTAAAATTGAATTTGAAAAGTATTACTTGTACCTCTCGAAAGTTAAACAAGGTTGTTTGGGATATGAGGTGATTTGCACTACATCAAATTACTTCGTACACCATGTACTGTTGTATAATGTGCTATTTATGCTGTACTTAGTGGTGTATGATTTAATATAGGTGGCGTGTGAACCATTTCCCCGCGAAAGGGAATGAATAGGGTAGTTTCGAGTCGGTTAAGTTAGTAAGTTTCAGACTGGTATGAAATAACATCATCTATAATAGTAATGACCAATAAGTAATTTATGTTAGATATTCCCTACTGTTTTTAGAATTTTGTGTTTTGTAGTGTATAAATGATTGTGGATTATTGAGTCACATATACATAGAGATCTATTTATCTGAACATACTCCGCTTTTAAACACACTTGGCGTAGATTACAAGTATTCAGGTTCCGATTGGAAATAGTGATATTTGTGAACCGTGCGTATCTTTTATATTGGGTGAAACCTTATCATACTAAGGTACCTGTGACTTTTTGGCTAGGGGTGGTTGTTTGTATCATTTTCGGGTTGGGGGGGTTGGAAATACCTCACCCGACACAACAAATCATTACTCTGTGTTAAAAACTTCAACATTAACCCGGATACAACACGTGAACCTTTTTAAACATTCTGGTGAATAAAAAAGGGTTGGCAGGTCACTCTCGTTTACTTTTGCGCTGTGATCATGTCGTAAATGAAATTGCAAGTTTTCAACCCTTTATTCACACAATATCATTCACATATATACAAAGTTTATTTAACAAATTTAATGGTAAAGTACTAAGCTGAAGGTTGCAGTCTTCACTTCACTTATTTGAGTGATTTTTGAAGAAAATCAATCAAGCCATCTAAACACTTGTTTTGAATATCTGTGCGAAATAGAGACATCATCTCTATAGCGAGTCAGCTACCGACTGAGGCTCAAATTTCCCATCTACCTCGTCCCTCGGAACCATATATGCCATCTTCTTCTCTACCAAATAACTTGCAGTTAAACTTTGGTGTAGCAACAATGGTAGCAAGACAAGCGGTTTACCGAGTTGAAGCCCTTCCACCAAAGAACTCATACCCGAGTGAATCAATAGCCCACCTATCGAGTCATGACTTAGTATCTTGAATTAAAATAAGCCGTTAACACGTCATACTATAGGCACCAACCAATAAGTAGCAAAATCACAAAAGATCCAATCTGGGGACGAGGTTTTAAGACAATCCATAATGGGTTGTTGAAGTCCATCAAATGCGAGTTTAAGATATCCAACTTTATCGAAAGGAACATCTTTGGTGGCTTCAGCGTTTTCGGGGAGATTGTAATGTTCGCCATTTCGAGCCACCATGGTCCTTGGCTGGTCAACGGTGCCATGGTTGGCTTGATGGGTTCAACGTGTTGGTCGTGACATTTTTTTAAGCTTAGATAGACAACTCCCAACCGTTGTATCAACCGAAACGGTCGGTTTTTGTCAACTCAGAGTCACATCAGTAGACACGAAACTAACTAAAAACTAACTAAATCACTGCCAACAATAATCCGTCATTCAGTTTTTCTGAACAACACTATTTTTTATTTTATATAGAGTAAATTACGTAGATCGTCCCTAAGGTTTATATGAAATTACGGTTATTGTCCCTAAGTTTAAAAAGTTGCATGGTATGTCCCAAAGTTTGGAGTAATTACGGATTTCGTCCCTATTTTTGACGTCCGTCTATTTCACCGTTAAGGTTCCCTCACGTGTTAAACACGTGAGGGGTATTTTGGTCTTTTTGCACTCTTCTCCACCAAAATCAAATAAACCCTAAAATAAGCTTACACAAACACCCCTTCACACACACACACACAAACAACAGATGGCAGCTGTGAATAATTCAAATACCTTCAAATCCGAAAAAACTCTAATTTCACGACACAAACTAACTCGATCACGATCTTTTCCAGAGTTGACTTTCTTGCCATTAACAAACCGAAACCGATAAGAAAACCGATTCCGACGATAACAAAACGGTGAAACGATGTCCTTGGACGAGGAAACTGCAACGGATATCGAATTCGACATCGATGGAGCTCGATTTAACAAACCTCCATACAGTTTCATATTGTAATCGATCAGTGAAGCTTTGAATTTTCCGAAATGGTGAGATTGAAAAGAATGACACACATTGTAAAATTCAGGACCCAATATCATACATTTTTCAAACAGTTGATATTTTTTACGGTGGCAGCTACCGCCGGAAACAACATCGGAAAAGAGAGAGATGTGGGAATCGATATTCACAGCTGCCATCTTCAACTGTTGTTTGTGTGTGTGTGTGTGTGTGTGTGTGTGAAGGGGTGTTTGTGTAAGCTTATTTTAGGGTTTATTTGATTTTGGGGGAGAAGAGTGTAAAAAGACCAAAATAGCCCTCACGAGTTTAACACGTGAGGGAACCTTAACGGTGAAATAGACGGACGTCAAAAATAGGGACGAAATCCGTAATTACTCCAAACTTTGGGACATACCATGCAACTTTTTAAACTTAGGGACAATAACCGTAATTTCATATAAACCTTAGGGACGATCTATGTAATTTACTCTTTTATATATTTAAAAAATATTTAATAATACATAATATCAATAAAACAATATTATTAAAATATAAAACATTATATTTTTTTTATCACAATTATACATCCTAGATAATAATATATATCCATTTTTATACATTATAGCAATACAAGTTTGTTATTCAAGTGGTTAAGGTATTTTTCTTTTGATCGAAAGGTCTCAAAATCAACTCGTTCTTTATACATTTTTTCCTCTTTATTCATATTTTTTTTACACCCTTTGAAAATAAATAAGTGTCTCTAATAAACCTCAAATTTTTTATTTACTATTTACATACATAAACTATGTAAACATCATAAAAAGACCTTAAACTTTTCTTTAAATTTATCTTCGTCACCTCTATTTTTATATAAAATTTATATACGAAAATAAGAAGAAAAAAAAAGCTTTAGAATTACTTTTCTAAATAAAAAATTAATGTTATTATATATATTCTTTTATGTTACTTGATGTTTGTGTATCCTAATACTAAAACAAATTAAAATAAGTCATTTTAAAGAATGTATTGATGTTTTGATTTTAATCAAGACATTTATATTTGGATATTTATTTTTATAACCTACTTTAACTTTTAATGACGAAAGTCAATTTATTTTTATAAATATTACTTGTTTTAATTGGATTTGACAATTAAACGTGAAAATTTCAAAATTACGTTGCAACGCACGGATTAAAAAAGTTGTTCTAGACAAACCTAAACAACAAATATTTAAAACAGTTTTTTTTATTGTTTGAAACTTTTTTGTATAATGATAGATAATCTATTTTAGAGAAAAAAAACTATACTAAAATTTATAAACAACCCTAAGTAGCCTTCTTTTTTTCCATCCGCCTCCCTTATACCCGATGACATTTTTCGACGACGTTATCCGGTGGTGTTTTCTAAAAAAATGTTACATTGAACATGGCCCCACATGAATTCACCTTCTTCTTCATCACTTTCTCTTCTCAAAACGGACGAAGGCACCGACGAAGTCTGTGCCATTGGTTTGGTAACTGACGGACCAATCGCCCAAAGCCGACGACTACCGTTGGGACCGGTCTTACTGTTAGCTTTAAAAATAAAATAAAATTGATAGGCCCTAGATTTCAGTGTGATTTTTGGAACATTTTTTAGTATTACATGATTTTAGTACATGATGCAGTGTTTTAGATTTGATGCTTGAAAATGCTTTTATGTAAAATTCATACTAGTGTTTGACTAATCTATTTAGGGGGTGTTTGTTTCGGCTTATTAAACGGGCTTATGAGTTTATGTAATTTTTAATAAGCTCATTTTTTTCGGCTTATGAGCTTATGAAGCTGAGCTCATGACTACTTTAAAGTAATAAGCTCAATTTGATAAGCTCATAAGCCGAAAAAAATGGACTTACGACATAAGCTGGTTATATAAGCCGAAATAAACACCCCCTTAAATGATGACTATATATATCCTTTTTCTTTATTTTTTTTGAGAAAAATAATATATTAAAATATGATCAAAGGTGTTACACAAGGTTGTAAGATAGACAACATGACACTACTACAAAAACCTGAATACACCACACACTAATAAACCACGGTATCTTAAAAAACGGGGTCTATTACAATAAATAAAATAAAGGAGCCACTAAAAGCCGAGTTTTATTTAAAATGAAAATAAACCACGGTTGTAAAGTAGAAAACCGAGGCCTATATATAGATGGTAACCGTGGTCTATTTTAGGACTAAACCGAGGCCCATTCACCTGCAAATAAACCACGGTTTTACCGTATGACCGTGGTCTATTAAATTAATACAACCCGGGTTTATAAAGAGCCGTGGTTTAATGTTTTTATGGAAATCCGAATCTTATCCATCTTGTCATATAGATCTAACCCCTTTTTGCAAAACACCTCCATTAATTTCAAACAAAAACAAGAAAATAGCTTCATTAATGCTACGTTGGTAACTCAAGAAATGCTTCACATTTAAGAATCAACATTTAATATATAAGGTATGATCAACAACCTTTTATATTACTATTATTCTTATCCATTATTTTCTAATCATTCATTTAATATACATATTGTTTATATATAACATAATCATTCATTTAGTATAGATATTGTTTACATCATATGCCTTTAGATTCATATACCCATCCAAGAATAATCTAATAGAGATTATTTTTGGATAGTCCCCGTTTTGGGACTATTTTTTGAATATTTGTCTTATTTAGGATGTGAATTTGTATTAGAATTGAACATTTAAGAAAAATTTGTAGATATTTCTCCTTACTCTCACGAGTTTTGCGATTTAATTATACGCAAACTTGGGGAGTCTAGGAGAAATGCCGTCGAATTTTTCTTAAATATTCAATCTACTAATATATATTCACATATAAGACAAATATTCAAAAAATGGGTTAGGATTCACGCCTACAACAACTTCGTAGTTTTACTCATACCATGCATATCATTAAATAATTTATTTTTTAAATTTCAGATGGATCGTAGTACGTGGATGTACAAAATAAAACGAGCTACAAAAGACTACTTAACGAATTTGGATGAGTTTATTAAAGTTGCAGAAGTTAATCGGATGAATAATGGGGATAGTCATATTTGGTGTCCATGTACCGATTGTAAAAATTTTCATAAATTTAGTGAATCCGATGTAATTAAAGGTCATTTGATACGTCGTGGTTTTATGGAACGATACATTTGTTGGTCACAACATGGTGAATTATTTGATGATGGTAACTTATTTGATTCTGAATGTAATGACGTTGAATTTGACGATTTAGATGATGAGGGTGGTGATGATGAGGATGGTGATGATTTAGATGAAATGTTACACAACATGGAGGATAATGTGCATGATAATAATCATGAAAAATTACAAAATTTGTTTGAAGATGCAGAAAAGCCATTGTATGTAGGTTGTAAAAATTTTAGCAAACTTTCGGCCGTCTTGAAATTGTTAAATTTAAAAGCAAACAATGGTTGGAGCGATAAAAGTTTTACAAGCCTTTTAGAGATTTTGCATGAAATGCTTCCTAAAGATAACGAGTTACCAATTTCATTGTACCAAGCAAAAAAACTAATGTGTCCAATGGGATTGGAAATTGAAAGGATACCCGCATGTCCAAATGATTGTATGTTGTATAGAAACGAGTACAAATTACGACATAATTGTATTATTTGTGGTACATCAAGGTACAAACGAAAAGAACATATGGAAGAAACCATCGATGGTGATACTGAAAAAGGCCCCCCCGCTAAGTTACTATGGTATTTTCCAATTATACCAAGACTAAAACGGTTATTTGCAAATCCAAAAGATGCAAAATTGTTACGATGGCATGCCGAAGAGCGAAAAAATGATGGAAAAATAAGACATGTTGCTGATTCTCCACAATGGCAGAAAATCGATAATATATTTGAAGAGTTTGGCGGGGAACTTCGAAATATACGATTTGGACTTAGTTCGGATGGAATAAACCCGTTCGGAAATATGAGTAGTCGTCACAGCACCTGGCCAGTTCTTTTATGCATATACAACCTCCCACCTTGGTTATGCATGAAACGGAAGTACATTATGATGTCATTATTAATTCAAGGTCCGAAACAACCCGGAAACGACATTGATGTATATTTGCGTCCATTAGTGGATGATTTGAAAAAATTATGGTGTCCGGGAGTCGAAGTGTATGATAATTACATGAAAGAAAATTTCCGATTGCGTGCTATGCTTTTTTGTACCATTAGTGATTTTCCCGCATTAAGTAATTTGTCAGGATATAGTACGAAAGGAAAGAAGGCGTGTCCTGTTTGTGAAAACGAGACATGTTCGTTATGGTTGAAAAACTGTAAGAAAATGGTTTATATGGGACATAGAAGATCGCTTGATAAAGACCATGTGTATCGAAAACAATCCAATTTATTTGACGGTAACATTGAGCTTGGATCTTTAAGACCACCATTGGATGGAGAAACTACATTTTCTCGAGTTGAAAATTTAAATGTTGTTTTGGGTAAAAATGGTACAGATCCTCCTAAAATTTGGAAAAAAAGATCTATATTTTGGGAATTTGAATTTTGGAAATACTTGGATGTTCGACATTGTCTTGATGTTATGCATATAGAGAAAAATGTTTGTGACAGCTTAATAGGGTTATTGTTGAATATTCCTGGAAAGACAAAAGATGGGATAAATGTTCGAAAAGATATGCTTAAAATGGGAATTCGAGAAGAACTTGGTCCTAAAGTGGGGAATGGAAACCGTACCTATCTTCCACCGGCTTGTTATACCATGTCGAAGGCCGAAAAAATCAAATTTTGTCAATGTTTGCATGGTGTTAAGGTTCCATCTGGCTATTCTGCTAATATTAAAAGATTGGTTTCAATGAAAGACTTAAAATTGCTTGGTATGAAGTCTCACGATTGTCATGTTCTTATTACACATATGATTCCTATCGCGATTCGTGGAATTTTGCCAAACCGCATCCGTCACACAATTACAAAGCTTTGCTTGTTTTTTAACAAGATTCACTCAAAAGTCATTGACCCCGCAGAGTTGGATTCATGGCAACAAGATATTATCATCACACTATGCGAGCTCGAAATGTATTTCCCGCCTTCTTTTTTTGATGTCATGGTTCACCTTGTATCCCATATTGTAGGAGAGATTAAATCTTGCGGACCTGTATTCCTACGGTATATGTACCCATTTGAGAGATATATGGGTTTCATAAAAGGATATGTAAGGAACCGAGGTCGACCGGAAGGTAGTATTGTTGAAGGATATGCTTCTGAGGAGGTGATTGATTTTTGCACAGACTATATGAAAGGTGTGTCGCATATTGGCATTCCACAATCTCGACACGAGGGTAGACTTGGAGGGGTTGGAACAATCGGATTGAAGAATGTAGTTCCAGACCGGTGTGATGTACATCAAGCTCATTTTACGGTACTACAACACATGACAACTATTGCTCCATACGTACATGAGCATATGACATTGTTACAAACGAATAACAGTACCAAGAGCGAAAAATGGCTAGCTACAGAGCATAAAAAAAAAAAATTCCACAATGGTTGAAAGAAAAGACAAGTGTTGGCGGAGAAAATGTTGATGAATTAGTTGCTCGATTGGGGCATGGTCCACGATTTATAGTGGCAACATACAAAGGTTACGATATTAATGGTTATACATTTTACACAGAACAACAAGATGGAAAAAGTGCAATGCAAAATAGCGGGGTCACATTGATAGCGACAACAACGGAATTCTCGAGGGTGAATCAAGAGTTAAGGTCATCTATTGCCAAAAACTCATATTATGGTGTCATTCAAGAAATTTGGGAATTAGATTATTATTCATTCACTATACCTTTGTTTAAATGCAAATGGGTAGAAAACCAACGAGGTGTTAAAGTTGATAAAGATGGTTTCACGCTTGTTGATATGTCTACAAACGGTTACGTATCGGAACCATTTATTCTAGCAAAACAAGCCAACCAAGTATTCTATATTAAGGACCCGGAAAATTCAAGGTGGCACGTTGTCCTGCATGGTAAAAGGCGTATTGTTGGTGTTGAGAATGTTGTAGACGAGGAAGAATATGATCAATTTGACGAGCTACCTCCGTTTTCTATTGGGATTTCACCGTCAACTTTTGAGACTAACGATACAACTTACCTAAGATCCGACCATACCGAAGTTTTATGGATTGCCGAACCACATTCTAAATGAAGGTAAAGAATTTACACTTTTCCGATGTAAAATAGAGACCAATATAATTATTTTAAGTTCTAATCTAATATTTTTGCAGGAACATTTCACTTCCTCTCCTATGCGTGGAAAAACCGTAGAACGAATGTCTCGTATTTGTTTAGTTTTAATTTATTGTAATAAATAAGTTTTAGACTCCGTATGTTTAATTTTTATAATTATGTTTATGTTTTAATTGAAGTATTTTAGGTTTTATATTATTTTAAGTTATCACTTTGTTTGTATAATTACAAGTTTAATTATAAACTTCACAGTACCCTAAAAGCCAACAGCGGGAAAACCAACAGCGGGAAAACCCTAAAAGCCTTTTCATTTTCGCACACTTTTCAATTTTAGTTTCAAACATATTCAAGCCTTTTCATTTTCAAGCCTTTTCAATTTTATTTGAAGCCGCCTTATTAGTCAGAGATAAGAAAGAATCCTACCCCTGTTCAATTTTTCATCCAAACTAGTAAGGTATGCCAATTTATCTCATGATTTATTGAATTTAAATAAACTTATAATAATCATCTATATAGTGGGGTTTGTGATCCAAGAGATATTTTAATCGTTTAGGTTGAAAAGTTATATCTTGTCATATATGGAATCATAGTGGAATTTTGATGGTTTTTGGATATAAAAAAAAATGATCTTCGAAAATGGCAATCCATAATCTACTACACCTTTTCATATTTGTTTGTTATAATAATTTATAATGGCTTGATTGTTTTTTCAGATGGCCGAGCCTACAGTTCGACAACATAAAAAGAGGAGTGTCACATTGTTAAAAGATCTGAAAGCGATAAAAGAAGGGGAGAAGACTATTGAATTTAATAACCTTGGTCAACATACCGGTGAATTTCGAAACAGTTTTAGTTCCTTTATCGGACTTACAACAAGGTCTAAGGTTAAAATCACACGAAGTTGGGTAAAAGTAACTCAAAGTGAAAGGGACATAATATGGGCAGAGATTAAGGTATGAAATTTAAGGGCTTTTCATATTTGATTATATATAACTATATGTATTACTATTAACTATTATAATTATAAATTTTAAAAATTACAGCGGTTTTGGAATATTAAAGAAGATACGCACAAGAAGGAAGTGTTAAAGTTTTGTGCTAATCAGTTTAGGGATTTTAAGAAAAGACTTAACAGGGACTATGTTAGGACAGGACAAAATCCGGTTGAAGTTTACCCGTATTTAGATATCGAAACATGGGAACAGTTTGTGGAACATTGTCAATCTGAAATATTTCAGGTTTGTTTGAGTTTATATATATATATATATATATATATATATATATATATATATATATATATATATATATATATATATATATATATATATATATATATATATATATATATATATATATATATATATATATATGTTAGTTTATATAATCTTGTTTGTGTATATTATGTGAAGGGAATAAGTCAAAAAGGGAGGGAGAATTCGCTGAAAAACACAAATCCTCCCCGTTTAGGACCTTCCGGGTATCGTGGCAAGAGAGACAAATGGAGGACAGAAGCATCTGCTGCAGAATTCAAGACAGATATAGACAATATAAAGGATTTGCGGGCACAAGATTTTCTTTATGCTAGGATGGTACCAGACCCCGATGATAGTACGAAAAGAATTTTACCGAATGAACTTCAACCTATAAAGGATAAAATTGTAAAACATTGTTATCACCTTTATTAATTTTGTTTATTATATAAATGTCATTATAATTATAATGCTTGTATTTACAGATAGAAGCTGATTCACAAATAAGTCAAGGGATTTGGACTCTTGGACCCGAAATAGATCCTTTGATTTATGCAGTAGGTTCAGAGCACTGTGGACGCACTAGGGCTGGGGGATACACTACTGGTTTGAGAAAGGGTTTACCTAGCATTTTTGAAAAAAGGAAGAGACCCCGTGAGAAATCAGTGCATTCTGTGTGTGACGAGGAGATGAAGGCGAGATGTATGGAAATGGAGTCAGAGCATCGAGAAAAAATGGCCGAGCTTGAGAAAAGGGAAGAAGAACGGGAGGCTAGATATAGGGAAAAAGATGCACTTTTTGAGGCTAGAATGAAGAGGTTAGAAGAAATGGAGGCTAACTATTTAAAGGAAAAAACATCGACATCGTTATTTGCTGCTTTTAGGGAGATTAAGGTATTTTTGTAAACCACGTCTTATATAGCAAGACAAATACTATGATTAAATGGTTATTTTTGTTTGTCACCTGTTACATTTATGTTTTCCTATTTATAAAATGTTTTGCAGCTCGACATGAAAACTAAATTATGTGTCTTTTATATGTTTTGCAGGTTCCCACCCCGTGTAGCTTACTGGTTCCGTATGGTCCTAGGGTTGTATGTGCCGAAGGGCATGTATATCCAATAGAAAATGATGTGGTGGTTCACTCGCTTCCTCTTTTGAAAGGGTATGTGAAGGTGTCGGTCTTACGTGTAAGTACAAAACACCAACATTGTCCACTTCCTCAGCCGGCGGGAGAAATGTCTACATTAAGAGATGCCCACAAGAGTTTTGTTCAATGGCCTTGCGATAAAGTTGAGCTCCCTAAGGTACTTTTATATTATCTTTAACTTTGTGTAATAGTTACTAATGTTTCATCACTTACATAAGTAAAATGTCAATAGGTCTTGGAACGAGCACCCCAACCAACCACGAATGTGCCTTCTATTGATTTGGTAGTCTATTAACTATTTTTTTTTTACTAACTAAATGTATTAAGTTAAGACGATATTATATAATGGAATGGCTTTTTAATGTAGGGTAAACAAAAAATGCAGATTTCCAATGGTATAAAAAAGAAAATCAACTTTCCGAAAGAAATGTTGAATTGTTCCAATATTTTAAAAACACTTTATGTAAATATCATGAGTCGGAAAGATCCCACCACCAGTTTTCAAGTGTTTATCGATTCCGGGATCTTTGAGGATTCGCATACTGAGTATTATATCCCCTCTAATGAGATTTATCAACTTATGATCAATGGATGTCTCGATATTACCATTATACAATGGTTCACGGTGTATGTTTTCTTTTCTTTCTTTCTTATCACATTTTGCTGAAACAATTAGTTACAACATAATTTTATTACTCTATATTGTCATGTTTAGGATGTTACATCTCAGTATTGTTGCAAAGGCGAGTAACAAATGTGCATTCCTTAGCCCAAGTGCGATTCAACGTTCAGAATGCGAGAAGTTTCCTCAAGATGTGATATCAAAAGTGGTTAAAGGTATGCAACTTAATAAGTCCAAAACGATTTTTTTAGCACCATATATGGAGGGGGAAAAGGATGATGCCCACTGGATATTATTTGTTATTTGCCCTTACGACAACACGGGGTACATATTGGATTCTATTAAGCCTACTAGAACCCCGAAAAGCTACTTAGTCACGGCACTTTTGGAAAAGTAAGATTTTTCTTAACATTCATATTTAGTTATTTTTTGAATATGCAAAAGTGTTAATTATAATCTTTTCGTTTTAGAGGCGTTGCGATCGTTTGTGGGAAACCACACACATTTATATGGAGCATGGCTAACGTAAGTTGTTATCTTTTTTTTATAATTATAAATATGTTGTTTTTCTTATTTTACACAGAATTTTTGCTCTATTTTTTTTAATTAGTGCAATCAACAAGATTCCAATGGAAAGTGCGGTTATTATGTAATGAATTGGATGCATCATTTTGTGAATGAACAACAATTTGACCTCCCAGATTTTCCGATATGTGTGAGTATTTTCTTTTAACTTTTTTTATATGCTAACATTTGTACCATACATCATCTTCCATATAATTTGTTTTAAAATTTCTGTACAGAATCCTTGGAACGGTCTCGATCCATTTTCGGAGAAAGAGATAAATGTAATATGTGATATTTGGGCTTCAAAGTTTAAGAAAGAACATTTCGGGTGATCGACATTTCTGATAGTTTTAAGTTTAATTATTTTGGTTCCGATAGTTTTATGTAACAAATTCATCGGGTTACATATATTCGGATCAATATCGATAGAACGTATTAGTATTGATTTAGAGTTTTTGCATGTAACTAAGTTTAATCTTTATGTATGATATTTTGCGTTCTTTATTGTGTTGGATATGTTGATATCGATTTTTTTTTGCAAACAAATTAATTGTGGTTTTATAAAATTAATTGTGGACTATTTTTTAGTTAATAAAAAGCAGGTTTGTATAATAAACCCCGGTTTTTGCTTCAACAAACCACAATTTACCATATAATAAACCACGGTTTTGTATAAATAAACGTGGTTTATAGGAATTATGTTGGTCGTTATATCCGGTCATGGACCACGGCTTAAAGGTAACCGCGGTTAATACTTTCAAAAGACCACGGTTGTAACAACCGTGGCTTATTATAATTTCTAATCGACCTCACCCCCCTTGAACCACGGCTGAATAACCGCGGCTTATTTAATTTAAAGCCGGGTTTTATTTAAGTCCTTGTAGTAGTGTGATAAAATAAAATTGATACATTGATTGAAATCCATAACGTGTACTTGAATAACATTGAGCTGATTGAGACGGAATTTGAAACATAAATACTAAACCAAAACCCGATTTTCGACACGAGACCATTACCTTCATCATTGATCTATTTAACCTGCACTTGGACGGCTCAAAAAAGAAGACCAAAAGAAGAAGAAGGGGTTAAGCATCTACGAAACCACCTGAAAGTCCGAACACCAAACCCATCGAACACATAACCACAAATAAAGGACAAACACCCGATCGAAGACATGCAAAACGGCTCGAAAACACAACATGAAGTTGTAACCCACCCCTCTAAAACTAAGACTGGACCTACTAGAACCTCGAGGACAAGGCAAGATCTAGGCATCAGGAATAGGAATTGAGCACATAAGATTAGAAGATGGTTGCCGAGGCAACACGGGAATCGAAGTCGAATGTCATTGAGGCCAAAATCGGTCAAAACGACGCAGTCCGAATCGGGTGGTGGATCTGCGACATATGAGAATAGTAAATGAAAAGAAACCACACCAAGTAACAAGTAACAAATGTAATTCCGATAAACCCTAAAAGGGTGCCCGAAACAGGACTTTAAGAGAAACTCTCTCTTTTCTTTAATTTAGCATCAAAACTTATTATAACCCTAAACTTAAACAATCATATATAATTATAAAACCCTAACAATAACTTGAACGAAAAGACAAGTAATTAATATGAAAAGATAGATAATGACAATTAAAATTGTCATCTTTAATCCGTCATCTTCTCAAAGGATTAAAACGTGACTTCACATGTTAACCATAGAACCGAAGACTAAGCCAATTGAGTTGGAGGCCTGAAGGCATTCCCATATCATTCTTCCCCTCTTGGAAAAAGACATGTCATCGGGTCTTGGTTTTCCCAAGTCTCTAACTCAGAAACTTTCTAACCCCACTTCATTTTCTTTAACTCGGCTCCTCAAAAAGGACCATGTGATATCATGATCAAGCATTCGATAAAAATATCATGTGACATCATCCTCAAATCACCTTATCGGAGGCAAAAAGATGCTCCTCTTCCTCATCACCTTCGTCCTAGACGTTAGGTTTGGATTCGGTTTCCTTTGTCGATGAGTCAATGGTTGGCTTGTTTTTGGAATCCGTCTGAATTTCCTTCATTGTCTATGGAGGTCTTCATTCTCTACAACATGTGGATATCACTGGTTGATTGTATCGTTGCCTCTTCGGGGGAATCTACGATTACACGAATCAAAAGCTTTGGTGAGTTGATCCAAAATTCTGTACAAATTGCATCAACTTCGGATGAGAATATCTCCTTGTAAAATGATCAGATCGAAAATCCCTCCGATCAGATCGTGCTTTGATGAGTCTTGAACCACATATCCAAAATTCAGACCGATCCAACAGTGAACGAACCCGTTCCTCTAGTTCTTATGAAGCTGCGCAGATCTGGATGAATCTCCATGGATTTGTGGGTATTTTTCGAATTGACATCTTCAAGTTGTGTGATTTCTTACCTCTAACCTAAGCGCTGATACCAGATGATGTAGGGATATTGTGAATGAAAAAGAAACCACACCAAATAACAAAGTTAATTTCGATAAACCCTATCGAGGGATGTTGTGAATGAAAAGAAACCATACCAAATAACAAATGTAATTTCGATAAACCCTAAAAGGGTGCCCGAAAGCACGACTTTAAGAGAAACTCTATCTTTTCTTTAATTCATCATCAAAACTTATTAAAACTCTAAACTTAAACAATCATATATAATTATAAAACCCTAAAAATAACTTGAAAGAAAAGACAAATGATTAATATAAAAAGATAGGATACTGACAATTAAAATTGTTATCTTTAACCCGTCATCTTCTCAAACGATAAAAATGTGACTTCACATGTTAACAAAAGAACTGACGGGTAAACTAAAGGAGTTGGAGGCCTGAAGGAATTCGTGTATCAAAAGGTCTCGATGAAGAAAAACAAGGTATGTTTTTGTCAGTGAAAAATGTGAATGGAGTGGCCGATTATTAAAAACGAGTTAGGGAGCTTGAGGTGCCCTCCGGCCCTCCGACTATAGATACATGTTGCATCCTATATTAGAAAAACGTCAAATTTCCTTTGTGTAGATTACAAAATTCTTTGATTTAAATTACTGGTTTTGTTTCTAAAATTAAGAAATAACTTTTATTTTGAAGTTAATATTATGTCTTAAAATAATCAATTGTCTGTTTGATTTAATTGAATTCTGTTAAATATTTATAAGAAAAAATGTATTACTTTTTAGATTGACACTTTTTAATTTCTAAATGGACAGAAATAATCTTAACGTGTGTGTGATTTTAATTTTTTCTTACCAATTTCATGTTACGAATACACACAATTGTCGACCTATATTGTATGATTTCATACTTTTCTCCTTCATCATAAACACACTAACCCCCTCCCCATTTTCCCGATCTACAACAAAGGCAACCATTTCGACCACATTACCTGATTTCCGGAAAATCGTATGATTAACTTCTACATGTAATCCTTATCTTCTCCTATACTAAAAAAACACAAAGTGTCAAGCTTTTCAAAGGTTCGAATTCTAGATTTGTTTGTGATTAGGTAAAACTCCAGGTTGTGTATATTTCTTCTATAACAAAAAATTGTATGTTGTTCGTTAAAAATCTAGGACATGTATAGATCTAAGTTTGCGTGGTGTTTGAAGTTACAAATCTAGTTTTAGAGTTAATTTAATAAATCATATATAGTGTTTGTTCATATTGCCGATTTTGCCCTAAGAGTTTTGAAAGTGCAAGTATTGTCCATGTGGGAAACCCCTTGTGCTGATATGGTCCTTAGCAGGGATAGATTGGGCAAAAGGTTTTAACTTATAAATTGCTTGCGTAAACCGTCTCCGCTAAGACGATATCCACACAAAAGGTTTATCACATACACGATACATGCACTAAAAAAATCATAAAGATAAAAACTGCAATTTGAGCATAGGGACGAGTTATGCAATTAACTCCTAGTTTTATTTATGCAATTTCGTCACTAAAAGAAACAACTTCAATGTTTTTAGTTATAGAGTTTGATTGTCGATATGTTTATCGTTGTGACACTAGGTAGTATTGATGATAGATAGTGGCGGTTGTGGTGGTAAATGGTGGATGTCGGATTGTCACAGCGAGTTTAAGAATATCAACACAATTTAAAAGTGGTTAGTTTATGAACATCAAAACTCAAAAGATGTTTTGAAGTTAAGAAAACTTAAAAAAAAAATTGAAATAAATAAACTTTTAATATTTGGTGAAAATAATAAGCACACCAAAACTCGAAAAGTTTTAAAATTAATACTTCAAATATACAACACAAAATCCGTTTTCAATACATTCAAATTGGAAACTCTAACATCTATCAAACATATTTTTAACTATTTGATGAATGATAAAAAAAAGATTGATTTATTTATCTATTTATTATTTTCAATTTACTTGGTTAGTTTGGTATAACTAATTAATTTAGACATTGGTTTTTTATTTTATTTCATACTAGATGGTATATCCGTGTGGATATACTAACAATTTTGATTATTCATAATTTGATCGAGTTAAAAAAATTGACTTTATAAAATTTACATATCATTATTGTTAACATATGATCATAAATATGGTTAAAGTTGTTATTCAAGGATATGAGTCTTGCAGTTAAGATTAAAGATAATGACTTTTGAGACTGATTGAAAGAAAAAAGAGATTTTTTAGTTTAATTAGTTAAATAAAAATTTAAGATTGTTCAAGTTTGTTATAAACAGCTAAATAAATATAGTTTAATTGTTGGAAAGACACTTATCTCTAATATTTAAAGTTTGATATATTTATAGACACTTATCTTTAAAATGTATAGAGTCGATCACGATAAAAGTAACTTAGAAAAACATAAATTCAGAGTAGACCATAAAGTAAAAATGATTCTGGAAGAAATATCTTGAATAAGATGGTGTAAAGTTTGATATATTTATACTTGTTTTTAAAATGTATAGAGTCGATCACGAGATCGAATAGCTTCAAAAAACAGAAAATTAGAATAGACCATAAAATAAAAATGATTTTGAAAGAATTATCTTAAGTAAGATGGTGTTCCTTGATACCTAATTATATGATCAATGTTTAAATTTGGCCACAACCATGTCTCGTGTAATTAAGCAAAACAAAAATGGAAGTTACATGATTGTCTAAACATACAATTAAGGGTGGTTAATGGTACGTTCACCCACCCAATAATTCATTATAAACCCTTATTAATGTATGTACACCCACCCAATAATTCATAATACTCTTATTAATTTATGATCAGCATCCTAAAGATAGTGACTCGAAGATTTTTAGACATCAAGGAATTTGTTCGGACAGTTAGGTTAATACACCTTAGCATTTGGTATGGATAAGGTTCGGTCCGTTAAGAAAAAGTTATGTCACGCCACTTATAAACAACATCACGTCATTTATGGATATACCATTATGACAAAAAAAAATTACAAAAAAATAATTGGAAAAAGAAAGAGAGATAGAGAGAAGATTACCCATGCAGGGGACGCGATGGGGATGACGTTCCATAAACACCTACAACTAGGGTGCATAACACGTGGTGAAGGATTATCATATTAAGTTCCCTAATATCAGGGTCGGTCCTAAACTATTTGTTGTCTTGGACGAAACGACAAAATAATGCCCCAATATTGCAAGTTGCTACGGAGGTCAAGATTAGTGATAACGACGGTGAAGATTGCATCTTAGTGTGTTTCTTTTTCTTTTTATGACTTATACGAGTTACGAGTTTGGTCTAAGTTGATGTCCAATAACGGACACAAGAAGTTTGGTCTTAGCTCGACAGCTTATATCAATTTCAGGCTCGCTACAAACTAATGTTGGAAATTGAAGTAAAACTTTAACCAATCTTCATTGCTGTTGTCAAAATAAATTAAAAACTTGATAAAACCTTATTGATGGGACAAAAAATATGTAAATTTCAGATTTTTTTTATAAAAGATATGTTTCAAACTGTGTGTTTTATATAAATTTTATCCTATGTACCCAGATTTGATCATTTTCTTTTGAAAAATAAACAATGTATCATTCTTTAAAGTTACTTGTATATACAATATATCGGAATTATTGAAGAAATATTTAGTAAACAAAATACTAGTGCTAGCAAATAATTGGCCAATGTAAATAACAATTTTATTATTTTACAAATATAACAAATTAATAAATCTAAGGGTCTTTATGTTATTTTATAAAGTCTTAAAACTACTTTGATAAATATCCAAGCTTAATCTTTAGAAAGTAAAACTTAGAGGACTAAATTGAAAAACTCAATTTTAAAACACTTTCCTCATGAAACTACCGCATCCATTAAACTTCCATTCAAGCTTTTCAAAATTCATCAAAGGTTGAAAAGTTCACTAGAGAAAAAAAAAATTGTCGACAGAAATATGCCCCCTAACAGTGTGATGCCCTGGGCGGTCGCCCGATTCGCCATGCCCCAACCCTGCCCAATATACTACTTGTCTAGTGGCGAAGCTATGTGGAAGGTCACGACCTATCCATAAATATTTGCCGATGCATATATGTCTTAGTATTATGGTAATAAATGTTGCAATTTACTTATTTTTGGCTCATCCCTTCTCTAAAACTAACTTAGTTTTACTTTTAAATTGCTAGTGAAGTTATTAGTTCTTAGAGCACGGGGATTGGCTCGTTGTCGCCTTGTTCTCGGCCCACAACGAGTCGTTACCACTTCGGGTACCCTCGTTGTGGGGTTCGTTCTTCCGTCAACGAGTCGTTGTTTTTTTTTTTTTTTTTTTTTTTTTTCTAACGGTTAAAATAAAATAAAATAAATCACAAAACCAAAATAATCTCACAATCATCCCACAACTTCCATTATCACTCCACCAAAAAAATTCACACATTTATGCAAAAACTCTCACAATCATCCACAACTCTCTTAATCACTCCTTGTACTCTTATATTGTTAAGAAAATTCATCTTTTATTTTAATGATAACTTTAATATATTGATAACTAGATTTTCATCTTTTATTGTTAAGAAAATATTCATCTTTTATTTTAAAGTCACCACATTGTCATCTTTTATTTTAATGATAACTTTAATATATTGATAACTAGATTATTGTCCCGCGGTAACACGGAAAAAAATATAAATTTAATCGTAAATTTTATGTTTATGTAGATTTTAATTTATTATGAGAAAATAGTATTATTCGTATAATACAAATATATTTTTACGTTTATACACATGTTGTTTATAATTATAATAACATATAACCCATTTACTTTTATACACATGTTTTGATATTTTGTATTAGGAGATTTTAGAATAATAATAAGGTAAATCATAGTCCAAATTGAACGATTCTATACATAAACTATAATTATGTTTTTTATTTTAGTAGAGATGGAATGAAAGAGATAATGTAATTATGTATTGTAAAAGGGTATAAAATGAAAATAATCTTTGAAGACGGCTGACATCAAATAGGTTAACACATCCAATAGACATTATTTTATCATATGACATTTAATCCTCCTTTTTATTATATATTAAAGATAAAGATATTTATTACATAGAAAAGTGCACTATTCAATCTAAAAGGTATGGATAAATCTATATAGTAACCTTATCACATTAAATAATCATTCAAGTTTTGTTTTACATCTTTTTAATGTCGATGAGGAATTTTGACCCACCCACAAACAAATTCCTGGCTAAGCCATTGTATTCGTCTCGACCTCGTGGAGAGTTCGTGTACGAGTTGCAAGTCATGCCCGCATTGAAGCTCTTATCTTTATCTCTACGCTTGACTAGCGTCAATTTAAGTTTTCAACCCATTGCGGAATATGAACTGAATTACAATGTATTGTGAAAAAAAGGTTCCGCTTGGACATTACCTTTAGAGTAAATTGTATAAGTTATCATTCTTTGAAATTATGCACGCACGTTGTCCCTAAACTAGATGTCCGTTAACAACGTGAGTTTGACGTTTAATTCAAAGCCCTAAGAAAACCTTATGCCATTTACTTTCGCGGAACATAGACCTAAAACTCATCAGTTATTGAACAAATTCGATGCCTGAAGTGGTTCGAAATACATGTGACCTTTAACCAAGTGCATGACACAATCCCCAGTTGTAATAAATATATTATTACATTACATTATGAAAAATACATATTATATATTATATATACGAACAAACTGGTGCTGGCCTTGTGATACATTACGGATCTGCTCTCTACTCCAAACACCCGTAACAGATACTAATATTATTCGTATCATCAATAAGAGGCGAGGATCGATAAGAGCAGATTTTGCTCTTGGTCTACATGATTGACTTGTACTGAAATGCTTCTTTAGGCTTTCCTAAGAGTGATAAAAGCGTTGAACATATATGTTTTGAAGAAAGACCAGCTTCTTCAAGTTGATCTTGTGGTGCTCCGTGATCAATATACCTATCAGGAAGTGTCATTGCTCTAAGCTGCAAATATTCAATCCCAATAACCAGAATTAGTTAGTTTATACTGCATTACACGAGTTCTGTTTTCAAATGAAGTAGCTAGTTGTTTACCTTAAGATTCCCGTCTAGAAGACCATTTAAACTTAGAAAATGCGCAACGTGTGATCCAAAGCCACCAATGGATCCTTCCTCTACTGTAAGTAAGATTTCATGCTCGTTGGCTAATCTTTTGATTAATTCTGCATCCAATGGCTTGCAAAACCGAGCATCAGCTACTGTTGCAGATATGTTATGATCTTGAAGCAAGCTAGCTGCTCCTAGACATTCTTGAATTATCGAACCATATCCTAATATTGCAACTCTAGTTCCTTCCAGTAGTATTCTCCCCTTACCAACCTGTTTATAATACAAAGAAAATTGGAAAACTATCAATATTCAAATTTGTTAAAATTTATGAAAGTCACTACTTGTTTGTGTTTAGTGTAGCTTATAAAATTTAATAAAAAAAACAAACCTCGATAGGAATTCCTTTATTGTTAAGAGGAAGAGGTACTCCAATACCATTGCCTCTGGGGAACCTGAAGCAACTAGGCCTGTCATCAATGGCTGCAGCGGTAGCAACCATGTTAATAAGTTCCGCTTCATCTGATGGAGCCATGACTACCATGTTTGGCAGGCACGCCATATACGTGATGTCAAATGCTCCACAATGAGTTGGCCCATCTGCCCCAACCATACCAGCTCTATCCATTGCAAACCGAACAGGTAATTTTTGAAGATCAACATCATGCACCACCTGAGGGTTTTTTAATATTTCACTAATTAGTGATATGATATCAATTATAAGTTACTCACTAGCTAGTTATCAGAAATCAAGTGCTCACCTGATCATAGCCTCGTTGTAAAAACGATGAATAGATGGCACAGAATGGCTTAAGACCTTCAGTTGCTAAACCTGCTGCAAAAGTAACAGCATGTTGTTCGGCGATACCCACATCAAAACAACGCTCTGGAAACTTTTTCTGGAAATAATTAAGTCCAGTCCCGCCTCCCATGGCTGCGTGTATGGCTACAATCTTATTGTCTACCTCAGCTTCTTTTATAAGTGCTTCCGCAAAGTACTGAGTATACGAAAGTGTTGGAGCTTTTGTCTTGAACTGTTTTCCTGTTCCGACATCAAACTTCACAACTCCTGAAACAATAAGAAACATTTAGATTCAGCTAAATAGATCTGACATTACTATTAGGTCGATTCAAGTTATATTTTTAATACTATTGGTTCAAATTGGTATAGAAGTAATGAAATCATTTTATTCCAAAAATTTAGATTATTATTGAATAAAACATATTTTTTTTCATAAATCATACTTGACATATTGATTTTTATCTCTATGGCACTTACCGTGCATTTTGTCAGCAGCGGCTTCGGCAGGAGGGTAACCCTTTCCTTTCTCAGTTACGATATGGATCAAAACAGGCCCTGGTGCTGGCATGGACTTCACTTTCTCAAATATTGACACCAAATCTTCGATATTGTGACCATCCACTGGACCAATGTAGTATAGACCGAGCTCCTCAAACAAAGTCGAGCCACTAGCACTAATCATACCCCTCGCATACTCATCTACCTTAGCTGCAACTTCGTGTGCTTGAGGTCCAATTTGCTTTGTAATAGACTATGCACATATAAAGAACGTTAGAAATGAAATGTTTAGAAAATGAACGTTTGTTAATAAATAAGAAAATGTATATACCTTGGCAGCTTCACGAAGCTTACGGAATTTGGTACTGGCTTGAAGCTTGGCTAAAGCGCTACTAAGAGCTCCAACAGGGGTGGCTGGACCATCTAATGTAGCAGTGGGTAAAGAAACTTGTTTGTTATCATTTAAGACGACGATAAGATTTGAATCAAGGAAGCCTGCATTATTCATGGCCTCGTATGCTTGTCCCGCAGTCATTGCACCATCTCCTATCACAGATATTACACTGTTGGTCTTCCCTAACAAGTCTCTTCCAACAGCCATACCTAACAAGACAAGATACATAATACTACAATTACTAAATATTACCTTAAGAATTACCAAATTTAAATTGAATAATAAAAAAGGTGAAATAAACGTTGAATTATGAAAAAAATGGAATATGTGTGAGGCCCACAACAAGTATCACGTGTTACAGAAGTAGACAAAACAGGATGTACTTTTTATAGCCCAATCAAGAGGCCCAAATTCTGTCGTCCAGTTTTGAATTTAACAAGATTGATTTTTTTTTTATAATAAAAATATATCCCATTTCATTTTTAATTACACATTTTGGCCTATATTAGAAAAAAGTGGAACATGACAAAAATATTGATCAAACTGATTCGAATAAGATTTAAGCCAACGATATAACATGGTTTCCGTCATGATGTATATAAAATAATGTACCTAGGCCGGCAGAGATGCTGGTAGAACTATGTCCTGCACCAAAAGCATCATGAGGACTCTCATCCCTTTTAGGAAAACCGGCTAGTCCTGATGTTTTTCTTATCGTGTGCATCTTTGATCTTCTCCCCGTAAGAATCTTGTGTGGGTATGCCTATTTCAGATTTTCAAATGATTAGTCACAATGAATTATTACCAAAACAAGATTAATCAATTAATTTTACCTGATGTCCAACATCCCATATAATTCTATCTTCGGGAGTATTAAAAACATGATGTAAAGCAACAGCCAAATCAACAACTCCTAAGCTTGAACTTAAATGTCCACCGGTATTCGCTACGGAATATACTATATCAACTCTTAATTCTGCTGCTAATTGTTCTAGATCCTGAAAAACAATACATATTACTACCCACTATATATAAAAACAAAAACCATGCATCTATTTATTAAATTTCAAATTAACCTGTGTTGATAGGTTTTTCATATGTGCCGGATAATTGATGGTATCAAGCAACGGTGTAAGCGGTTTTTCACCCGTAAAATCGATCTTCCATTCTTTTTTATCTTTCCTGATAGATATTTTTGCATCTTCCGCATCAGGTTCAGTAGCTGAAGCTTTTAATCGGAACTGAAACTGTAAAAACCAACAACTATTAAATTTTATGCCAAAACAAGCTATATTAACTTAAAGGTTAGGCCACCAACCAAAGCTTATTTAGATCCCTTATTTTGTAAAGATTAATTATATAAGAATTTACAAAGTGGCAGAAGGCAAACGTGCAACAAGCTCGCCGCTAACCCTTTTTGTAAAGATTTAAGGGTAAACTATGAATATATGTATATAAATAGATACATCACTAAACAAAATAAATAAATATAAAGTAGTAAGTATGTTTACCTGTTTTGTTGAAAATTTGCATAGTTTTGGAGCTGTGAAACATGGAGATGGGGTGAATTGCAAGTTCATGGCTGATCTAGAGAGAGAGATTGTTAAGGAGGAGAAGAGAGAGTTACATGTGGAGTTCAAACTGAGGGACAAAATTTATAATCAACTTATGGTTTGGTGGAGAAATGAATGTATCATCATTTCATATAATAATAATCCTACCTCACTTTCGTACACAACTTCCAAATATTTTATTAGAGCCATCATAAGCTAGTCAAAATAGCACAACCAATGTTTAATTCCTCCAATTTTTTCTCCTTTTTAACTTCTTAAATCAAAGGGTTATAAGTTTTTAGTAATTAGTAAGGTGTAATTTGAAAATATCATAACAAACTAAGTCAAAATAGCACACCCAATTTATAATTGAAAATTGTGAAATGTAATTAGTAAGGTGTAACTAAATTAATTGAATAATTAAGTGTTATTGTTGTAAAATATTAAATGGATCATTTAGGTGATATAATGATTAGGAGACTATGTCTATTCATCTTCTATGTAACCTAAGGTTACTAAGTTTCTAATCCTATATAAGGATCTCCAATGTAATCCCTATAGGATCTTCTTAAACAAGTATTCTCCATTTCCTCCTAAATTATACTTGTCATTTGTTCTTTATTTCTTAACACGTTATCAGCACGAGCTTTTTGCTCAAAAACCAAAAAGGTCAAGAAAATTAAAATCATTCGGATTACATATAATCAACATATTCTTTTTCCTCCGTTTAATATTATTCCATTTGAATTGATACTACATGTTTTGTTTTCATTCGCATATTACGTTGCAATTTTTTTTGTTTTGTTATTATTTGATCTCTATAGTAATTTACAAGAACAATCTATGTTCTACAGTGATTACATAAAGAGATAATTAAAAAATAACGTAACCTCATGTTGTGTTATTGAAAAAAAAATAGAACCTCAAGTTCTAATATGGTCTCTTAAGATCAAGAAAAACATAACCTCATGTTATGTTGAAAAAAAATATAGAACCTCAAGTTCTAATATGATTTTAAGATCAAGAAAAACATAACCTCATGTTATGTTGAGAAAAAAATATAGAACCTCAAGTTCTAATATGATTTTTAAGATCAAGATAATAACCTCATGTTATGTCGAAAAAAAAAAACTATTAGAACCTCATGTTCTATTACTTTTGTTATTGTTTTAAACAGTATTCGTTTGTATATTATACCTGCATTTTTTTTTACGATCAAATGTTTGTATTTTACTGTTTGTTTAATTTTTTTTTAGCTTAATACTTGTCATATTACAAATCATGATTTTTTTTTGTTTTGCTTATACATGATAAAAATATTTGAAAAAGAAATGGTCAGTACAAATTTCCATGAAGTTTCACTTTTGGTCGGTTACATGAAAAAAAAATTGGTTTAATTTTATGGTTTTTTTTTCATGTGTTCAAATAATGATGATGATTGAATCATCATAGTTTTAATATAGGAAGGTTATGTATCATATTCATTTGAATTAAAAGAATTATGAATTTGTTTGTTTGTTATGATTTTTCACCATGTTGTTCGTTATACACATTTGAAAGGAATAAAAGGATAACAGTAGTCCTACTACTTAAATACTATTTATGAATAAAGTTTTTTTATGGTGTATAATTGTTTAATGTTTGGTATGTTTTTTTTCGTAGTTAAGATGTCAAATGCAAACATGTCAAAAATAAACTTTGATGTTCTTGATATCTCCGGAAAAGACTATCTCCCTTGGACTCTTGATGCTGAGATCCATTTAATTGCTAATAATCTGGGAGAAACAATTAAACCCCAAAATAAAGCCTCTCCTCAAGAGTGCGCTAAAGCAATGATATTCCTACGTCATCATTTACATGAGGACCTCAAAAAGGAATACTTAACGGTGAAAGACCCGTTAGAATTATGGGAAAAATTGAAAGAGGGGTTAGACCATCAAAAACAAGTCATTCTTCCAAAAGCTCGTTACGACTGGATGCACCTCAGGTTGCAGGATTTCAAAAGCGTGAACGAGTATAACTCCGCAATGTTTAATATCACATCAAAATTAATGTTATGCGGAGAAAAGGTTACTGAAGAAGACATGCTTGAGAAAACTTTCTCAACTTTTCATGCTTCCAACATGCTCCTACAACAACAGTATCGAGAACGTGGGTTTAAAAAATACCATGAGCTTATATCCGTTCTCCTTGTTGCTGAACAAAACAATGAGCTTTTGATGAAGAATCATCAAGCACGCCCCACTGGTTCTACTGCGTTGCCTGAAATAAATGCAACCTCAAATATAAGGGGTAATGGTCGTGCACGCGGTAATAACCGTGGCAATGAACGAGGTCGTGGCCGTGGCCATGGACGTGGTCGAAACAATGCTTGGCATCGTGATGGTTACAAACCAAAACCCTCTGATTTTAAGAAAAAAAATGATAAAGGCAAAAGGATGCAACATCAAGCTCCTAAGAATTCTAGAGATCCTTGCCACAGATGTGGCATGACAAATCATTGGGCAAAACAATGTCGTACCCCTAGACATTTTGTTGACCTTTATCAAGCATCACTAAAGAAGAATGGAAAAGACATTGAAACAAATTTCATTGATACTTTCAATGTTGCTAATGAGCCAAACCCAAATGTGCATTTCGACTCCTCAGATTTCTTTGATGATGTCAAAGACGTGGTTGCTTCCTTTTCCAATGATCAAAAGGCCAACTAGTTGTCTAGTTTCATTTTACTTAGTTTTTCCACAATAATTGTTTTAAGTTTGTGTTGAATAAGCTAGTTTAGTTCTAGCATCGTTACTTATGTTTGAAACTTTAATTAATGCAATATCCATTTGTTTTCTTTAAAGTGATCTTATTATGAAATGCTTATTTACTTATTTTTTTATGTTCAAGGATATGAAAAGCATTTTGGAAAACGGTGAAGACGAGTGTCTGGTTGATAGTGGAACTTTGAAAAATAAAAAATATTTTTATGAATTTCATATAGCAAACGCAAATATCAACACAATTTGTGGTACTAGCAACTTGATTGAAGGTTCTGGCAAAGCCTGCATTGTGTTACCTAAAGGTACACAATTAATAATAAATGATGCGTTGTATTCTAGTAGATCGAGGAGAAATCTACTAAGTTTCAAAGATATAAGACGCAATGGTTATCATGTTGAAACAATGACTGAAAATAATATTGAGTATCTCCAAATTACATCCATATTTAATGGAAAAAAAATCCATAATGGAAAGAATGAAAGGTTTATCTTCTGGATTGTATTTTACATGCATTAACCAGACAGAAATAAATATGGTTTCTACCCGAAAGGGTATCGATCCTAAAATATTTACCCTTTGGCATGATCGACTGGGTCATCCAGGTGATATAATGATAAGGAGAATCATTGAGAGCTCAAATGGGCATCCATTAAAGGATCTCAAGGTCCTGTTATCAAAAGATTTATCATGTGGAGCGTGCTCTCTTGGAAAAATGATAACTAGGCCCTCAATGAATAGAATTGAAAATGAATCTCCCTTGTTTCTTGAAAGAATTCAAGGAGACATTTGTGGGCCAATTACTCCTCCATGTGGACCATTTAGATACTTTATGGTATTAATTGATGCATCATCCCGATGGTCTCATGTCTGTCTGTTAGCATCAAGAAATGTTGCTTTTGCAAGGTTACTTGCCCAAATAATTCAACTAAGAGCACATTTCCCAGATTATCAAATCAAGAAGATTAGGATTGATAATGCAGGAGAATTTACATCTCAATCATTTAATGATTTCTCTATGTCAATTGGGATTAAAGTTGAGCATCCTGTAGTACATGTGCATACACAAAATGGTCTTGCTGAATCTTTAATAAAAAGATTACAACTAATTGCTAGACCATTACTTATGAAATCAAAATTGCCATCTTCTGCATGGGGACATGCTATCTTACATGCTGTTGCTCTTATTCGATTAAGACCAAGTGCATCTCATAAGTATTCTCCACTTCAACTGGTTTCTGGAAGAGAACCAAATTTGTCTCATCTAAAAGTCTTTGGTTGTGGTGTATATGTCCCAATATCACCACCACAACGTACAAAGATGGGACCTCAAAGAAGATTGGGCATTTATGTTGGCTTTAATTCTCCATCAATCATCAAATACTTGGAACATTAACTGGAGATGTTTTTACAGCACGTTTTGCTGATTGCCAATTTGATGAAACAATGTTCCCAATTTTAGGAGGAGAAAATAAAAAGTTGGACAAACAAGATGTAACTTGGAATGCATCACAAATATCTTTTCTTGACCCTCGGAGTGGTCAATGTGAATTAGAGGTTCAAAAGATCATTCATTTGCAGCAAATAGCAAACGAATTACCTGATGCATTTACGGATACAAAAAGAGTTACTAAATCATATATTCCAGCTTTAAATGCACCTTCTCGGATTGATATTCCTGAAACTCTAGATGAGTCAAATGTACGCAGAAAGCGTGGAAGACCAATGGGTTCAAAAGATACGAATCCACGGAAAAAGAAAGAGAAGAATACAACTGGAAAAGCTCAAGGAGTTGTTATAAATAACATCCCAAAAGAGATTAAAAATAACACAGAAAATGTGGATAAATCTCTTGAAGATGACCATGTACCTACTGAATATGAGATCTCAATAAATTTTGAACAAAATGGTACAACATGGAATCGAAATGAAACACGTGTTGATGAAATTTTTGCATATGCTATAGCAAGTGAAATAATAAATGATGAAATTACTGTGCCAAAAACTATTAGAGAATGTCGACAAAGAAATGATTGGCAAAAATGGCAAGAGGCCATACAAGCTGAACTAGATTCACTTAAAAAACGCCAAGTATTTGGCCCTGTGACGTTAACCCCAAATCAGGTGAAGCCGGTAGGCTATAAATGGGTATTTGCGATAAAAAGAAACGAGAAAAATGAAATTGTTAGATACAAAGCGAGACTTGTAGCACAAGGTTTCTCACAAATACCCGGGGTAGATTATGAAGAAACATATTCACCTGTCGTGGATGTAACGACTCTTAGATATTTAATCAGTCTTGCAAATGTTGAAAGGCTCCAAATGCGCCTTATGGATGTTGTCACAGCCTACTTGTATGGATCACTTGATAGTGACATTTACATGAAAATCCCGGAAGGAATGAAAATGCCGGAAGCTTGTGAAAATAAACCCCGTGAAATGTTTTCAATTAATTTGAATAGATCTTTGTATGGACTTAAACAATCAGGACGAATGTGGTATAATCGTCTAAGTGAATATCTTTCAAAAGAGGGATATAAAAGTAATCAGATAAGTCCATGTGTTTTTATTAAAAGATCAAAGGCGGGTTTCACAATCATTGCAGTGTATGTTGATGATTTAAACATCATCGGAAATCTTGATGAAATTGAACATACTGCAAATTTGTTAAAGAACGAATTCGAAATGAAAGACCTTGGTATGACTAAATTTTGTCTCGGATTGCAAATTGAGCATTTATCAAATGGAATATTTGTTCACCAATCAAACTATACAGACAAAATATTGAAACGGTTCAATATGGATAAAGCTCATCCACTAAGCTCACCAATGGTCTGTCGTTCACTTGACCGAGAACTTGATCCGTTCCGCCCCAAAGAACATGATGAGGAAGTTCTTGGTCCTGAAATTCCCTATCTAAGTGCGATTGGGGCTTTGATGTACCTTACTAGCAATACACGCCCGGATATTGCATTTTCAGTAAACTTACTAGCAAGATATAGTTCCGAGCCAACACGCCGACATTGGAATGGAATTAAACATATTTTTCGTTATCTTTGTGGTACCCGTGATATGGGATTATTTTACCAAAAGAACTCAAAATCTAAGTTGGTTGGATACGCTGATGCTGGCTACTTGTCTGATCCACACAAGGCAAGATCACAAACAGGTTATGTTTTCACTTATGGGGACACCGCAATTTCTTGGAGATCGAAGAAACAATCATTAACTGCTACATCATCAAACCATGCTGAACTTATTGCACTTTATGAAGCCGGTCGAGAATGCGTTTGGTTAAGATCGATGATTCAGCACATCCAAGAAGAATGCGGACTCGGGTCTATCAAAGGAAATCCAACCATATTGTATGAAGATAATGCGGCATGTATATCTCAAATCAAGGAAGGGTATATCAAAGGCGACAAGACAAAACACATTTCTCCGAAATTTTTCTTCACTTATGATCTACAAAAGGATGGGGTTATTGATGTTTGTCAAGTTCGATCAAGTGACAATTTGGCAGATTTATTCACAAAATCGTTGCCAGCGAAGGTGTTTGAGCAACTGGTTAAGAAGATTGGCCTTCGACGTTTAAAAGATATACATTAATTTGAGGAGGAGCATTATGCGCACTGCACTCTTTTTCCCTTCATCAAGTTTTTATCCCATTGGGTTTTTCTTGGTAAGGTTTTTAATGAGGCAGTCTAGAGCGTATAATAAACGATGAATATCCAAGGAGGAGTGTTGTAAAATATTAAATGGATCATTTAGGTGATATAATGATTAGGAGACTATGTCTATTCATCTTCTATGTAACCTAAGGTTACTAAGTTTCTAATCCTATATAAGGATCTCCAATGTAATCCCTATAGGATCTTCTTAAACAAGTATTCTCCATTTCCTCCTAAATTATACTTGTCATTTGTTCTTTATTTCTTAACAGTTATCACATTTTTAGGTTAATAAACAAACTCAACTTACCTATTGAACTTTTTATTTTTTATTCGAAAAGCAAGCACAGTTGTTCTGGGTCACATTAACATTCAATTGGACAGTATGCAACTCACGAAATCGCACACTCTTACAACGAGGAATCTCACTTATATAGAGTTTAAATTTAGTATGTTTAAATTTGAATGTGTGTTGTATGTATTATAAAAACACAAAACATATATTGTAACGACTCGAAATTAAAAAGAGTGTCTCTACACGACGTATGGGGTAATAGATCAAATGACATATGATCGGGACTCCAAGTCAACAAAAAGTAAAACTAACACTCTATACAACGTAGGAAAGAGTAGGCAATACGATATACAGGTAAAAAAAAGTAGAAAACCTTTTTATCCGCGCGTATCCACGACATTTAGACCTTTCTCGATACGATGCATGAACGTTTAAGAAGAATTCGATTTTAGGGTTTTTGTCAATTATTTTTTGCTTTTCGAACCATGTCTTTTGTCCACGAATCTAAGACGACCAAGGACCTCCAAGGAGTGTTTTGAAGAAGTTTGGTGCATGAGTCAATCCAATGTGGGGTGATCGTTCCATTTCGGTTGTGCGTGATTTAAAAGTTTCGTTGGTGCATTTAGGAAGGTCTAACTTCTCTCATTCGGATTAGTATAACCTAAAATGGTTCTTTTGATCATTCATAATCGAATTATTAACGTTTATTCATTTTTATTCATATAAACTGTTAATCAATTAACCCTTGTTAATATCATAGTGTTGATCCGCTGCAACTTCTTTGATAGATCTAGATCTACACGTTTGTTTAAATACAAACCTAGTTCGTCAGATCCTAACAAAACCTTTTTAGAAATACATCACTAATCTCTCTCTTCCTATTACTTTCACGGTCACATCTCCCTGATACCTCACCAAAGTTTCCAACACAACCATATCCAACAGTCGTCGCACCTCAACTTTCCAAACCACCGCTTTCAAAATTTTGAAGCCCATAAGTAGGAAACCTATTGTCGTCGCCGCCGCCGCTAGAGCTACGCGGAAGAAGAGAAGTGTGAGGAGGTTAAGAGGAAGCGTAAAAAAGATGAGATATATTGTTCCGATCCATTTTTTTTGTGGGTTTTGTTTCAAATCTACACCTGGTTTCTAAAAACCCTAAATTTAATTCATTTTCAACGGATTTGTAGAGGAAATGATTGTTGAAAATTGGTGAGAGAATACTACGACGGGGATTGATACCATACCGTCGACCTTTTCCGACGAGAATCATTTCTGGCGAAAGAAAGAAAAGAGAGGGATTGAGGGATAAGGAAAGGCGATGGATCTATATGTATATGTTTCAAAATTTTGTATAAGACATATGTGTTACAGATTTGTGTTTAGCGAGTCATAAATTTGGGTAATGTTTTATGTTTTTTTCT
>CAJVGC010000065.1:24381082-24428970 GCA_910822075.1 Senecio squalidus | reverse complement strand
CGTTTCTTGCCTCTTCGGCACCAATCGCGAAGGCCCTTCCACGGCCTTGTCCCCCATCGTTTCCCCTCTGATTGTTCTGGTTTTGGTTCTGCGGAGGGTTTTGATTGCGGTTCTGGTTTGGGTTTCGGGCAGGGTTTAGCCTAGGACAAGCATTTCGGTAGTGATCCCTGCTACCGCACTCATAGCATTCTCCCTGGCGAGGCCTATCGTTCGGTTGTGGCCTCCCAGCTTGTCGTGGTCCTTCATTCTGCTGCCTTTCCGCCTGCTGCGGTCCGGCATTCATGGCCTTACAATGTCGGGTCCAATGACCGAGGCGGTTGTAGTTGGTGCATGACTGACATTCACCTCCGTGGTGTTTACCGCACCTATCGCATTTTGGTGCCTTTCCTTGGTAGCCGGTGTTCTCTGCCGTAGCAACTCCGTAGTTCCTTACCGTTCTAGCCTTCTTGTTAAACCGTTCCTTTTTGTTCCCCGAAGTGTCCTCAACCTTACGCTTTCCCTTTGCGTCTTCTGCACCCGGATTTGATATTCCTCCATTCCTTATCCAATCCTGGGTTAGGCGATTAGCCAAACTCACAGCCTGCTGCATCGTAGTTGGCTCGGTGGCCGTCGCCATAGCCCTGATCTCGGGTGAGAGTCCCCAAATGAAGTGCTCAATTCGCTTGTCCTCGGGGGTTACCAGTTCAGGTACTAGATTCGCGAGTTCATGAAACCGCGCGACGTAGGTGTCGACGTCAGTTCCTATCATGGAGTGATTCCAGAGTTCGTTCTTGAGCTTCTTTAGGATCTCCTTGGGACAATACTCAATCACTAGTAGTTCCTTGAACCTTGCCCATGGCATGTTGTATGCAGCGTCCGGACCTCGGATCTGAAGTTGACTGTTCCACCAGGTTAGGGCTCGCCCCTGAAGCATGCAGGAAGTGAATTCCACCTTCTTGTTTTCAGCGCACTGGCTGATCCTCAATACGACTTCAATACTATCGATCCAGCGCGATAGTCCGATGGCGCCCTCAGTGCCATGAAATTCCTTTGGCCTGCACGATATGAAGGTCTTGTAGCTACAACCTTGGTTGTTCCCCTGGTTGTGGTTTCCCTGATTGTTATTTTCCCGGTTGTTGTTTCGTTGGTTGTTGTTTCCTTGGTTGTTGTTATCTTGGTTATTGTTATCTTGGTTGTTGTTATTCTGGTTGTTGTTATTCTGGTTGTTGTTATTTCCCCTTGGTCCTCCCTGGTGGATACCGGCGTTGATTCGGGCTATGATGTCAGGTATTGCCTCGTTCAAACGGGCGTTGATCCTCTGGACAATGCGCTCATCGTTGTGTTCGGCCATTTTCCTACACAAGAGAGAACTCGGATTTAGGACTTTGATATATCACTTTAGATTCAGATAATGGGAAATAACAAGAACAACAACAATCGTAATTATAATCCGTCCATTTTATATATATCGCTCAAAATTTGATGTTCTTACAAAATCCAACATCATCGACTATTGTCGTACATCACCAACCAAACATAAAATACTACGCTTACAATCCTTCATAACTACATGTTCTGCTTACCATCCAAAAGATATCTTACAACAACCTCTAAACCTTAATTACAACCAAAACAACCATAAGGAATACTAGTACTATGTTAATCAGCATCAAGTTGCGTGCTGCTCGAATAGCCTTCCGTGCCATTGCCTTTGTGCGTAACACCTCGGTGTACAAACCACGTATCTGGTGGGAGTGATCTCTCACGACTCGTGTGTATCCGCGGAGGTCGACGGACATGTTACAAAGCGCTTGAATTTCCTCAGGAGTCAATCCGCGCTCAGGGGATGGTTGTGGCGTAGTTAGCTGAGGTCTCGAGCTACCTTCACCGTCCCGACGGAGGATAGGTAAGGTGAGTGGTGACGATTGCTGACTCCTAGAGCGTGACTGGGATTCGTGAGAGTGTTCGGTTTCGCTGTCTGACGTAGCTATCTCTTTCCCTCTCGACATTCCCTAAATCGATAACGCGTTAGTTCGAAGATACGGCTCATGTTAGTGTTAGTAAAAAGCTGAGCACATAGAGTATCTTAAGTATAGCATCTAGGTCTGTGTGGGTCTGACTTCAAGAATTCCCGAGGAGGTTCGTTTAATGTTTTACCAATCCCGTTCCGGCATAACTTAGTCCAAATTATTCATAGGTGATCAGGCTACGAATAATTCAAGTTAAACAATGCCTTCACGTTTTGGTTCAATAAAATCTTTCGTTTAGAAATTGGTTATAGTTTGATTTTAGAAAAAATCGGTATTCACTATAACCTTGCGCTTTGATACCAAGTCTGTCACACCCCGCTAAAGCGGAACGCAGGGTGTGGAGAGCAATAGCATTCGATAGCAAGATATAGATAAACGCCAAGTTATATTAAATAAAAGTTACAACAAAGTTTACATAATTGTTTTAAAATATCGATTACATATCCGAATTCAAAATAGGGTGTTCATAACCAAACCACCCAAACCCATCCCGTTCTTGAAGTCATCATCCCCAAGCGTAAAGTCATCAGCACATGCTTACTCGTTTCCTGAAAATACGAGTCAAGTGTTAACTACGGGAGGCGTAGTTAGTGAGCTACAAAGTTTTAGTAAAGCATAAGTTTTCAAATAGTAATCGCGTAACCATGCATAGAGTATCGCATTCAAAATAGTTGTCACATAAATTTGTATAGAGTATAGCATTTATGTTTATAGGCATTGACCACATAGCGCGACTATGTGACAATCCTAAGTTTGCCCAATGATCGTTGCTAAGCCTAAAGCCTACCCATTTAGTATTATGCACCATCGTTATAAGTCGTTGTGGTGAGGGTCACTCTACCCTAATAGCGCTATCCATATCTACTAACGGTCCTTTCCAAAGGGATTAATAGCAACTAATGTCCTTGGTAGTTTTCGGGAGTTTGCAATGGTTTCTCACGTCCATGTTGTACAAAGTCCGCAACATGACGATCGATAGTTTTAGTCATTGGCAAAAATAGCTTTCGTGTCCTCGGCATTGTTGGCAAAACCCTCAACAATGCCGGCAAAATAGTTATTCATATAAGCATTCAAGATATCAAAGTGTTTTATAATAGCTTTCCAAAGTGGTCAAGTGTTTTCGTAATAGCATTGAGTATTAAATCGTTTTCGTTTAGCATTCACGTAATAATCGTTTTTCAGCTTAAATAGTAGTTACGCCTAAGACTCGTATTTCACCCCAAAAGTATTAAAAGCGTTTATAAAGTAGGGGTTTGTAACTCACTGTTTGCAAGGATAAGCTACACGTGCGGAGAGTAATCGAGACGGACCGGAATCACGGGAATCCTATAATAATACCAAGATTGAATGATTATAAGTTTAGTTCACTACTGATTATAGTTGCTGCCTTCAGATTTGATCATGTGTATAAACGACTAGTTTAGCGTTACGATTCAAAACGGTTTAAACTTAGATTATTGTGCAGTCTGTCAGCGGCATGACCGCGCCGCGGTGGGAGGACCGCGCCGCGGTCAGAGGTTTTATCTTGACCGCGCCGCGGTGACGCGACTGCGTCGCGGTCACTGTGACAGGTTCTTGGTCAAGCTCGTTTTTGAAGAAATTTGATGTTTTTAAGTTGGATTTTGACAAGCAACCAGTTATAAACTTAGATAATTGATGTCTTATGGTTTATTTAGTGTTTTTAACCACAAATTTTAGATCTAACCATCCTATTTGTGAAAAACCCGTTTTTGTTCATAAATGCCCAAAAATCTTCATATAAACTCATTTTTTAGGTGTTAGATGATACATGCAAAGTGTATTTATTGTAAGACAGTAGGTTAGAAGTATTTTTACCGAAAGTAGAGTGATTTGACGGTGATTGGAGAGAATCCTTGGAGATTTTGACCCAAAAGCTTTGAAAATGGATTTTAACCCAAATGTATGAAACCCCTTCTTCCTCTTTTCTTGATGACGATTTTGATGTGTTTAAGTGTGGCCAAAGTGTGTATTTTTGATGTGTAAATTTCTGTAAATGAAGTGAGTTGGAGAGGGTGTTTGCTTAAAAGCTCCAAGTGAGAGAGTTTGAGTGTTTGATATGTGTGTGTGTGTATGATTGTGTTTGTGTTATGTTATATGTATCAAAATTGACTTTACTGGGCCTTCTAACAGGCTTTTGACGTGTTTAGCCCGGGCCAAAGTGTTGGGCTCGGGTTTTGGGTCCATTGATTAAGTTTTACAAGTTACAAAAAGTGGCTGTCTGCGTGCTCCACCGCGGCGCGGTGGCCTGACCGCGGCGCGGCTGGAGTGGCAGACCTGCCCTTTTCGTTTTTCATTTGTTCCATTGTTAAGCGTTTCGTTAGTTAAAAGTTTTCGGTTATCTTGAATAGGAACTTAGGAAAGTTCACTAGATGTTTTCTTGGTATTAGGACTTACATAATTTGATTCCGATCCCGATCCGCGCTTAAAGGTTTAAATAAAATAACTTTCGTTTAAGAGTTTTGCGTGAGTTACAACGAACTTAGCTTAAGAGTTATGTCTACGTAACCACATAGCACATAAAATTAGTCATAACGGCATCAAAGTAAACACTTAGAAGTTATAAGTTAGCGTTCTCGACCTTAGTTTAGACGGTTGTCACACTGACTTACCAGACAGGAGTATTCAAGACTTTGCAGATATAAAAGCTAAATTTGTGACTCATTTTGTACAACAAAAGAAGCAACATAGAACTCATATAGAGGCCCATTTGATACGACAAAAAGAAGGAGAGGGGTTGCGTGACTTTATCCAGCGATACACACAAGAATGCCAGAAGATCGCCATGTTACCAGAGAGTCAACAAATTTCTGGCTTTACTCTTTCCCTACTTCCAGGACAATTGCAAGAAAAGTTAATCAAGAGAACTCCAGTTACTTTCAAAGAAGCCACGGACAGGGCATATGACTATCTAAGGTAAAAGGAAATTGTCTCCCTGACAAGAGAGGTAGGCGGCAAGTCATGGAACGACACTCGACGAGATGAATGGAGCAACAAGAGGTTTGGCCCATACGATAAACATGCGTCCGAGCATGCTCTTAGCAAAACACCAAAAGAAATCTTGATAACAGAGCATGTGACAACCGCAAATTTCGTAACACTTTTGCGTTTTATCATCTACCGCTACTTTTATTTACTTTATCTTGACCCTATTATTATTGCCATTTATTTTGTTTCACGCGATATTTGTTTAGTCGGGATTTAAATCATTGTTTCGTCCTTCGTGACGTAAACGTTATAGTACCTAAGTGCCTAGCAATATTAAGTATTCTCGTAGGTTAATATTGGTATTTTAAAGCCTTCGTCTTTTCGAGAAAATTAATTTTTAAAAAGTTACAAAATCTACCCTCAAACTAAAAATCTTTTACAAGGTTAGTCCTTTAACGGAATCTGACGAAAACTATTGTGAATTCAGTCCTTTTAACAGGCTAAATAACTGGTCAGTTTGGGACCCTAGTTGCGGCGCAACTAAGGACCACTGCGGCGCAACTCGCGCCAGTCAGACCAAGACAAAAATCGTTGTTGTTGCTTTATTGGAACCCCAACTCACATGCTACCATGTGATTTCTGCACAAACTTGCTCTATTTGGTATGGATGAGTAAATTGTGGATCCTTGACCATTTCAACTCATCTCTCATCCCAATTTTGATCCTTAAACCAAATTTAACCCATTTGGTCAATTTTGTGTCTCTCTCTAGAACTCAAACTCTCTCTAGTTCCTTTCAATTCTAGGAACTTTGAGAGATAGAAATCACATTCCAAAGTGATATTTGAGAAGAGAAAGACCATTAGAAGACTTCCCTTGAGTTCCTTCATATTCCGGTAAGTAACCTTCACCAAGAACTCTTCCTTTGACTTTTTATTCTAACTTCTTCTTTGACACCAAGAGTATCTAACATTTCTCTTGTGTTCTTCCAAGGAGTTTTCTTAATCAAGGTTCATTTCCACCTTATTCTTGAGTTGGAGGAATTTCCACCTTTAAGAAATCGGTAAGTAAGAACCTTTGTGAATACTTCCTTCCATTATTTTTCTTCTTAAGAATCCATTCTAACATGTTACTATATTGTTGTTTGGAGCTCTCTTTCACCACATTTACCTTGGTAAACTCTTCCGGCTTGTTATTGGAGATTAGGAGTTTCCTTTTTGGGTGAAATCGGTAAGAAAACTTCTTATAAGCGTTTTCTCTAATTTTTCCCTTTAAAAGTCCATATTCTAACGTTTTCATCTTTTTCTTTCTATTTGGAGCTTATCATCCTCCATACTCTCTTTGAAGTCTTTTCCGGCTAAGAACCTTGAGCTTTCTTTGTCATTTCAAAGACTTTCCGGTAAAATTACCCTTTTACCCTCCTTTACGTTTTTCTTCTAATTCTTCATTTTTTTCTCACCTAAATCAATATTAAAACTTACTAAAATGGTTAAAATGCTTATTATGTCTAAAAACATAGAAGTCACTATAAAACTTAATAACTCTGCCATATTATTAAGTTATTAGAAAACTTTAACCGAAAATATTATGATTAACATATATAAAACCGGATAATGACATATAGGTTTATTAGTAAATTCTCTATCGAAAATGTTTCCAACACCTTCTTGAAATATTAGTGGACTCGTAAAATCTAAGTATTTTAAATCTACTTTATATTATAAACGAACTTAACGAAAAATAACTAAAATCTTGTAAAAACTTGTAAAATCTTGTATAATTGTATATTATGAATATATTTATTCTATATAAGTTACCTATGAGTTATTTGACTAAACGACTCTAAGTAACAATCTATAACTATTCACTTAAAACTCGAACTAACTAACCGGCACAAAACGACTTAAACGATTTTTAACAAAAACTGAAAAACTTACAATCTGAGCCCCAGTTGCGCCGCAACTAGCCTTAGTTGCGCCGCAACTGGCTAAGTTCAGCACCAGTTCGTCGTTTTGCGTATTTTGACGGTTTTAAGTACACGTAAACCGATTTTTAGTATACGTAAAGTATTATACACTAATAAACATATATTTTGGACTCAAAACATAAACGCAATCTTAAACAACATATTATTTACTATCACATACCTTAAAACGTCTTTTATCGTTAAACCGTTATTTCTCCGAAAACGATCAAATCATCGATTTTAAACCTAAACTTTTATATAACTTTTATAAACTGATTCCTAATCTTATTTTGCTCAAATATTCAAACTTACATCTTTAAAATATTCAAATTGATCAAAGGTTGACTTTCGTTGACTTTGACTTCTCTTTAAAATGGTTGACTTTCGTTGACTTTGACCAAGTCAACTATCCTTGATGTTGACTTTGGTTAAATTTGACTTAGGTTGACTTTGACTTAGTTGAATTTGACCATGGTTGGCTTTGACTTCAGTTGACTTTGACTTTGGTTGACTTTGACTAAGTCTAATACTCCTTTCAACGATATTCCTGGTAGTCACTTTGGGCTCGAGTATCATTCCTATCTAATCATATTTGTAAACTTAAATAATCGATATTTCTAGAAGCCGTTATCGACTTGACATGTCAAATACTTTTATTCGTCTTCTTATTACGACCTTTCGTCGGTGGATTCGACGACTTTTAATCTAATTACTTATCATTCGTCTAAAAACTCTACTAAACTCTAATAACCAATACAACTTTAATTATACGAGGCTAAACCTATTACATTAGAGATACTTAGACCTTTTATGTCTTATGCTAGGGCACTTAAGCGGTGGACTATTATTCTCCAGTTTGTGTCTACCCGACATAATTATCGCTGATTCGTGAGTTATTCGATGCCCTTTTACTGCTTTATAAATTTTACATCGGGCATGATTAGCGTTAACCAAAATTTTATATATCTTGATTATGCATGTTTAGATTATGATACCTTTAGATTTAGTGTACCTCACTTATACGACCTTGGTGGTAGTATAAGGCCCTCGATTAAACACCTATTAACTCTAGTTGAGCCATCAGTATTTATATATAGATCTATATGGGTTTTACAAACCCTCATCCCTCACTATGCGCAGGGGTGTTATTGCCGCGATGTTTACCTTGTAACTATCTTAGTTGGACACACTAAGACAGAGGGTTATTGTTGCCTTTACGTTTTTGCATTTACATTACAGTACGGTTCAGGTGTAGATGAATATCTAAGGTTTATGCATATATCATACATTGTTATAATTCAAGATATTAACCATTTTACTATTGATTTCTAACTACATTTTCTGATGGGTCAAAATCTTCAAAATATTATGTTTTTATAAAATACGAATAACCCACCAACTTTATGTTGACGTCGTATTTTTAACGTTTTTCAGGAGGTTGAGTTTTGCATCGATTATGGAGTTACTATTTTGCTTTGGATATTGTGTGGACTTTCGAAGAGACTTAGCTAGACGTAGTTAGTTTCTATTTAGGCCATGTACTATTTTGTATTGTTTTATTTGTATTATTGTAACTCCTAAACTTCAGTTAATGTAATCTTATTGTTATAGTATTTATTCGATGTAATACTTGGTCTTCTGATACCTAATACACTGCACATCTCGGGTTTCCGCCTGCGCGGGGTGTGACAGAAATTGGTATCAGAGCCAATGGTTATAGCGAACTAAGTAGCTCCCTTTGTGAATCACTTAGACTATGACTTTAGGCTTATATTGATCTACTCTGAAACCTTTTGTGTGCATTCCCTTTGACTTTTATATGTTTTGTCTTTATTCGTTTTAACGTTGGGTTTAATCTCGAGTTATGCACACACTCATATTCCTTTTACTTTATTCCCAGACAATGATGCCTCGGGGAACTCTTAAGCGTAAGCAACCAACACCGCAGAACAACGAGAGTAACTTAGTCGATCGATTCGAGACGATACTCATGGAAAGCTTTGCCGCTATCTTACCCGACCTCGTAGCAAAGGTTAGTGAGAGAGTCCTGAAGAGTATTCGAGAATCAACACATTATGAAGTAAGCTTTGATACGAAACCAAGTAATGTCGAGTACGGTGACATACCACAGGACACTGAGGTTCAACCCAAGACAAGTGGTAAGAAAAGCCGAAACTCCCAGTGCAAGGAAAATAACCGCAAGTATAATCGAAGACCACAAAAGACTAAGAATCGCATAGTCACACCTACACGGGGTTGGAGAAATTTCCCAAGTGTAGCAAGTGTGGATGTGCCCACGCTAGTGAAGTCGCATGTTGGATTTGCAAGAGATGCAAGAAATTAGGACACGTGGAGCGTTTTTGTAGGATTACTCCCGGATCATGTTACGAGTGTGGTACTTTTGGACACTATCGTGACAAATGCCCTAAATGGAATACCTCTCCTATCAGTTTTCCTCCTTCTACCATCATACCAAACAACGGAGTTGCAGGAACTCAAGATGTGAAGTTGCCATAGTCTGATGCTTGTTTCCGCAACCTATTGGATCGCTTATGTGGAATTGCTTTGATCTATTCCGATGTTATTGTACTTTATTTCATTTTACACTATTGTACTTCGTTTATTCAGTTTATGTAAAACTTCGAACTTCGGATTCACTTATTCAATCTGATTATCCTTTTATCCTTATGAATGTTGTATCTTTAATTCTGATGGTATGATGTCTTGTTTATTCTAGCACGACCATCGTTATGACTACCTTCGTTAACACTCTTGTACTATTGTTACAACTTATTTCTTTGAACCTTTATTTTTCGCATGAGGATTACTAAGCCTTGCTGTAACCTATAATTAAATTATCTAAGCATGATTAGTGACTCACCTTATTCTTTCACTTAATCAACTATCCTTATTCCTATCTTCATTTCTCCCTTTTAATCGGTTTCACGCCCCGTGACTTACGACTCGTGTTATCCCTAGAAGATATGAGAAGATTACGAATCATAACTTTTCCACGCCTTACTTCTTCGTAACCCCAGTAAGTTAGACTTCATCTACGATGCAGAGTTGACAGACGATTAGTTGTGGAAGAACTTCGAAGACTTCGTCGGAACTACATTTTTCCTTATTGACCGTTCATGTTCTATCAAATTTTTCCTCGTCAAAGCTGAGAATCCCCATTATCATTTCTATCATGGATTGACTTTCTACGCATCGTGCCAAGTTCGTGTACCGCAAAGGATGATTCGTATGCCGTTACAAGCAGTGATTCGTTACCCGATCTACACTATAAATCCGTTTGGAGCCGATACCGGTGTTGTCGAATTTTCTCGTCACCATGTATTCACTATTTTCCCATTTAGCACAAACACATGATCCTTCCTTCTTCACTTCGTATTATTGATTATACGATCCCTTAATTACATATCATTATCGATTCTTTCATTCCATATCTTATTTTCAATAAACCTTTGTTCTCTACGTATCCTTCAACGTATCTCTATTTATACCATGCCTTTGATTTATCCGTCACCTCTTCGCTATCGTAATTACATCTCCGTCATTTCGTGTTTCCGACCTTCTGGTCATCTCACGTTTCCAAACTCCCCTCGACATGCGTAGTCGTGATACTACCCCGTCATGCGTAAGCTTAATTAATTCATCATTTTTCACCGTTCATTTCGCGTTCGAGATTGTTTCATCGCTCACATCATTTCATCTCCTTGATCACTTTCCTTTAGTCCTTTCGCCTTCGCGATCTCATCTTCATCAATTCATATTTCAAACTATCGTAAATCTGAAGAATCGCGAGCATATTACTTAAGGCTATCCGACTTACCTCGTCCACCTGACGACGAAGTACGATACACTGAAGATAAAGGATTAGCCCGATACTCGTGGTTAAGCGGATGCATCCCCGCAAAAATTCTTGAACTTCTTATAAGTTGACAAACTGAATTTAGTATTTATCACATTCTTGGAACTACGCTTTTACGAAGCCCTTGATTTTCTTAGCGCCTTCGGAAGTGGCAGAGTCGCCTAGTCAGAGATATTAAATTATATAATAGCGATATTATACGCCTCAGTCACTATCCGTGAAGTGCACATGAGAAATCTTCAAAGAAGAAAATGAGTCAATATAATTGGGATTATTATTGAGAGCTTTATAAACTAACGGTAGAGAACCGGTAATTTTATCCCTACAACCGATGACACATTTGCAGTTTTAGTTCTTATTACCCTACGGAATTTGACCTCCGGTCTGATATTCATCAATGAAGGATAACATATTAAAGACTATTTCCATTCCCCCTACGATAATTATGAGCTCGTGCAATACCGTCTGATCTGACAAACGCGCAAGCAGCTCTCGTAATTTTAAGAAATCGTATTCACCCTTCATACCTCGCCAAATTCGTGATGTTCCCTATCAACGACGTTCGTATTAAATCTCATAACCTTGAAGAGCATAAAGAACATCCTAGTTTAATTTTCAATTCATTCAGAAGAAGCGTCCTTACGCTAAGTATCCAAGGTGCAAGATTAATTGGTATGAGGTTCAGTTTATCGACCACGTGTTTAACGCAAAGAATACTCATTAAATTTTTGCCAAGGTCTAAGCCGTGGAGAAGATAACTTCTACCATAAGCACCTAACGATATTCCTTCATCGTGAAAATAGTTGATTCTTTTCATAAATTCGTCGAGAATCTTTCCGAATATCGTCTTTGATGACGAAACTTCTACAACAGTTGAACCATATTTGATGGTCCCGGTCGGGAGAATGCTTCCATTGATTGGAACAATGCGATGTTGCGACCATTCTCAATTGACCAGTGAGTACCGAGAACTATACCGAGATACTGGCAAGATAAAGCGTACCATGTCCGCTAAATTCGAGATTCTTCCCGTATCCGACAATTCGGAGAATTGCTAACAAAAAGACCATCTTGGAGAAGAGTTGCGTTGGAACGTGACTATGAAATTTTATACCTTCCGAATCGAGTTAGTGAGAACACTGACGTGGTTAATCATATAAAGACAATCCAACCTATTTCGCCTACGTTTGTAATTATTCCTGTGTTGGGAGCTCGAAAGCTCAATTTGTTCGATCACAGAAGGATGAACGTTTCTTTAGTTCAGATCATCATCTAGGGACAAAGTTTGACAACGCATTGATTTCCCTTGATCATCAGTAGAATCCGTGACTTTCGGAACTTCGTATGATCGCAAATGCAAGGCTCACTTGTGTCTCACTAATATTGTCGTATATCCGCGGATTGAATTTTAGTTCATCCGCAGGACCATTCGAGTTCGTCACTTGTTTATTCTTTAAATATCATTCTCATAAATCTCTACTTATATTCCCTGTCGAGCGGAGGACTAAGACTATCCGAGGATAGCAAACGAGGAGTCGCCAGTAGGTCGTTCCACATTCTATTTGTTCGCTCGTAACTCGCATTTCGCATTCCACATTCTTTTTGGAGAACCGCGATGTAGCTGTTTAGCTCGTTTCATACCTATGTTTACCTTTTTTCTCATATCCATCCAGTTACTTTTCCCTGGAGTCATTCGAAGATGTTGTGATTTTATCCACATCCTTCCTTATGCCTTTGTCCAAGTCTACTCATAAGTAATTTCGAGGACGAAATTCTTTTTACTTGGGGAGACTGTGACAACCGCAAATTTCGTAACACTTTTGCGTTTTATCATCTAACCCCACTTTTATTTACTTTATCTTGACCCTATTATTATTGCCATTTATTTTGTTTCACGCGATATTTGTTTAGTCGGGATTTAAATCATTGTTTCGTCCTTCGTGACGTAAATGTTATAGTACCTAAGTGCCTAGCAATATTAAGTATTCTCGTAGGTTAATATTGGTATTTTAAAGCCTTCGTCTTTTCGAGAAAATTAATGTTTAAAAAGTTACAAAATCTACCCTCAAACTAAAAATCTTTTACAAGGTTAGTCCTTTAACGGAATCTGACGAAAACTATTGCGAATTCAGTTCTTTTAACGGGCTAAATAACTGGTCAGTTTGGGACCCTAGTTGCGGCGCAACTAAGGACCACTGCGGCGCAACTCGCGCCAGTCAGACCAAGACAAAAATCGTTGTTGTTGCTTTATTGGAACCCCAACTCACATGCTACCATGTGATTTCTGCACAAAACTTGCTCTATTTGGTATGGATGAGTAAATTGTGGATCCTTGACCATTTCAACTCATCTCTCATCCCAATTTTGATCCTTAAACCAAATTTAACCCATTTGGTCAATTTTGTGTCTCTCTCTAGAACTCAAACTCTCTCTAGTTCCTTTCAATTCCAGGAACTTTGAGAGATAGAAATCACATTCCAAAGTGATATTTGAGAAGAGAAAGACCATTAGAAGACTTCCCTTGAGTTCCTTCATATTCCGGTAAGTAACCTTCACCAATAACTCTTCCTTTGACTTTTTGTTCTAACTTCTTCTTTGACACCAAGAGTATCTAACATTTCTCTTGTGTTCTTGCAAGGAGTTTTCTTAATCAAGGTTCATTTCCACCTTATTCTTGAGTTGGAGGAATTTCCACCTTTAATAAATCGGTAAGTAAGAACCTTTGTGAATACTTCCTTCCATTATTTTTCTTCTTAAGAATCCATTCTAACATGTTACTATATTGTTGTTTGGAGCTCTCTTTCACCACATTTACCTTGGTAAACTCTTCCGGCTTGTTCTTGGAGATTAGGAGTTTCCTTTTTGGGTGAAATCGGTAAGAAAACTTCTTATAAGCGTTTTCTCTAATTTTTCCCTTTAAAAGTCCATATTCTAACGTTTTCATCTTTTTCTTTCTATTTGGAGCTTATCATCCTCCATACTCTCTTTGAAGTCTTTTCCGGCAAGAACCTTGAGCTTTCTTTGCCATTTCAAAGACTTTCCGGTAAAATTACCCTTTTACCCTCCTTTACGTTTTTCTTCTAATTCTTCATTTTTTTCTCACCTAAATCAATATTAAAACTTACTAAAATGGTTAAAATGCTTATTATGTCTAAAAACATAGAAGTCACTATAAAACTTAATAACTTTGCCATATTATTAAGTTATTAGAAAACTTTAACCGAAAATGTTATGATTAACATATATAAAACCGGATAATGACATATAGGTTTATTAGTAAATTCTTAATCGAAAATGTTTCCAACACCTTCTTGAAATATTAGTGGACTCGTAAAATCTAAGTATTTTATATCTACTTTATATTATAAACGAACTTAACGAAAAATAACTAAAATCTTGTAAAAACTTGTAAAATCTTGTATAATAGTATATTATGAATATATTTATTCTATATAAGTTACCTATGAGTTATTTGACTAAACTACTCTAAGTAACAATCTATAACTATTCACTTAAAACTCGAACTAACTAACCGACACAAAAACGACTTAAACGATTTTTAACAAAAACTGAAAAACTTACAATCTGAGCCCCAGTTGCGCCGCAACTGGCTAAGTTCAGCACCAGTTCGTCGTTTTGCGTATTTTGACGGTTTTAAGTACACGTAAACCTATTTTTAGTATACGTAAAGTATTATACACTAATAAACATATGTTTTGGACTCAAAACATAAACGCAATCTTAAACAACATATTATTTACTATCACATACCTTAAAACGTCTTTTATCGTTAAACCGTTATTTCTCCGAAAACGATCAAATCATCGATTTTAAACCTAAACTTTTATATAACTTTTATAAACTGATTCCTAATCATATTTTGCTCAAATATTCAAACTTACATCTTTAAAATATTCAAATTGGTCAAAGGTTGACTTTCGTTGACTTTGACTTCTCTTTAAAATGGTTGACTTTCGTTGACTTTGACCAAGTCAACTATCCTTGATGTTGACTTTGGTTAAATTTGACTTAGGTTGACTTTGAATTAGTTGACTTTGACCATGGTTGACTTTGACTTCGGTTGACTTTGACTTTGGTTGACTTTGACTAAGTCTAATACTCCTTTCAACGATATTCCTGGTAGTCACTTTGGGCTCGGATATCATTCCTATCTAATCATATTTGTAAACTTAAATAATCGATATTTCTAGAAGCCGTTATCGACTTGAAATGTCAAATACTTTTATTCGTCTTCTTATTACGACCTTTCGCCGGTGGATTCGACGACTTTTAATCTAATTACTTATCATTCGTCTAAAAACTCTACTAAACTCTAATAACCAATACAACTTTAATTATACGAGGCTAAACCTATTACATTAGAGATACTTAGACCTTTTATGTCTTATGCTAGGGCACTTAAGCGGTGGAGTATTATTCTCCAGTTTGTGTCTACCCGACATACTTATCGCTGATTTGTGAGTTATTCGATGCCCTTTTACTGCTTTATAAATTTTACTTCGGGCATGATTAGCGTTAACTAAATTTTATATATCTTGATTATGCATGTTTAGATTATGATACCTTTAGATTTAGTGTACCTCACTTATACGGCCTTGGTGGTAGTAAAAGGCCCTCGATTAAACACCTGTTAACTCTAGTTGAGCCATCGGTATTTATATATAGATCTATATGGGTTTTACAAACCCTCATCCCTCACTATGCGCAGGGGTGTTATTGTCGCGATGTTTACCTTGTAACTATCTTAGTTGGACACACTAAGACAGAGGGTTATTTTTGCCTTTACGTTGTTGCCTTTACATTACAGTACGGTTCAGGTGTAGATGAATATCTAAGGTTTATGCATATATCATACATTGTTATAATTCAAGATATTAACCATTTTACTATTGATTTCTAACTACATTTTCTGATGGGTCAAAATCTTCAAAATATTATGTTTTTATAAAATACGAATAACCCACCAACTTTATGTTGACGTCGTATTTTTAACGCTTTTCAGGAGGTTGAGTTTTGCATCGATTATGGAGTTACTATTTTGCTTTGGATATTGTATGGACTTTCGAAGAGACTTAGCTAGACGTAGTTAGTTTCTATTTAGGCCATGTACTATTTTGTATTGTTTTATTTGTATTATTGTAACTCCTAAACTTCATTTAATGTAATCTTATGTTATAGTATTTATTCGATGTAATACTTGGTCTTCTGATACCTAATACACTGCACATCTCGGGTTTCCGCCTGCGCGGGGTGTGACAGAGCAGGTGTGCGCTACCTTCACACCTCCACCCCAGATGGAGCATAGGTCAGGTACGAAAAACATGAATAAATACTATGATTTCCATGAAGACCATGGACACGACACAAATGTCTGTAGAGAGCTCAAAAGAGAAATCAGGCGGGCTTTGGAAGAAAGCAAGCTAGAACACCTTGTCCCTGGCGCTAAGCAGCAAGCAAATAAAACTCCACCTAAGAAGAGTTATGCCTGGCAAAAGAAGGGGGAAGACACAGAACACCCCGGACCACCTGATGGCCATGTCTTCATGATACATGAGGGAGCCAATATGAACTGACCTATCAAGGTGCAATAGTCTTTACTGTTATTTTTTCCTTTAGGTTTTCAATAAATGTTTCCAAGCACATGAAATGTCACGGTCATGTATGAAACTGGCAATAATAGCATTTGGTGTGATCTTGTATCACAATATCATTTTTTATGGTATTTGCATAAACAAATAAATATTGAAGTAAGGATTCAATACAAAAAGCATAAGGCCACAATAGACATCTCAGTCTAAAGCCAACCATGCACTTTCATTACGTACAATGTTACAACTTGAACACGCATGCGTACATACACAACTAAGAACATAGTTCAATACAACATGTATGAAGCCAAGAAAGACAACCTTGTCTGGCCAAATAACATACAATCATATTCGTCTTTTAATCTACTTGATAAAAGATAAGCACTTTTCACTGAAAAGCGACAATCCTCGCGAGTAAACAAAGTAAAGGTTAACCAACAAAAGTGCCATTGGCATAATGTCACAGAAACAATATGAAGCATACATCAGAGATACCAAAATCTACCTATGTCATTGGCATGCAAAGGAACCTTGGGCCCTCAAGAAAGTGTCATATGCACAACCAAATATACATTCTGTCATGCACACCCAAGACGTGTCATGGACACAACATCCATAATAAAAAGATAAAAAACGAAACTGTGTTATTGGCTTGATCATCCATTAAAACATTATTTTTAAAAGATAGACAATGTCACAAAGCAAGGCTAAGCCTAGACATACAATTACAATAAGAATTAATTGTTTATGCATAAAATGGTTAGCTATTGTGGACTTGAAAGTTAGACTGACTTATGTCTTAATCAATATTCTAATGGGCTTTAGAGATTCTGGGCTTGCAGCTCTTAATTCTTATTATCAAGTTACAGCTCACATATGCATATAGCCGGTCACCTATTAATCTTTTCTATCTAATAAATGGGGGATCGGGATGATGTCATTTTGCTGACGCGTCCCGTCCTTATACTATCCACGTAGGAAACCATTATAGATGATGATGTCATAATACAAAACAAAATCAAAATATTTGTTTATTTTTGAAAAATTAAAGATTCCCTGTAATTATTATAAAACCCTAATTGGTGAGCGTGAATAGGGAGAAGAACATCAATAGTCTCCTTGAAAAGCTAAATCTTTTTCATTGGATGGAAAATCAATAGTCTACTTGGGAAGCTAATCTTTGCCAACGAAGATTCAAATCATTGGCGTGAATATGGTTTTAGATAATTGTGTTGAGTGTAAAAGCAAACATTCATGAATCCTTCTCTAAAATCTGTCCAAGTTCTTAACTTTTTTGAGTTTGAAATCGCATGCATTTGTCATCGGTAAACCAAAATAGGGTGATTTATTGATACTGGTACCTCTTTTCTTCTTCTTTCATATCTCCTTCAATACTTTTAAAATTAAAATTAATGATTTCTGTTGATGGATTTGATAAAGTTGTAGCAGCCCGATAATGAAGCAGAAGAAAAACATGTTGGTTGCATTACAAGTGTGCACTTGGTGCAATCGAAAGTTTGGTTTGATTGAAAAATATCTCTACAAAGGTAAGCATGAGTTTACTTTTTATCTTGCTGATTGTTCTCCTAATCACCTACTGAAGCTATTAATTACCTTTTTTTGATTAATAGCTGTTGCTTATTTGAGTGGTTTTTGTTGCAGTTTTGAGAATGCCCATAATGTGTTTGATGTTATGTCTAAATGAAAATTTTTAGTATGGTTTTATTCACGATTTTAGAGAAACTATTTTTCTTTATTTTAAATTCAAATGTTTAAGATTCATTATTGTTTTAATGCTCTGGTATGTTTTATTTTCTTTCTAGCTAATGTATTGATTTGTGAAAAAAATATTTTTGATACTTTTAGCATTATAAAATTCTTTGACACACATTTTCGTCTTCAACCTTGTGTAATTTGATTGTATTTTACCTTTTAGTTGTCCTTGTTAAACTCTTACAATTGCATGAAGCTTTGTTGTATTTTATCTTTTTTGTGACAACATGTTAAATCCTGAATGTAGAATTTCCTCTAAAACATATTAAAAGTTATACATATATAAAGTTTGTAATGCTTATATGACATAGATTGTTATTTTTACTTTTAAATGTATATTGTAGTTAACTAAATGGGAGCAACTGAGATCTTGGAGCCATGAATAAGCAATAGACAACCCAAACTCTCAAATACCGGATTAAAACATTACTTTTTGCGTCCATATCATCTAATAGGTTTTGGGTGTTATGTGTTTATTATTGTTTGACCTGCATATGACTCAATTTTTTTTTTTTTGTTTAATTAATCAGAAGTTCCAAAGGGTTTAAAATAGGCATTGTTAAATTAACCAACCTTTTATTTTTTATTTTATAAATAAATTATATTTGAGAATTGATAATTTGTAAATTCTTTTGCATTGGCTGAGTATGAAAAAGGAGGCGTATGAAACCAGTGGAACAAAAGGTTGGCCATTCCCTTTTTCTCTTTTAATTAATTTAAATATTTTTTATTTGCATAAGTCAACACGAACTTTGGCTATGTTATGGTAAAACATTAAGCCGTAATCCAATGTTTTATGTTCTCTAATATCATTTGCAAGTAATTTCCTTGGTTTTAATAGTTTATGATTAGCGGTATATGAGACAAATTAATAGGACACTTTATTTTATTGTTTGCATATGCTCATATTCACTAACTTCTGGTACCTCATTTGAAATCCACGGTCTAAATGGCTTACATTTCAAGTTTTTGAATATGCAACTATGTGTGGGGGCTGTTGCAGGTACCTGATGCTGATGCTGATGCTGTTAAATTGCAGGTAATGTTCATGTATCTGCTTAACAAACAAATATCTACGATTGTTTTACCAATGGTTCTACAATTCAATGAAGCTAAAACACTTTGGGAAGGGGGTATGAATAAACAATGAGGGGAGTATCCATCAACAAATAGACTATATATGACAATAAGCATTTCATATAAATGGGTCGGATTCGAATGTCTTGTGTGAGAGGGATATAATAGGGTGCTATTTGAAACAAATTCAATGGCCGTGTCCATTTATTGTTCGTATGGTATTTGAAGTTAATATAAGTATATAATTTATAATCCCTCACACTAATAAGTCACTAACTATAGTTATAATTTATAATCGCATTACTTAAGAAAACAGAGAGAATTAGTTTCTCGACCCGATTAAGTTTTAAGAAATACATGTTTTGAGACTTTTAGGGGGGGCTCAAACTTTCTTGTGGCGTAAAGTAATTTTAAATTTTGGCCTTAAAATACTACACGTTATCAAAAAGAAATTCGTCTTTTTTGTTTATAATTACTTATTTTTCTAACGAATGCAAATTCTACTACTTCAAACGTATCATTTGCTATTCTTTGGTTTCACTTTGTTGGAGAGCCTAAAACGGTTGTTTTATCGGCCTTATAGTCTAGCCGGCGTCGAAGAGCGCTCTCTAAAATTACATGTTTAAGCAAACATATTTAAACATGTTATTTTTCGCTTGTACGATTGTAAAAAGAAACGAACATAACAAATTGTGAATTATAAGTCACAAGAAGTCATGAACAAAGATATTAAGATAGTATAAGCAAACCTATGATGTCATAAGTAACTGATTTGTGCTTGTATAGGAATAAAGATTTAATGTATCTGAGACTATTGGAAAAACAATAAAACTTAGGAAATTAAAATATATGTCTTAGACCTTACAAAGGTAACTTTGATACATTAAGCCAACATACTTACATAATGTCATTTATAAGAACATAAAACAAACCTTTAAGCATATTCTTTGAATTGATATTTGTTAGAGATATATCAAACCTAATAAAATATAGAAATACTATAATCTCTAACAAAATTACTTATGCGAGTTGTTATACCAGTTGTTATATTTGTAAGAGAAATGACTAAAGATCGAAAGATATGTAGAATCCCTTATAGCTTGCAAAGATAATAATCTAATAATATTCAATCATGCATCTATTTACCTGAAACATATTAAAGTGCAAAAAAGAACACACACTTGGCAAAAGTCCGAATGAAAACTTCATCGCAATCTAGATAAGGTTATTTAAGTAGTTTGATATTTGGGTCTACAACGATTCATATTTGGCAATATAATCATTACCATAACTAAATAAGGTAGCAATTTTGTAAAAGAAATTATAGCACTCATTCTACTTTGATAATGTCGAACCTTTAACATTACGTTTTTCAATCTTAATGTCAATTCCTGTGTATACACGTGTGATAAGCTAGTTCTTATTATCAAGTTACAGCTCACATGTGCATAGGGTGGATTAATTGTTTATACATTCAGCCAGTCCACACACACCTACCTATGCGAGGCTACCGCCGGTCTGGCCGGTACATGGTGGTCACCGCCGTTACATGCCGTCGCTGCCTAACTACCGGTGAGATGGACCCTAGCTAACCGCCGATCATATGGATACCGGCTACCGCCGGTTCAGTAGTTACAGGCCACCGTCGGTCCGTTGCTACGGCTAAATTTGCATGTCACGTATTCCTGATATAGTGTGGAGTATAATATGTCAAATCAAATGGTGTTTAATGATCATGTTACTCTAGATTATGAATTAGAAATACTCAGAGAAGTTTTATTATTATAACTGTTTTTCATATGTGGAATATAGAATAATAATTATTTGGTGGGTAGCGGTTAAGTGGCTATTTCTGTTTCATGTTGATAATTACTTTTGGAATAGATTGACAAATTGAATTGAAAATTAGGAAAAGATATTCATTAGTCTTGTTGTTTTAAACTTATTATAAATCCATTTTATGTTTGTGAAATGATTTTGATAACGAGTCCATTTGTTTTTCCACAAAAGAACCATCAAAATTTGTGATGTGAATCACTGATGGGTTGCCAAAAGATGGGCACATACAAACCTGTGTTGTGACCGCCGGTAATTCGTTTTTGTTAAGTGCATCAAAAAGAAAAAAGAAAAAAAAAAGACTTCCGAGTAAGGATAGTTACGACTTGCAAACCGTTATTTTGGCAAATCTAACTCGGGGGCATGATGAGGTTAGTAAGGAATCAAGCCCAGTCAGGCTGTCAAGTTGTCAGCGGCTGTCAACCTGTCCGCAGATGTCAAGCTGTCCGCGACTCAAGTTATCCGCGGCTGTCAAGCTGTCCGCGGCTGTCAGCGCCTGTCAAGATTGTCACCGCCTGTCAAGTTGTCACCGCCTGTCAAGATTGTCAGCGCCTGTGAAGTTGTCTGTCAGCGTCTGTCAAGTTATCATCCGTCATAATGGCGCTTCATGACTGCTTTATTTTCGTCATAATAGTAAGATGTTACATATACTAGGGATTGATGATTAAGGCAGCTCAAGTATTCATGATCATCATTAATGGACCAACGTTCCATATACTTGAGATTGACCATATAAATACATGGTTTAAATCATTGTCGACACCATCTTATCTCATCTCAACACTAACTGAAGCAAAAACACAGAGTTCATACACTCTTGCCTTCATCCTCAACCTTGATCACCCTAGGTTCGTCAAGAACTTGTTGGTTTGCACTATGATCATCACAGGAGATCTAAGGTTGACATCACCTAAACCCTAATCCTTGTGTTTGACAATCTTTGATCGAACACGCATCTTACCCAACAAATATCTAAAATACTACAAGGGAAAACAAAAAAGAAAAAAAAAATAGATTTTTGGTCAAGTATTTGCATAACATCAATTTCAACAAAAAAGTTAATAGATTTTTAGTCAAGTATGTGTAGCTTGTTCGCCGGTTGAGTTTGGTCGGTATATAAATGAGATGAAGGACGAAATTTGTGACGGCTAACTAATTAAAAATCAATTTATATATATATATATATATATATATATATATATATATATATATATATATATATATATATATATATATATATATATGTGTGTGTATTTATGTTTAAAATAAATAATACTTACATCCAAAATTATCAAATAACTAGTTATTGTTAGTAAACACTTTGACAATTTTATGAATACTACGTAAAGCGCATACTTACCCATACCAGAGAAAGCCCATACTATATCCAACGAATCACTACAGAAGCCAAATTCTATACGTAAACTATCCTCTAATAACTCATTTACTTTTTTTTATTAATTGTATAAATAATAACTACTTTTTAATTATCTCTGTCAGATATATTTGTTAATTTTTTTCTAATTTAGAATATAAAAGTTAATTTCCATTAAACTTTTGAAATGTTTGTTGAAAGGATTTTTCCAAATCTTCTACGAAACCAAATTTTAATATTATTTATACGTCGATTTCGACATATGTTGTTATCACTGAACATAATTTTACGAAAAAGTAAAGAAAAACATTCAAACTTAAAAAGAAACAACGGGAAGCAATAACATATTATAAAATATGACAGTTGAATATAAAAGTTGAATTTGATTAAACTTTTAAGATCGTTGTTCCACGATTTTTCAATTTTTTTTTTCAACATTATGTTTCGAGAAAATAGAATATATAAAAGTGGACTCACAAAAAACATTAAATTTGGTTGAGTAAAAGATTTCAAAATTCCGGTCAACAAACTGTCCAAAAGTTTAATCGGAATGATCCTATATACCTTAAATCGGACAAAGATTAGCACACACCCTCAATAGAGACAAACGAAAACGTAAGTTGTTATTTTATGGAAATAGTCCTTAATTCTTATAGCATAACCTCTATCGACATGTTGACTACCTATTGTAGCCTTGTAGGGATGTTCAAAAGAACAAGTTAAATCGAAAATCTGAGTTCTTGTGTTGTTAGCAATTTAGTGTAATTGAATATATGTGATTGTTCGACTTGGAAATGGTTAGGAGTGTACAAAATGTATAGTTTATTAGGTCAGTAACATCTCTAACCCAAAGAGGGGGGTGGGGGTGGGTGGGTTCGCATAATAGAATGGTTAGAAACGTGTTTAATAACCATGAGTAGTTGATCTTGAAACCGTTTTTCCATTAATGTTTGTGACTCCCATTAAGTCTTAGTTTAATAATCGTAATATCTTGGTCTTGTAATCGTTTAGGAGTTACTACTGTTCATTTCGATTGATTCGTTGATTTTTAGTTTAACCAATTTCTTTTTGGGTTACGTTTTTTCTTTTTAAATATTTGGTTACCTTTTACCTTTTGTGTTACACTATTAAAAAAAGTAATAACGTCTCCATTTCGCTTATTTGTTGATTTTAGGTATTAGTTTGGTTTTTCGAATTACATTATTTCCCAAAGGTTAGTCTGTTGAATTAAAAAATTATGTATTGATCTTGATTGATTGTTGAGATAAAAACGTTATGTATTGATCTTGGTTGATAGTTGATTTTTAATTTTTAATATTTTCTTTTTATGTTATGGTTTATTAACTTTTCTTAATTTTAAATTATTGATTTTGTAGTTTTAGAAAATTGATTAAAATACAAGTTTTTAAACCTATCATAATGCACGGATATAAAACCTAATTAAATTACATTTTGAAATATTGTCATCAAAAGTCAAACGGTAAATGGACATAACTAGAGGTGCAAGGGACAAACCGGTTTTTTCTCCACCCGCTCAGAAAACCGGAACCAGTTTTTCGTAAAAGCGGTTAGAAGTTAACTGAAACCGGTTGGAGTTAACCGGAACCGGTTACCACCGGTTACAGTTTTAGTCCTAGACCGGTTTTCTCGGGTTTTTGACCGGTTAAAACCGGTTTTTGTATATATCCGTTAGAAAAGTTATGTTACCGTTAGAAGTTACCATTAGTGACCGTCAAAAGCGTTTTTTCCACTTTTTTGAGTCCTTTTACTTGCCTAAATATTCTTAGCCGTTACGACCCATTGGTTTCATGATGCACCACTTGGTACGACAGTCGACAAATTCATATTTAGCCGTTACGGCTCATTGGTTTCATGATGACCAGGATCTTAAATCTTGGTTATTGATGAAACGTACAATTGCTTTTAAATTGTTTGGTTATCCACATACGGGATGTAATTTGAGAAAAATATTAAATGACACACTAGTTGAATATAGTTTAGACGATAAAGTTTTTACAGTTTCACTAGAGAATGCGTCAAATAATACTAAAACGATGAATTTACTAAAATTACGTATAAAACCAATTTTAGATGGCACTTTTTTTCATTCTCGTTGTGTTGCTCATGTTATAAATTTGTGCGTGCAAAGTGCATTATTAATATGTGATGGTTTACGTCAAAAATTTAGGAAATTATTAGTAACTATATATAGTTCGAGTAACGAACGACAAGCTAATTATAAACGTTTTCGAAAACAATGTGGTAAAATTCCCCTAGGACCTTGCTATGATAATAATACTTGGTGAAATTCTACCCATACTATTTTGAAAATATATTACGACAACGTGATACTTTAGATGCTTTCAATGACCTTTTAATTGAAAAAAATAAGTCCGTAGCTATTATGCCTTATTAATGGGATCGACTAAAAGAAATAACTTCGTTTTTATTAGTTTTTAAAGAGGCTACGACTATATTATCGGGTGTATATTACCCAACTAGCCCTTTAGTTCTAAACCAAATTTTTATAATGACCGAAAAATTAAAAGAATTTGAAATGTCTCCATATCGAATGTTTAGAAAAGTGGTTAGAGTTATAAAAAAGAAATTTATAAAATATTTTAAATCCTTGTCAATGATTTTTACTTGTTCCGCCGCACTAAATAGTTGTTTAAATGTTGGCGGGATACAAAGTTTAATGAAATCAATTTTGGAAAATTTAGGCTTATACTTTGACCCAAACCCGTTATTTATTCAAGAAGAAGAAAAAAGATTTGAAGATAATTTTGATGCATTATTTGCTATATATTGTGATAAATATGGTCAACAAAGTGTTCCAATTGTTAATACAATGTGGGCGGGAGCGGGAACATCTTCGAGTCAAACTAGTAATCAAAACTTAAATATAAACATTTTTAATGTTTTACTTTAAGACGCTATAAAGCGTCAAAGAACATCCGCTCCAACAAGCGAATTGGGACAATATAAGGCTACAAATTTCTTTACCACTCTCGGTATTGATGGATTTCAAAGTTTTGACATTTTGGCTTGGTGGAAAGAAAGAGAAATACAATTTCCCATTTTAGCCGCTATGGCTCGGGATTTATTATCCACCCAAGCTACGACGGTAGCTTCCGAATCGGTCTTTTCCGTTAGCGGTAGAATAATATCGGAAAGAAGGTCAAGACTAACCCCTCAAGCCGTGGAAGTTTGACTATGCTTGAAAGATTACTTGGACGGAGTCGAAAGGATACAAAATGTAACAATGTTGGAAGGCCTATTATTAGAAGACGTTGAAGAAGTTATCGAACTAGAAGAAGTCGAAATGGGGATTTCACCTACAACTACCCAACTAGACGAAGGTGAATTTGAAGATTTTGAAGTAGAAGAGGAAGAAGAAGAAAATGTAGAAGTAGTAGAAGACGACGAGTAGTTAAGTGTATTCGGGTGATGTCAATGCCGAAGCTCGATATACTTTACTACACGTTCGATTGGATCAAAATTGTAAAAAAACTTATGTTTGTGTTTTATATTTTCAGTTGTAATTGTATTATTTAAAATTGAAATAAAAGTTATGTTTATATTTTATATTTTTTCCAATCTAGAATCCGAAAAAGACCCCAAAAAAAACCGATTAAAAAACTGGTTCAAAACCGAAAAAACCGATTCCGAACATTTTTAACCGGAAAAAGCCGATTTAAAAAAACCGGTTTAACCGAAATCGGTTTTTTAAAAATCAGTTTTTTTAACTGGTTTTTTTAACTGGTTTTTTTAACCGAAAACCGATTAAAACCGATTTGTTGAGAACACATGGGAAAGATTTCACTTAAAATTTAAATCACTCATTGGGCCAGGAAATTTGGTTATATGTATTTTCCTTTGGGCTCGAGTAAAAGGGGATTTATGTGGTTTTAGGCTGTCGTCTAATAAAACGGAAAGAAGAAAGGACGAATAAAGGCAGAAATTGAGTAAATCTTAATAAACTGTTACCTACTTTAAGTATAATAATAAGTGGACAAAATGTAGGGGACTCCACTTAATAAAGTTTATCTATATCTATATCTATAGTTATTTATCTATCTATCTATATCTATATCTAAATTATATATCTATATACTAAATAAAGAAAAATATTTTTTTGTCACTTATCATCATCACATTTATTCTCAACAATATTTTCTTGCATTTTTTTTATTTATACTTAAACTCCTTAAAGATTAGTAAATGTAATTATTAGCGGACCTATATTTATTGACCAATCACCACATTCTACCTTACTAATATTTTTTTGCCTTTTTTATTAATACTTAAACCCTTAAAGATTTATAAATGTAATTATTAGGGGATGTATGTTTATTGAGTAATAGATTTTTTTTTTTTTTTACTATTTTCATAGTTTATATTTTCATAATTATTATCGGATCTATGTTTATTTAGTAATACAAAATAGAATATAACGAAAGTCCAATATGCTGCTCACCTAGATGCCATGCTGGTGCATATGTTCCCCCGTGCTTCTACCGGTTTAATAGAAATGTCCTAAGTTTTTCTAAAAGTAACTCATATTATAACATAGATAGATAACCTAATTATAAAATAGTTGAACTTGACATAATTTTTATTTACATTAGTTTTAATTCACTATAGAACAACCCAAACGAGTAAATAGATAATTATGAGAGTTAATTACACGGATGGTCCTTAACCAAATACCTAAATGGCACTTTCCGTCCTAACTTTTGGATAAGTACATGGCTAGTCCTTTGTTTGGTTTTTGTGCACATGGACAGTCCTTTCGGTTAACAGACGTTTAAAGCTTCCGTGAATTAAATCACGTGCCTATCGCACGAGGGTAAATTTGTAATACACCAACTGTACTTTACTCTCTCTTTAAAAACCAACCTCCAAATCAATTAAACACTAAATCAATTAAGAACCAACCTCCAAATCAATAACTACTCATCTTCTTCATTACATCTCTCATTTTCTCAAATTCATCATTCAAAAAATGCTCATTTTCAATATCAAATTCCTCCTACTTATTTTCATATTTCCAACACTCTGTTCTAGCTATCCTACGCCGCTAAACTGCATCGAACCTTCTAGACTATGCACTTCCTTCTTATCCTACACCCCTTCCCCAAATCAAACCCTAGAAATCATCCTAAGCATGTTTGACGTCTTACCTAACGACGCTACCGTCAACCGTAACGGAAACAGTAACGAAGTTTACATTAGGAAGAATTGTTCGTGTAGTAATTCGTATTTGACGAATACGACTTATACTGTTAGGAAAACGGTGGATCTGTGTATGATTTGGTGGTTGATGCTTACGGTGGACTTGCGTATTTGTCGAATTTTACGTGCGGGGCGCGTGAAGGTGCAGTGGTGTCATTACAGCTGTTTTGTGGCTGTTCGAATCGGTTGTGGAATTATTTGATGAGTTATGTGATGAAAGAAGGTGATAGTATTTCAAAGGTCTGAACTCGTGTTAATTGATTTGCAGGTTGGTTCTTAGGGGGTGTTTTATTAGCTTATGAGCTTATGAATGTGTAATAAGCTCACTTTAGGTGTTTGGATGGGCTTATAAGCTTAAGCTTATCAGCTTATGAAGGTGGGTTTTCATAAGCCCAAAATTTGTGGCTTATGAAAAGAAGTTTGGGCTTATACATTAGGCTTTTTAGCAAATTACCAATATACCCTTAAATTAACCCTAATAAACCTAACATTATTCTTTTCCAACGGTAATGCTCATCACGTCGATCTCATCCTGCCATCATTTATCATAAACGGGTATGTTTTCTAACGTCGATCTCATCCTGCCATCATTTATCAAACCTAACGTTATATATTTTTGGTTTATTAGTTATTGTTAGATGTTATTTTAGCTATGTTTTCTAAGTTTTACCCATATGATCAGTTGAAGAAAAGGCAAAACCCAAGTCAGCTCAATTATCCATTCATGGATCAAAATTGAGACTTCCTAGACATTTAGAGCGTAGCATACTCAGATTTCTATGCAAATAACTTGTTGCCTAATAATCATAATTAAATTTATCAATAAAAAATATATTTGAGCTACATAATTAACATGAATAAAAAATACCATAATCATCAACCTTTAGCCATTTTTTTAGTCTGCAACCACTCACATTAACAACGATATCGACATTGATGTTACATTAGATATGATCATATATAAACCATCTATTTTTCCATTCATAGCCATGGCTGCATTCATTTTTTCTCGGTTTATAGTAAAGACCGACCAACTCATATACTAGCTGTCACTTTTCTCATGTTTATTTTGTCGGTATAGATTTTGATCTAGTTATTCATGGACTCGAACAATGATAATGAAAATCGTGATGGTACATCGGTAAAGAGGGAAAAAAAAAGACCCACCCGTTTGGGATAAAAATACCCATTTGGTGTTTATTGAGTTATGTTTGAATGAGGCGCAACTTGGTAATAAGCCCGGTAGTCATTTTAATAAGGCCGGATATGAAAACTTAATAAAAAATATCAAAGAGAGGACCGGAAAAGTTATACAATACAAACAAATTAAAAACCATTGGGAGGCAATGAAGAAAGATTGAAAACTATATGACCGATTAATGAGAATTGAATCCGGGATTGGGTGGGATCCCATAAGAAAGACTATCGATGCAAGTTCCGATTGGTGGGATGAAAAAATAAAGGTACTACTATTTTCATACTAATAGTATTTATGCTTACTTTCTTGCGTTATTTTTTTACCCGTGTAGTTTTTTAACATCGTGCAATTCTTTCATGGTTTACAGGCTGATAAAGAACTTGCAAAGTTTAGGGGTGAAAATTTGGAGATGTATCGACTATATTACGAGCCTTTATTTCGGGATTCAGTTGCTGTTGGAGATAGGACTAAGACTCCTCTCGATATCCACTTGGTTGATGAGGATGAAGAATATATGGAAGGAAAAGGAGATAGTGACGAGTTGAATGTATGTAATGATGATGTACCTCTTTTCCCTGATAGTAGTTCGAGTAAAAAGAAAAAGTCGAAGGGAAAAGAGTCCGTGAATTCTTCATTTGAAAAACGACTAGATACCGTTTTACAAGCACTATCCTCAAGGAGCACACAAAGTATTCCATCTCATAATTCAACACCTTTAACAAAAGATTGCATGGATATTGTTGTAGGCTATCCCGGTTTTGAAGAAGGTTCACAAATGTATTGTGAGGCACTAGGCATCTTTATGGGAAAGCAAGCTCGAGAAAATTTTATGGTTCCCGCAAGTAACGATGCAAAGATGGAGTTTCTTAAATATATGATAAAAAAATAAGCTTCGAAAGATGTTTGACATTATTTTTACTAGTTGTTTGACTATGTTTCCTAGTTGTTTGATTTTGTGTTTAATGTTTTCTTATTATATGACTTTGTTTAAGTATTTGTGTTTTCGCATTGGTGTTTTATTTAATTACTAAATGTGACTTTGCTTACATATTTGTGTTTTCCATATTATTTTTGTAATATATTTGTTTTTCTTTTCTTAATAGGATGAATATTGATAGTGATGACTCGGATTCATATGACGAAGATGATATAAACGCGATCGAGGAGGAAAATAATTTTCTGTTAGCGTGTGGTATTGCCATCCAAGGTATAATAATAAGTCATAATAATTCCAATAGAAGGCGTAATTCTATTAGATCTACTTCTCGCACCGGTCATATGTTTATTCAAGATATACTTAATGGTCATGGTAGACGTTGTTATGAAGTTTTTAGGCTACATGTTCCGGTATTTAAACAACTATGCTTAGATATAGTAACACATTATGGGTTTAAACCAACACAACATATAAGTGTTGAGGAGTCGGTTGCGATTTTCTTGATTACTTTAGCACATGGATGCGGAAATAGGTTGCTTCAAGAAACATTTAATCATTCTGGGGAAACTATTCATAGGCATTTTTACATGAGTTTTAAAAGCCGTGCTTAAGCTAAGTAGAGACGTTATAAAGCCAAAGCCAAATTACAACGAAGAAGTACCGTTACAAATTTTGAACAATTCTCGTTACTATCCATACTTTAAGGTAGTCCATATATATTACTAATATTTTAATTTTGTTATTTTGAATAAGTTAAACATGTTTGTTTTATTATATAGGATTGTATTGGAGCCATTGATGGGACACACGTGAAGGCATCGGTTCGTGAATATGAACAACCAAAGTTTATTGGTAGGAAAGGATACGCAACTCAAAACATTATGGCGGTTTGTGATTTTAACATGTGTTTTACATTTGTATGGGCCGGATGGGAAGGAACCGCACATGACATTAGAATTTTTAATGAAGCATTGTGTAGGCCCGAAGTTAATTTTCCACGTCCCACGGGTGGTTAGTATCTCTATTATTATTATTATTATTATTATTATTATTGGCTAACACGTGTGATATAATTTACACTTTTTGTTGTTTTTTATAGATAAATATTACGTTGTTGATGCTTGATACCCAAATACTAGAGGGTACCTTGCTCCATATAAAGGAACAAATATTCGTTATCATTTACCTGATTTTCGTCGTGGGCGGACGCCCGCAATACGTGCTCCAAGAGGACCAAAAGAGAAATTTAACTATCTTCACTCGTCTTTGAGAAATGTCATTGAACGAACTTTTGGAGTATGGAAAGCTAGATGGGCCATATTGAAAGATATGCATGTCAATTATTCCTACGAGACACAAGTGAACATAATCCTAGCATCTATGGCAATTCATAATTATATTAGAGTGAGAGATAATACGGATGACGCATTTCATTCGGCACAACAAGAAACTTACGACCCGAATCAAGATTATGATACACAATCTTCTATTGATGTTAACGAAACTAATGGAGACACGAGTGCAAGTCGTAGGGGTGACGATCTTTATATGCAAGCGGTTCGGGATATGATAGCAGGAGATCTATTACTCCAATCTTAATTTTTTTTTCATAACATATGTATTATTTTGACAAACTTGTATTTTAAACTTGAACCACTTTATTTAGAAGCATATGCATTTTCGAGACATTTTTAAAAATTATTTAAAATTCCAAACGATAGTTTTTTTTTAACCTTGTATTAAATATAAAAAAAATGATCAAATTATTATTATAAGCTAATCCAAACACTTTAGTTTATGGTAATGTTTAAACATGTCCTTTTTGGTCATTTTACCATTATAAGCTAAGCCAAACACCATAGCTTATGAGCTTATAAAACATAAGCTAAGCCAAACACTAGGAAGGAGCTTATAAACTTATATTTCATAAGCCATAAGCTGCTTATGTTTTATAAGCCTAAGCCCTCTTAATAAGCTTACACAAACACCCCCTTAATTGATTTGGAGGTTGGTTTTTAAAGAGGAGAGTAAAGTACAGTTGGTGTATTACAAATTTACCCTCGTGTGATAGGCACGTGATTTAATTCACGGAAGCTTTAAAAGTCCGTTAACCGAAAGGACTGTCCATGTGCACAAAAACCAAACAAAAGACTAGCCATGTACTTATCCAAAAGTTAGGACAGAAAGTACCATTTAAGTATCAGGTTAAGGACCATCCGTGTAATTAACTCTAATTATGATAACCTTAATCTAAAATAACAGTGAAAACGAATATATTTTCTCTCCTTGGTTGTTTACAAATCTTTATAATCTATTTTATTTGCAATTTATGTTTTTAGTTTAATTATTAATTCTATTTAAATAAGTTTAGACTATTTTGTTTAATTATTAATTCTATTTAAATAAGTTTAGATTATTTTGTTCCCATGGTTAGACATCGAGACTCACTTAAGCGCTATTATTATACGATCGGGTATGCTTACATGTATTGTGTGATAGTCATAACTTTAGTAATATCCGTTTCATATAAATATTTACAACATGATTTAGCACATTATCTATCATAATAGTATCATAATAGGGCGCCATGTAATTTGAGGATTGTGATACATGGGAGGTATACCCACAACATGAAACACTTTTAAATAGGTTCTTGGTTTGCGAAAAATCGAGAACATACTCTTATTCAACTCAAGCATATGGTGTTGAATTGTTATTTTCGAAAAGTGAAACCAAGATTGAAAGAGACCCTCGTTTGTTACTCATTATCATCAAGTGTCGTAAATGGTCTCCGAGACATAGTTGTCACACCCCGTCTTTGACGGAAACACATAGTGTGATCGATTGACGATCGTCATAATATATTGATTGAGATAATAGACAAGTTTAACTAAATGTAATAAATAAATAAATGTGTCACAAAGTCGCCGCACACAAGCATGAATTTGTACAATGGTTAGTAATTTCACAATGTATAAACAACTCAATAAAGAATAAAATCAAATCCCACAAACCGAGTAATATAAGGCAACAAAAATCCAAAAGATAAAATAATAAAAGAGTATTAATATTTAACGTAATGCAACGCAACTTAATAGTCTTGCTAAAGTTCAACTACGCCAAATGCTAACTCCATAAGCAGTATAAACCTGAAAGTGAAAGCTTAAAATCGTCAATACGAGGTTGGTAAGTTTGTAGAGTTTTACTAAAAGTAAATAAGTCCGAAAGTGGTGCACATAAATTAATAGTGAAATTAGTTCATTAGTATAGAACTTTTCAGTACAATAGTCATCTAGTCAAAGTTTCCATACACACATTGTTTGAGCAAAGAATAGAAGGCTCAGTAACTGGGTTTGGGAGATCACCCTCTTAGCCTCCTACTTAGCAGTGGACACCTAACAGGCTCTTGGCGAGCCTAAAATGGTCAAGAGATTGATGGAAAAATACGACAGGAATATGGTTAAAGTGGTAAGTAAGTATTCCGGTAAGTCGTGAAGATGAATATGATGATTGCTATGATGATAATACTGTGTATGAGTATGAGGTTGTATTCTCTGCAAGCCTGGAGTGTGAGGTATTTATACCCAACACTCTCAGGTATAAGCAACGTGCAACCATAAAGACCATTAATGGCTCATCAATGGTATTCATGGGATTCCAACGTATGGGGGTTTATGACAGGAATAACATTCCTCTTAGTCATTATGTCATCGTTTGAATGACAGCATTAGAGTCTTGGCAGTTGAAGTCCTGCGTGGACACGAGTATCGGGATGGACATAAATGAAGGACGCCCAACACCAAGTGCCAGACGCCTGATTCTAAGTATTGGACACGAGTGGCGAACACCGTACTACAAGTGTCGGACGTCGGGGTGTGAATGTCGGACATGGGGCACAAACCGGGGCACAAGTGCCGGCTATCGGAGTGCCGGGCGTTGGGGAACGAGTGCCAGACTGTCGTTGCACGAGTGCCTAACTGCAGGGGCACGAGTGACAGACTGTTTATCTTCTGGGAGTTGGTGACTTCATTCTGACCTTCTTGGTTAACTTTTTATATTCTGGGAGTTGGCCATTTTGAAGAAAGTTTATTATTGGTGTCAGCGAACAATCTTCTTCCGTTATTGTGACCACTTCCTTTGCTGGAGCTATAGATTTCTCAGTTAGGACTTCTACCAATAATTCCTTCTTGAGGTGGGCGAAGGAGGATGCTGCGAGCTTGCTCAATGCATCTGCTATTTTGTTACGGTTTCTTGGTATTTTTTCAACGGTAAATTTTAAGAATTCTGAAATGACCTTTTTGGTCTCTTCCAATTATTGTTGCATTGAATTTTGGTTCGCCTTGAAGCTACCATTGATATGGTTGGCCACCAACTGGGAATCCACAAAGACATCTATACTTTGGACTCCCAGCTTTATGGCTATTCTTAGCCCATATAAGAGGGCCTCATATTCTGCTTCATTGTTGGTTTTCGGAAACTTAATTGCGTAGGTATACTCGTTTTTACCTACATATGTGAGTATTAGGCCCGCTCCTGATCCTTCTAGGTTAGAAGCGCCATCTGTGAAGAGGGTCCTAGAAGTTCCGTCTGACATTAATGGTTCTTTTGGGTCTTCCATTCCTTCGATTTCAGCTAGAAAGTCTGCCAAGATCTGTCCTCATCGAGTTTCGAGGTTGGAAAGAAATTTCATGCTCTCCAAGTTCAATTGCCCATTTTGCTAATCGTCTTGACACTTCCGGTTTTCCTAATACTTGTTTGATTGGTTTATCTTTTTGCACTTGGATGGGATGTCTTTGGAAGTACCTTCTCAAGCGTCTGGATGCATGGACCAAGGGGAGTGCTAATTTTTCTACACATGGGTAATTTACCTCTAGGCCCAACAATGCCCGACTGATGAAATGGATTTGCATTTGTGAATCTCCCCTTTGGGCAACTAAAACTGCACTGACACATTCTTTGGAAGCAACCACTAATATAGTTAGTGTCTCCCTGTCTATTGGAGCCGTGAGTGTTGGAAGATTGGCCATGAATTTCTTCATTTCTTGAAATGCCACTTCTGTTTTTTTCAGACCATGAGAAGTCCTTTTTCCGAATGCATCCATTTAGGGTGTTAAAGAAAGGAAAGAATCGATCTGCAACCTTGGACAAGAAACGACCAAGTGCTGCCAGCTTTCCATTTAGGCTTTGGACTTGATTTTCGGTGGTAGGAGATGGCATGTCAATGAGTGCCTGAACCTTCTTTGGATTGACTTTTATCTCTCTGGGTGTAACAACATGTCCCAAGAACATTCCTTCCTCCATACCAAAACTGCATTTGGATGGATTAAGCTACATGTTGATGCTACATAATGTTTGGAAAGTTTCCATGATGTCAGCCAACATGATGTCTTCAGAGTTACTTTTGATGACTATGACATCCAGATAGGCTTCTTTGTTCCTTCCCACTTGATTTTTAAAAGCTTTATCTATTAGACGTTGGTAGGTTGCCCCGCTATTTTTCAATCCAAATGGCATTTTTTGGAAAACAGAATATACCTTGGTCAATATGAAAAGCTGTTTTGTCTTCATCACCTTTTTCATAGAAATTTGGAGATAACCTTTGTATGCGTCTAGAAAGCATTTCAGTCTAAATCCATATAAGGACTCTACTTTCCAACTGATTTCTGGTAACGAATAGTTGTCCTTTGGACAAGCTTTGTTTATGTCTTTGAAATTAACACATAATCTACAGGATCCATCTCCTTTCTTTACTATGAATGGATTAGCGATCCAAGTTTGATATTTTACCTCTCTAACAATCCCGCTTCGACCATTTTGCTTACTTGGTCACATGAAGATTTACTTCTGTCTGGGACCATGTCCCGCTTTTTCTGTCGGATTAGTAAAATATTTGGATTCACGTTTAGGGCTTGCTCAGTTAGATCCCTTGGGCCGCCAGTTATGTGATGTTTGCCATGCAAAGACATCCAGGTTTGATTCTAGAAAAGTAATAAGTTTATTTTTCTTGTCTAAGATGGGAGTTGTGAGCCAATAGTCACTGGTTGTTCAAGGGTTTTTTTGTTAATAATAACTTTCTGTTCCGGACCATTAGTGAGTTCTATTGTTGGATCAGTTTTGGGACCCTCTAACACTTTTGGTTTTTCCACCTGTTTGCATTCGGTAGGCCATGATATTCTAGCCCTGACTGTGGCTATGCGGTAGGGATATTTATCATGCCATGAATAGTTGATGGAATTGCTCCAAACTTATGTAATGTAGGCCTGCCCAATAGGACACTGAAGGTCGATGGTGCATCAATTATTTAAAAATTAATCATTTCTAACCTGTAATGTAGATATTCTCCTAACATCATGTGCATGGCTACCTCACCCACTCGCCAATGCGTCTCGCCTGAAAATCCCACCAGAGGGAATAGTGTTGGACGGTTTCAATGTTGTACTTCTTGAGGGAGCTTCCTAAAACAATGTGCAAAAATAATGTCCATCAAGCTTCCTATATCAACATATGACTTGTTGACTTCATAGTTGGTCAAATGGATCTGTATTACTACAGGGTTGATAGAATGAGTCTCAATTGGTGGGAAACAAATTTGTTCCATCACTCAATCATGTACAACTGATGCTTTCCTTTTGCGAGATGTACCTTCTTCATTCTTCATGTATATGTAATTAGCTAGGGTGGTGGATGGGGTGGTGGTGGTTGTTTTTGGTTCATGTGAACCTATTTGAGATGGGAAACTGGCTTCCTTGGAGAAGATGAACTAGTGGTGAAACTGAGAAATGAAATGAGATGCCGTTATCTAAAACGGTCCTACATATGGCGCCAATGTTTGAGCAAAGATTAGTAGGCTCAGTAACTAGGTTTGGGGAGATCAGTCTCTTGGTCTCCTAGTTAGCAGTGAAAACCTAACAGGCTCTTGGCCAGCCTAAGGTGGTCAAGAGATTGATCGGAAAAGACGATCGGAATATGGTTACTGTGGTAAGTAAGTATTCCGGTAAGTCGTGAAGATGATGATTTCTATGATGATAATACTGTGTATGAGTTTGAGGTTGGATCCTCTGCAAGCCTGGAGTGTGAGGTATTTATACCCAACACTCTAAGGTATAAGCCTCGTGTAACCATAAAGACCATTAATGTCTCATCAATGGTATTCATGGGATTCCAACGTACGGGGGTTTATGACAGGAGAAACGTTCCTCTTAGTCATTATGTCCTCGTTTAAATGAATGCATTAAAGTCTTGGCATTTGAAGTTATGCATGGGCCACGAGTGTCGGACTGGACATGAATGCCGTACGTCCACCACCAAGTGCCGGAGGCCGGATTCTACGTATTAGACAAGAGTCTCGGTGTTGGACCAAGAAATGGAATGGATGAAGCTATGGAGTCTTCTGTGTGATTGAATAAAGATGATTTTAGTTCGTGTAGGGTCCGAACTAAAATCATCAAGAATAATCCGAAGTGAAGTTTTCAGTTCGGAGAACAAGTTAGTTCAGATACTCTGAACTAAATGAAGTTCCTCCGAACTGAAAATAAGCTGAAGTTTAACTTAAGTCAACATTGAACATATCAATTCGGAGGATGAAGACTTTGATTCAGAACTGAAGTGAACTCCCCGAGTTGAAATTAAGATGATGATATGTTGTAATCATTTAGTTCGTAGTGTGTCTGTTTTACATTTTTTTTATAAATAATGTGATAGGTTGTTATCAGTTTGTGTCTTAAAACACATAACTCTCTCAAAGAGGTTCCGTCGAGCTTGAATGTCGGTTGTAACAAGCTCGATCCAAAACCTGTCACCACTATCAATGAAATCTTAAACACTTGCGCATCTTTTTGTTGTTTATCGGTTCTTTCAATTACTCAATCACAAATTCGATTTCATGTTTCCTTCAGTTTTGATTCCAAACTCAGGTCATGAGATTCCGCATCATGACCTGCTTTCGATTCGATTCGCTAAGATGTAAATTCGGGACCTGTTAGTCGGAAACCGTAAGTACAAGTATCGGACGTCGGGGCATGAGCACCGGAAACAGGGCACAAACCGGGGCACAAGTGTCGGCTATCGGAGTGCCGGATACCAGAGTGCCGGACACGGGACACTAGTGTTGGATACGAGGCATAAGTGCCAGACGTTGGGACACGATTGTCGGACTATCGGGGCATGAGTGTCGGACTTCCGGGGCAAGAGTGTCGGACTGCCGGGTTCCGAATCACAAGTATCGGACGTTGGTCCGAGTGTCGGACGTCGAGTCGTAAGTTGGCACAAGGGAAAGGTTTCGTGTGAGCCAGGTTAGGTGTTTATGGGATTAATAGGCTACATATATAAGCCATTCCTTACTAACACCATCACACATCAATGCATAGTAGAAGTAGGACAATGTAAAATTAATATGTTATATATTTGTAACATAAACAGGAGTAGAGGAAAACATATTATAAATGTTTGCGTAATTATAGGATCGCAACCCTCGTGATAGAAATCAGTAAGCATAATTATAGGCTCGCCACCCTTGTTTGCGTAAGTATAGGGTCACAACCCGTGTTAGCGTAATTATAGTATCCCTACCCTCGTGAATCATAGGGACTCCATCCTATATGACTAAGTGTACACAATGTCCATAATTTCCTAAAAGTTTTAACGTAGACAACAAAATAAAATAAAATCGATGATAGTTTCCACACGACATTGACCGAAAATGAGTTTATTAATTTACAAATGATATTTCGTAAAATAAGTTATAGCAATTACTTTACCCCAAAAATAGACGTGAAAACAAGTAAAAAGAGGGGCTATAAAACTCACCATGTTTAAGAAAGAGTTTAACTTTAAAATATCCCACCTTGTGATGGAATTGAGCTTCCTATTCATATTTTAAATAGAGGTTTGATGTGTAAAATCTAGTCTTAAATTTAACCTACTAATTCACGCAATTACACATTTCTAGGCAGTGGACCTATCCGTATATAATATAGTTTAAAAGCAAGTATAGGTTCGTTCGCATGGACTAATTTGTTTAGAATTTCGAATTAGCAATACTAGTTGTTTGTGGGGGTTTTTATCGTAACAAAAGATTGATTGCAAGTAATTAGTAACAAATGATTAATTAAAATCGATCGAAAAAAAAAGTAATTGATATAATCAAATAAAGAGAAAATATATCTGTTTGACACTTCACTTATTTTCCATTCACGTTTACGAATTTGACTGATTTTAAAACTTCTAAGATATAATAAAAGTCCTCTCGAATCTTTTACTAACTTCAATTACCTCTAATTACACCGTTCCTCTCGAATACAGTTATAACTATTAATAATCAAGCAATAAGCAACAAGTCCGTTTTTAGTGATTTAATCGTATAGAGTTTCCTCTCGAATAACTCCTCTAAATATTAAGTCCTTCCGAATCTTAACAATTAGACTTACTCACTTAAATTTAATTACCTAAGTTGTGATTACTAAGTCCTCTCGAATCCTAGTAATTTTAAACCGATTATAGACCGACCGATTATTTCATACAACCTATTTAATCTATCTAGATTCCTCTCGAATATCTAGAATGTTGATTAAGCAAATTATATATAAACAACTTAAAGATAATATACTAAAACTTAAGCAAATAAGGATCACCGATTAAACACAAAAACACAAATAGTCAATAAACGAAACGTGAACTTCAAATAAGATCCGTGTTCAAACAAGCATAAAACGAATTTAGCTCCTCATAACTAAGTCTGAAAAAGCAAATAAAGTCATGGAAAACATACTGGAATAATAGTTCAAAACAAGAAAAGAACAAACGAAGAATTTCGCCGAACGTGTCGTGATCGCCGTTAGCCGAAAAAGTGATCTTCCTAGCCTTGAATCTTGCTTCTAAACGTAATAACCATCTCCAGAACCTTAGAATAATAATTGATGTCTTTTCTGTCCGAATTGGTCTTGTATTTATAGGCAAAAACAAAGCAGAAAACGTGTTCGACTCAAAATCAACTTCTTCATGTTTATCCTCTTCATTGCTTAGCACCCTCTCCTAGGTGCTCAGCACCGAACATTTTTCCACTCCGTGTTCAAAACAAATTAAAACTCCTCGGTGCTTAGCACTGATCTTCCTGGTGCGCAGCACCACTTCATCTCTCGTCTTTAGTTCGTCATTTAAGTCCATTTTACCCATCTTTTCCACTTCCCGATCATGTAAACCTGTAAAATAGATAAAAACACTTTTCCACACAATTAAATGTAAAAACCTATCCTATCCATCATGTTTACTATGAAATGTGACCAAATATCGCATATAAATATCTATATAAATATACGATATCAAATCCCCCCAAACTTGCCTTTTTGCTTTCCCTCAAGCAAAAACTGTTTTCAAAGTAATTATCAAAGCCAAAATTAACATAACCAAACACCTCACGATTTTTATGGGAAGTAAAATCACACAATCTCTCAAAATAATCTAATAGGGTGTGTAAAATATATCTGTAGAATCGCTCAATTGCTCAGTCATGGTGAATATTCTATCATGGGATTGATAATGTATCAAATCTCCACCACTAGAGTCTAGGTACAACTAAACGGGGACTTTTATTCGGGTTATAATTTACAGGTAAAGGCATGTGAAAATATATAATGGAGTGTAAATGGGTTAAATAAAAATATACAAAAGCTTAGATTAAATCCGAACTAAATAAAATCTCTAACGAACTGGATTGCTCAATTTTTCTTCAACTTATACTTTTTTCTCCGAATATACAAATTTCGTATATAATACACGACTCAAATTACACTATTTCTCTTAAACTATACAACTAATTTTTTTTTCGCTTTTCTGTTTTTCTGATTTTTTTTTTCTTTTTCATTTTTTTTTTCTTCAGCCTAGTACATGCCTTACACTATAATATTTCTCGTGGTAAGTACACATGCTTAAAAGGCTAATAATTAACTATTTCTCCAAATACAAAATAATACAAGGCCATAATATAACTTTTCTTTTATGCCTCAATAAACTCTAGCTTCACTTCATATATGATAGCAATCAAAAACTAAGTTCGCACTTAATCTAAAAAGAAACGAAAATAGGTGAGGGTACAAATTATATATAGTAGTGTTTAGAAACGAAAAAGTTTAGGCACAAAGTGGTTTACTAGAGTTTCTAACACTAAAAGTAAGCGTTACAAGGGTTAGGCGGAAAATATATATAAAAAAAAACGAAAAGCTAACAAATGGGTTAATCCTAAATGCCCCTATCATTGTACCAAATCACACTAAGTTACCCTAATGCAATTGCTCATATGTGGTCTCGAAATATATAACAATGTCAAGTTCTAAAGTCATCCCCATCGGCACACTCAAAGAAATGAAACAGTATGATTAAAAATAAATGGTTTCAAAAGGCTCAAATTCTCACTATTTTTCGAGTGGGGTAAAAATGCGTCTGGTTATGCTTAAAGTTTAAGGTGTTTACCGACTAGACACGTTATATTGTTTTGGTTTTTTTTCAATTTTTTTGTATTTTTTCTATTTTCTGACTCAAAAACTGTACAAATTAACACAATTCAACACGATGGAAACTAAGCTAAGGGTCGAAAAACAAAATTTGAAATTTCCCGATGACCCCCCCAAACTTAAGTAACACATTGTACCTAATGTGTTAACGACTCAAAACCTAAGGGAAATTACAAAAAAATTAAATAAAAAAAAAAAAAATAAAAAAAAAAATTATAAAACCTAAAAAGAAAAATAAGATACAAAAGAAAAAGGAAGAAAGTAAAACCCGGGTTGCCTCCCGAGAAGCGCTAATTTTTTCGATCGAGTCGTTAGCTTGACTTGATATGCCTCGACTTATGCCTTCATGTAAAGGTCGAGACTTCTCTCGCCTTTCTTTCCCACGTGTTTTCCAAAAAGTACCAATTCATCCTCCGATTCATGTCGAAAATGATCACCACAAAGAAATGTTTCCTTTCCAACATCGAGCACCTTATTTCGCTTCACCCAAGCATCGTGCCACTCTCGAGCCTCATAAATCAATAATACAACATCTCCAATTTCCCAAACATCGTCACCTTTGCTTTCATTGAATTTCGTATTCTTAAATTCTTCCCATGTGGTGTCATCTCTGATATCCTCAAATTCCTGCAAAATATTCTCCTTTTCTCGACAAGTAAACGAAAATAAATCAAAAGGGTTGTGAGAAATACCGTGACAGTTTTCCCCCAAACTTGAGTTTGAATTCTCGAGCTCTTCCTTAAATGGAATCCTTTCCTCCAATAACGTTGCACCCGGATTATTCATTAAGTATTCAATTTCTAATAAGTCTAAATTCGGGTGGGATTTTTCAAATGTCATGCTCGTAGAACTTTTCTCAAATTTCTCCAGCTCCATTTTCAAGATGGGATCAAAATCCTCGAGCTCCTGATCTTCCTCCTCTTCAACAACAACTTGTCCTGCAAGCATTTCCTGCACATCTAAATCAAACATTTCATCAAAAACGTCAATACGAAAACAAGTTTCATCAGTGGAGTATGAATGTTTTGGGGCTTTATCAACAGAAAATGAAATTCGTTCATCCCCAACCCCCAAAGAAATCTCCCTGTCCTTTACACGAATTATTGCGTCCGCAATGTTTAAAAATGGTCGACCTAAAATAAGTGGCACAGTGACATCTTCATCCATTTCTAGAATCACAAAGTCAACAGGGAAAGTGAATTTTCCTACTTTTACTAGCATGTTTTTCAGCAATTCGTAACGGATATTGAAATGATCGGTCGGCTAGTCGGATACTCATTCTGGTAGGTTTTAAATCTCCCGAAGCAAGTTTAGCATATAATGAATGTGGCATTAAATTTATGCTAGCTCCTAAGTCGGCCAACGCATTACAACTATAGGTATCACTAAAATTACAAGAAATCAGAAAACTCCCTGGGGCGTCCAATTTTGGTGGTATCGAGTTTTTCACCAAAGCTGAACATTCTGCGTTCAAGAAGGCGACTTGCTCCTCCGATGGCTTTCCCTTGTTCGTGACCAGCTCCTTGATGAATTTAGCGGAATTTGGCATCCCTGCAATTAAATCAACAAGAGGAATGTCACACCCCGCTATAGCGGAAAGACGGAATGTGAGAGCTGGAATATCATTACACGGTCATAAGCAAATATAAACGATTCAAGTCATTTCATTTAAGAGAAAATAGTTCAAGTTTAAACAACCAAGCAGTTCACAAATTTGAATTAAGTACAATTACAAAGTTTCCAAAACAAATTCCCAAAATTAGAAAGGTCTTTTCCCAATGTGCGCCTCGCGTAACCATAGTGACCCTTCCTTGCCATGCATTCCAGACACTTACACTAATTTCCTGAAACATAAGATAAAGTGTCAACTACATAAAGTAGTGAGTGAGTTACAGTTTAGAGTTTCGAGAAAAGTTTCCAAAAATAGAATGTACATAAAATAGTGACGGCATACGAAAAGGAACAGAGCGACGTTAGAACACATATATGTAAATAGTAAAGAGGTTTTGTACACACGCAAGTAAAACAAATAGAACTCGTATAAATAAAGTTGTAGCGGAATCCAGGCGCTAAGAGGTATATGCGTAGGGAGTATGTGCTTAACTAAATTAGTAACTCGTATCAATCACTTGGCACAATATAAATAGTAAGTATACACTAAACCGATTGTGTGGTCCTGATCTAGCCCAAAAATGTTTCAATAAGTTTCTGACTGAATCTTAGTATTATGTACTTGGGTCGCTAACCCTGAGTAAGGAGTGACCGCTCCTTAGTATCGATACCCATAATACTAACGGCTAATGCTAATAGTGTATAAAGTTCCTGAACCAAAAACGGGGCAATTGAACAAAGTTTCCAAAATAGCAGTAAGTTCTTACGGGTTTATATTTTCATCAAGGATTGGTCGCTAACAATTATCCTAAATTTAGTTAACCGGCTAAGGCATCAACACATATACGCATAATAGTTTCACAAGTTTCCAAGTTTCCCAAAGTTTCAAAGTTTCCAAAGAGTTTCAAGTTTCGTAAAAGTTTTAAAATGTTTCAAGTTTCCAAGGTTTCAATAAGGTTTCAAAAGTACCAAGTTTCCAAATGTTTCAACAATTCGCAAATAGTTTCAAAGTTACAAAGCATATAATCTTATGTTTCCCCCAAATAAGGTTAAAAGTACAAAAAGTAAAACAAAATGGGGTTGTAACTCACGGTTTGCGAAGAAAAGAGATATGAACTAGCACGAATGAAGCGGAAGGCGTCGGGAATCACAAACGACCTAAAACACCGGAATGTTGTATAGGTTTTATTAGTATAATTTGAGTTATGTTAAGTTCCAATTTAACATTTTAAATTCCCAATTTCTTATACTTAGATTCTGTTCCAAAAAGATTATTACGGAAAGATTATATGATTAAGTGTGTTCGTGTACGGTTTAGGGTCTGATATGTACAAATGAAGTCCAAAAGTGTCCATGTTCAAAGTCAAAGTGTATAAGTCCCCAAATGTTAAGTTACTGAATTTAGGGTATGTTTTACGGTGAAATTTGGGCAGCGCTTCCACGCTATAAAAATTTAATCCATTTTCAAATCACTTTCCCGCTTTAAAACACACAATATAATCAATAAGAACAATAATACAATGTTTTAACTCCAAGAGCTTTTCCAAACAGTTTATTTGTCAAAAACAGTGAGTTTTCCAAAAATATATATTCTGTGATAACTTAGTTTAGCTTATTTTTACGTTTAAAAATTTTAAAACGACAAATACGATGATCAGCAGTATTCAGGCGGCGGCTGGAGACACTCAGCCGCCGGCTGGACTTTAGCCGTCGGCTGAGAACCTTCAGCCGCCGGCCAAAAGCCTTCGGCCAGTTTCAATATTACGTTATTTTTCGATTTTTAGCTTGTTTAAAGGTTAGATTCGACATGCACACTGATATTTATCAATTTTTTAGAGTAAAATCACTGTTTCTTTTAGATTTATATGTTAAAAGTGTAGATCTATTATAAAAACCCGTTTTTAAGCAAGAAAACGTTTTAGATCCTTATAAAAACATATTTTCAGGTTATAGATTTTACATGCAAGTGATTATTTAAGTAAAAAGAGTAAAATAAAGGAGTTCTACCGAAAGAATATGCTTTGGATCGGTTGGATGAGATTTGGCTTCAAAAACTTCTTCAAAAACCCGATTTAAACCTTTCCTCTTGCTACCCTTTACTCTTGGAACGATTTGTGTATGAATGGTGGTCGATTTTTGGTGTTAAAGGACTGTTTTAAAGGTGTAATATTTCTGTTTTGTGTTTATGTTCTTGAGAGAATTTCTAGAGAGAGAGAGAGAAGTGTGTGTGTTTTAGTTTGAAATGAAAGTAAATGAAAATGAAAGTGGGATTAGCGGGGAGGGAAGGGAGCCTAAGCAGGTCTTGGGACCCTAAATGCCAGTTATTTCTGCCCAGTCCCGAGTTATTAGAGTTGGTCCAATGAGCTTGCATGCAAAAATGAGTTATCGTCCAGCTGGACAGCGGGATTCAGCCGCCGGCTGAATATATCCAACCGCCGGCTGGATTGGAATTCCAACCTTTTGGCGTTTTAAGTTTTCCGTTATAATTAGTTAAGGACTAGAATCTTTTTGGTTTCCGTTATGAACTTAGTCAAGTTCTTGTATTTTTTATTTGGTGTTAGGATTTATAAATTGAATCCGAATTTTGGTTCCGACAATAAAAGACACAATAAGTATGAACCCGAACAATATGAACACGATAAAGAGTAACTAGAGAATCGAACCGATTAAGTAACTGAGAATCACCTGAAATTTGGACGGTTGTCACATCATCCCCGGGTTGAAAAGAATTTCGTCCCGAAATTTGACTCGTCCAGTCAGGTAGAAGTATCTTTGAACAAATGAGGATACTTTTGACGTATCTGGTCTTCACGTTCCCATGTGAATTCGTGACCAAGTCGGGAGACATGGAACACGTTATGAACAATAGGAACACGGCTTTGTCTGAGTTGCTTGACCTCTCGTTCTACAACTTCAAGCGGTTCCTCGATGAAATTGAGCTTGTTGTCGATCTTGAACTCGTCGAGTGGGATGACGATGGTCTCATCAGATAGGCACTTTTTCAAGTGCGAGACATGGAACACGTTATGAACATTGGAAAGAACTGGCGGGAGTTGAAGTCGATACGCTACTGGACCAATACGCTCGATCACTTCAAACGGTCCGGTGTACCTCAGGCTTAGCTTGTCGCGTTTCCCGAAGCGAACTACCCCTTTCCATGGCGATACTTTAAGAAGTACCCGATCGCCAACGTGGAACTCGAGCGGTTTCCTTCGGTTATCGGCGTAGCTCTTCTGCCGAGTCCGAGACGTCTTCAGTCGCTCTCTGATGGTGGTGATCTTGTCGATGGTTTCTTGAACAATGTCGAGCCTTATGAGCTGTCGATCACCGGCTTCTAGCCAACAAAGCGGCGATCGGCACTTACGTCCATATAAGGCCTCGAACGGAGCACACTTAATGCTAGCGTGGTAGCTGTTGTTGTATGAAAACTCGACCATAGGAAGGTGAGTATCCCAACTTCCTCCAAAGTCAACCACGCATGCTCTAAGCATATCCTCAAGCGTTTGGATCGTCCTCTCGCTTTGACCGTCGGTCTGAGGGTGGTAAGCTGTGCTAAGATCTAGTCGCGTCCCGAGAGATTTCTGAAGCGCGTTCCAAAAGCGAGACGTGAACCAACTATCCCTGTCAGAAATGATGGAGAGAGGTGTCCCGTGGCGAGAGATGATCTCGTTGATGTAGATTTGCGCGAACTTCTCCATCGAGTGGGTTTCTCGCACCGGCAGAAAGTGGGCAGACTTCTTCAAACGGTCCACAATTACCCAAATTGTGTCGTTACCCTTTGCCGTTCGGGGTAACTTGGTAATGAAGTCCATGGATATTTGCTCCCACTTCCACATAGGAATCTCCGGTTGCTGCAGTAGTCCTGAGGGTTTCTGATATTCCGCCTTGACCTTGGAGCAAGTAAGACACTTGGCTACGTACAAGGCGATATCCTTCTTCATGCCCGGCCACCATTAATACTCCCTAAGATCCTTATACAACTTGTCGGACCCTGGGTGAATGGAGTATCGGGAACGGTGGCCCTCATCCAAGATTAGCTTTCGAAGATCCTCGGACTTCGGAATCCATGCTCGGCCCTTGAAGTAGTGAATTCCGTCGGATTTGCGTTCAAACTCCTTCTCATGATTGTGCAAAGTTTCCCCCTTTAGGTTCTCGGGCTTCAACGCTTCTCGCTGAACCTCGGGGATTTGCGTTTGAAGGTTTGTCTGAATATGGATACCTAATGCTCTAACCCGAGATGGTCTCACCCTTTCCTTCCGACTCAGGGCGTCTGCTACTACATTTGCTTTACCCGGGTGATACTTGATCTCGCAATCGTAGTCACTCAGCAGTTCGATCCATCTCCTCTTCCTCATGTTGAGCATCTTCTGGTCTAGAATGTGTTGAAGACTCTTGTGATCCGTGAAAACCGTGCACTTAGTCCCATACAAATAGTGTCTCCAGATCTTTAATGCAAACACGACTGCTCCCAGCTCTAGGTCGTGAGTAGTGTAGTTCTGTTCGTGAATCTTGAGTTGCCTTGAAGCGTAGGCGATGACTTTGTCCTTCTGCATAAGGACACACCCAAGTCCTTGATGGGATGCATCGCAGAATACTACGAAGTTATCCGTACCCTCTGGTACAGACAAAATCGGTGCGTGGAAAAGCTGGTGCTTGAGTTTCTGGAAGGATTCCTCTTGTTTCGTACCCCAAACGAAATCCTTGTCCTTCTGAGTGAGCTCGGTAAGTGGCTTAGCAATCTTCGAGAAATTCTCGATGAACCTTCGATAATAGCCGGCTAACCCTAGGAATTGACGAATTTCCGTAGGAGTCGTCGGGGCTTGCCATTTCTCGATCGCTTCTATCTTATCTGGATCCACATGGATCCCATCTTGGTTGACCACATGACCAAGGAAATGTACTTCCCGGAGCCAAAATTCACACTTAGAGAATT
>CAJVGC010000065.1:24359478-24380982 GCA_910822075.1 Senecio squalidus | reverse complement strand
AAAGCGGTGAAGGGTATTAGATATTAGTCGGAATCGCTATTAATGTGGTTACTGATATGGATGGGATCGTTCATGAGAATCAGAAGGTGGCTCAAGCTTTTGTTGTTCACTATGAAGGGTTTCTTGGCCAAGCTGGTCAATCTTCTGCTTTAAATTCCCAGGATTTGTTTGGTAGTGTTCTCGATCCGCAGGTAGCGTCAGAAATGATTATGGCGGTGGGGGACCGGGAAATTAAGCTTGCTATGTTCTCAATGGGAAATGATAAATCTCCTGGTCCGATGGGTTCACGGCTTGCATTCTTTAAGGAGGGCCTGGGAGATTGTTGCGGGGATATTTGTTTAAGCTATAAGGAGTTTTTTCGTAATGGAAGCTTTTGAAACAGAATGAACCTACCCTTCTGGCGCTTATTCCTAAAGTTCAGACACAACTAAAGTTACGGATTTCAGGCCAATCTCATGTTGTAATTTTTTGTTCAAATGTATTAGGCAAAATCATTGCTAATCTACAGTCGCTGGTTAGCTTGAATCAGTCGGCTTTTATTCCTGGGCGTAGCATTGCTGATAATATTTTGCTGACGCATGAGCTGATGCATAATTATCATTTGGACCGTGGGGAGCCGCGATGTGCCTTCAAAATCGATATTCAGAAAGCTTATGACACGGTGGATTGGAATTTTCTTCGTGTTATTCTTGCTGGTTTTGGTTTCCATCCGAGGATGATTGGTTGGATCATGGAATGTGTCACTACTACTTCCTTCTCCATTTCTCTTAATGGTGCTACTCATGGCCATTTCAGAGGTAGAAGAGGGCTCCGTCAGGGTGATCCTTTGTCCCCCTACTTATTTACCCTAGTTATGGAAATTCTTACGCTAATCTTGCAGCGGAAGGTAAGGGAGTCTGATGGGTTCAAGTATCACCGCTCTTGTTCGGAGATGGGGTTAATTAATCTTTGCTTTGCTGATGACTTATTCTTATTTTCTCATGGTAATGTCGCTTCGGCTAAGATTATCATGGATTCTTTGAATGAGTTTCGGGATGTTTCTGGATTGACCCCTAGCTTGCCTAAGAGTACTGCCTATTTTTGTAATGTGCTTAATCATACAAAGTTAGGCATTCTTCAGGTTCTGCCGTTTGAGGAGGGGCGGCTTCCGGTTAAGTATCTTGGTGTTCCGCTGGTTCCTTCGAGACTGGTGTATAAGGACTGCAAAGAACTGATTGCAAAGGTTGAGGCTCGGGTTTCTGATTGGAAGAACAAATCTTTATCTATTGCGGGTCGATTACAACTGGTTAAGTCTGTTCTCGCATCCATGCATGTTTATTGGGCTTCGGTCTTCATTCTTCCCGCTCGTGTCCTTCTGGAAATTCAGCAGATTATGCGGAAGTTTTTATGGAGTAATGGCGAATATCGCAAGGGGAAAGCTAAGGTGGCTTGGGAAGCTGTTTGCTTGCCTAAATCTGAAGGCGGTCTTGGGATTCGGCAGCTTGATCTGTTTAACCAAGCTCTTATCAGCTTTGGAAGCTTCTTATGCGTAAGGAGTCCTTATGGGTTGCTTGGACCCAGTTGCACAAGATAAGAGATCGGAACTTCTGGACTATTCCATGCCGTGGTTCTATGTCATGGGGATGGAGAAAGTTGTTACAGCTACGGCCAGTTGTTCGTGATTTTATTTGGCACAAGATTGGTGATGGTAATGGTACTTCGATTTGGTATGACAAGTGGTGTGATTTGAGTCCCATTGCGGGCTTTGTGTCCACTAGAGACATGTATGGGGCGGATCTTTCTATCTCATCCAGGGTTGCAGATATTGTGGCGTCCGGCTCTTTGGTATGGCCTCCAGACCTCGGTACTGCTTACCCTTCTCTTCTCTCTATCCCTACTCCTAGTCTTAGTACTGGGACGCAAGATAGTCTGGAGTGGAGGGATAGGTCTGGATCAGTTCAGATGTTTTCGGTTCGAGCTGTTTGGAATACTATTCGTCCGTATCATAATCCGGTTCCTTGGACAGACGTGGTTTGGTTCTCGAATAATATTCCAAAGCATGCTTTTCTTGTTTGGCTTGCAATCAAAGGCAAGCTCAGAACTCAGGATGTTCTTAGCTCTTGGGATGTGTCTCCTTCGTTGGTTTCTCATTGTACTCTTTGTGAAACTCAACCAGATTCTCATGCTCATCTTTTTTTCGAGTGTCCTTATGCCAGGCAAGTTTGGTTTCAAGTTCGGGGGCAGGCTGGTCTTCAGAGTAGTCCTCCATGTCTCACGGATATCGTTGGGACCATTCTTCCGTTTGCTCATCGTCGGTCTTCGGCAAGCGTCATAGCCAAGCTGGTTCTGGCTGCTGCCATGTATTTCATATGGCGCGAAAGAAATGATAGATTATATACGGGATCCAAAAGAACGGTCAATGTTCTTGTGGATAATATTTTGGCTGATGTTCGTGCCAGGCTTTTGTCATGTAGATTCAAGAATTCGAGAGCGGCTTTGGATCTGTTGAAGAATTGGAATATTCCGGAATCTCTTCTGATTTAGGCGATTTCGTTGTTTAGTATTTTTTCTTGTATTGCTTAGTATGTAGACAGATGATTTGTCATCTTGTCTTTTTCTGTTCAGGCTAGTTCTGAGGTTAATGTGGTATTTCAGCCACATTCCATTGTACTCTATTGGTTTTTGGTGTTAATATAATTTACCGGGGTAATTTCCCTTATACCAAAAAAAATATATAGATTGAGGTTCAAATGGGATCCCTAATTTTCTAAAGATCTAGGGATCCATTTTTTAACTACCCATTTTTTCCTTATATCTTTGTTTTTTTTTTTTTTGCTTTTTTTCTAGTTTTTTTTTTACTTTTTTTTTTTACCTTTTTTTTTACTCTTTTTTTTTTTTTTTTTTTTTCCGAAAATCGCATTTGATTTTCAATCTTACTTTTAAAAATCAAATGTGATTTTCAATCTACAAATCGTTTATGGGTAAAATCACATGTGATTTTTAACCTCCAAACTATTTTGCTTATAAAATCACATGTGATTTTCGAGAAACAAATATTTCAAATGTGACTTTAAAATTTATAAATTTTGGTTTTTGAAAATCACGTGTGATTTTAAAATTTATAAATTTTGGTTTTTGAAAATCATATGTAATTTCAATTTTTTACAAAAAAATCACATGTGATTTTGAAAAAAAAAAGATAGAAAAACATAGCAAAAAAATAAATAAATATATATATTAAGGGGAAAATGTGTGGCTGAAAAGTGGATCCCTGGATCCCTAGCAAATTGAGAAGCTCATTTGAACCTCACCCTATATATATATATATATATATATATATATATATATATATATATATATATATATATATATATATATATATATATATATATATATATATATATATATGTATATGTATTTATGTTTAAAATAAATAATACTTGCATCCAAAATTATCAAATAAATAGTTATTGTTAGTAAACACTTTGACAATTTTATGAATACTACGTAAAGCGCATACTTACCCATACCAGAGAAAGCCCATACTATATCCAACGAATCACTACAGAAGCCAAATTCTATACGTAAACTATCCTCTAATAACTCATTTACTTTTTTTTATTAATCGTATAAATAAGAGTAAATTACATAGATCGTCCCCAAGGTTTATATGGAATTACGGTTATCGTCCCTAAGTTTGAAAAGTTGTATGAATGGTCCCAAAGTTTAGAGTAATTACGGATTTCGTCCCTATTTTAGACGTCCGTCTATTTCACCGTTAGGGTTCCCTCACGTGTTAAACACGTGAGGGGTATTTTAGTCATTTTACACTATTCGATATCATTTTAACAAAACCCCCAAAAGTCAGATTCATAATTCCAAAAGTCAAAATCAGATCTAAAAATCACCAATCTTCTTTTTTATTTTAACAAAACCCCAAATCAAAAATCTATTTCTTTCTTCTTCTTGTTCATTAGTCATCAAATATAACCTGATTAAAACCCGTAGAAAGAATCTGCAAAAAAGATACAAAAAAAAATTAAACAGTGAGTGCAATATTAATATTATCTAACATCTTATGAAATTATTGGCAAGATGCAAAATTTAAAAACTACAGATAAATTCGAGAATACCCAAATAATATCCATGTTCAATGTTAGAGACTTGGCATTACGGATCTTTTGGAGCAAAACAACAATTTCATGACGATCTGTCTTACTTAGTTTATATTTTAAGTTTCTTCTGTAAATACAAAGATTCGCCTTCTCTAAAGAAGAAAAACCGAATTGAGAAATCTGCCGCCGCCGCGATTCCTAAACTCCAGCCGCCGCCGCCGCGATTCATCAGCAACCGCCGCGATTCATCAGCCGCCGGCGCCGCGATTCATCAGCCGCCGCCGGCGCGATTCATCAGCCGCCGCCGCCGCGATTCATTAGCCGCCGCGATCTCTAAACTCCAACCGCCGCGAATCCTTTAACCCGTTCTCCATCTTGTTTATCTTGTTTGTTAGATGTTGCAGTTGATATGTATGGAAATTGAATGAATTGAAGAGGAATGAATAACCTGGGATTGAAAATGGTAATTAAATCGAAGAGTGTAAAATGACTAAACTACCCCTCACGTGTTTAACACGTGAGGGAACCCTAACGGTGAAATAGACGGACGTCTAAAATAGGGACGAAATCCGTAATTACTCTAAACTTTGGGACCATCCATGCAACTTTTCAAACTTAGGGACGATAACCGTAATTCCATATAAACCTTAAGGACGATCTATGTAATTTACTCAATAAATAATAACTACTTTTTAATTATCTCTGTTAGATATATTTGTTAATTTTTTTCTAATTTAGAATATAAAAGTTAATTTCCATTAAACTTTTGAAATGTTTGTTGAAAGGATTTTTCCAAATCTTCTACGAAACCAAATTTTAATATTATTTATACGTCGATTTCGACATATGTTGTTATCACTGAACATAATTTCACGAAAAAGTAAAGAAAAACATTCAAACTTAGAAAGAAACAACGGGAAGCAATAACATATTATAAAATATGAAAGTTGAATATAAAAGTTGAATTTGATTAAACTTTTGAGATCATTGTTCCACGATTTTTCGATTTTTTTTTCAACATTATGTTTCGAGAAAATAGAATATGTAAAAGTGGACTCACAAAAAACATTAAATTTGGTTGAGTAAAAGATTTCAAAATTCCGGTCAACAAACTGTCCAAAAGTTTAATCGGAAGGATCCTATATACCTTAAATCAGACAAAGATTAGTACACACCCTCAATAGAGACAAACGAAAACGTAAGTTGTTATTTTATGGAAATAATCCTTAATTCTTATAGCATAACCTCTATTGACATGTTGACTACCTATTGTAGCCTTGTAGGGATGTTCAAAAGAACAAGTTAAATCGAAAATCTGAGTTCTTGTGTTGTTAGCAATTTAGTGTAATTGAATATATGTGATTGTTTGACTTGGAAATGGTTAGGAGTGTACAAAATGTATAGTTTATTAGGTCAGTAACATCTCTAACCCAAAGAGGGGGGTGGGGGTGGGTGGGCCCGCATAATAGAATGGTTAGAAACGTGTTTAATAACCATGAGTAGTTGATCTTGAAACCGTTTTTCCATTAATGTTTGTGACTCCCATTAAGTCTTAGTTTAAAAATCGTAATATCTTGGTCTTGTAATCGTTTAGGAGTTACTACTGTTCATTTCGATTGATTCGTTGATTTTTAGTTTAACCAATTTCTTTTTGGGTTACGTTTTTTCTTTTTAAATATTTGGTTACCTTTTACCTTTTGTGTTACACTATTAAATAAAGTAATAACGTCTCCATTTCGCTTATTTGTTGATTTTAGGTATTAGCTTGGTTTTTCGAATTACATTATTTCCCAAAGGTTAGTCTGTTGAATTAAAAAATTATGTATTGATCTTGATTGATTGTTGAGATAAAAACGTTAGGTATTGATCTTGGTTGATAGTTGATTTTTAATTTTTAATTTTTTCTTTTTATGTTATGTTTTTTTAACTTTTCTTAATTTTAAATTATTGATTTTGTAGTTTTAGAAAATTGATTAAAATACAAGTTGTTAAACCTATCATAATGCACGGATATAAAACCTAATTAAATTACATTTTGAAATATTGTCATCAAAAGTCAAACGGTAAATGGACATAACTAGAGGTGCAAGGGACAAACCGGTTTTTTCTCCATCCGCTCAAAAAATCCAAAATCGGTTTTTCGTAAAAGCGGTTAGAAGTTAACCGAAACCGGTTGGAGTTAACCGGAACCGGTTACCACCGGTTACAATTTTAGTCCTAGATCGGTTTTCTCGAGTTTTTGACCGGTTAAAACCTGTTTTTGTATATATCCGTTAGAAAAGTTATGTTACCGTTAGAAGTTACCGTTAGTGACCGTCAAAAGCGTTTTTTTCCCCACTTTTTGAGTCCTTTTACTTGCCTAAATATACTTAGCCGTTACGAGCCATTGGTTTCATGATGCACCACATGGTACGGCAGTCGACAAATTCATATTTAGCCGTTACGGCCCATTGGTTTCATGATGACCAAGATCTTAAATCTTGGTTATTGATGAAACGTACAATTACTTTTAAATTGTTTGGTTATCCACATACGGGATGTAATTTGAGAAAAATATTAAATGACACAGTAGTTGAATATAGTTTAGACGATAAAGTTTTTACAGTTTCACTAGATAATGCGTCAAATAATACTAAAGCGATGAATTTACTAAAATTACGTATAAAACCAATTTTAGGTGGCACTTTTTTTCATTCTCGTTGTGTTGCTCATGTTATAAATTTGTCCGTGCAAAGTGCATTATTAATATGTGATGGTTTACGTCAAAAATTTAGGAAATTATTAGTAACTATATATATAGTTCGAGTAACGAACGACAAGCTAATTATAAACGTTTTCGAAAACAATGTGGTGAAATTCCCCTGGGACCTTGGTATGATAATAATACTAGGTGGAATTCTACCCATACTATGTTTGAAAATATATTACGATAACGTGATACTTTAGATGCTTTCAATGACCTTTTAGTTGAAAAAAATAAGTCCGTAGCTATTATGTCTTATGAATGGGATCGACTAAAAGAAATAACTTCGTTTTTATTAGTTTTTAAAGAGGCTACGACTATTTTATCGGGTGTATATTACCCAACTAGTATCATAATGCACGGATATAAAACCTAATTAAATTACATTTTGAAATATTGTCATCAAAAGTCAAACGGTAAATGGACATAACTAGAGGTGCAAGGGACAAACCGGTTTTTTCTCCACCCGCTCAAAACACCGGAACCGGTTTTTCGTAAAAGTGGTTAGAAGTTAACTGAAACCAGTTGGAGTTAACCGGAACCGGTTACCACCGGTTACAGTTTTAGTCCTAGACCGTTTTTTTCGGGTTTTTGACCGGTTAAAACCGGTTTTTTCAAAACAAAAAACCCGGTTAAAACCGGTTTTTGTATATATCCGTTAGAAAAGTTATGTTACCGTTAGAAGTTACCGTTAGTGACCGTCAAAAGCGTTTTTTTCCCCACTTTTTGAGTCCTTTTACTTGCCTAAATATACTTAGCCGTTACGACCCATTGGTTTCATGATGCACCACATGGTACGGAAGTCGGAAAATTCATATTTAGCCGTTACGGCCCATTGGTTTCATGATGACCAAGATCTTAAATCTTGGTTATTGATGAAACGTACAATTGCTTTTAAATTGTTTGGTTATCCACATACGGGATGTAATTTGAGAAAAATATTAAATGACACATTAGTTGAATATAGTTTAGACGATAAAGTTTTTACAGTTTGACTAGATAATGCGTCAAATAATACTAAAGCGATGAATTTACTAAAATTACGTATAAAACCAATTTTAGATGGCCTTTTTTTTCATTCTCGTTGTGTTGCTCATGTTATAAATTTGTCCGTGCAAAGTGCATTATTAATATGTGATGGTTTACGTCAAAAATTTAGGAAATTATTAGTAACTATATATAGTTCGAGTAACGAACGACAAGCTAATTATAAACTTTTTCGAAAACAATGTGGTGAAATTCCCCTAGGACCTTGGTATGATAATAATACTAGGTGGAATTCTACCCATACTATGTTTGAAAATATATTATGACAACGTGATACTTCAGATGCTTTCAATGACCTTTTAATTGAAAAAAATAAGTCCGTAGCTATTATGCCTTATTAATGGGATCGACTAAAAGAAATAACTTCGTTTTTATTAGTTTTTAAAGAGGCTACGACTATATTATCGGGTGTATATTACCCAACTAGCCCTTTAGTTCTAAACCAAATTTTTATAATGACCGAAAAATTAGAAGAATTTGAAATGTCTCCATATCGAATGTTTAGAAAAGTGGTTAGAGTTATAAAAAAGAAATTTATAAAATATTTTAAATCCTTGTCAATGATTTTACTTGTTCCACCGCACTAAATCGTTGTTTAAATGTTGGCGGGGTACAAAGTTTAATGAAATCAATTTTGGAAAATTTAGGCTTATACTTTGACCAAAACCCGTTATTTATTCAAGAAGAAGAAAAAAGATTTGAGGATAATTTTGATGCATTATTTGCTATATATTGTGATAAATATGGTCAACAAAGTGTTCCAATTGTTAATACAATGTGGGCGGGAGCGGGAACATCTTCGAGTCAAACTAGTAATCAAAACTTAAATATAAACCTTTTTAATGTTTTACTTTAAGACGCTATAAAGCGTCAAAGAACATTCGCTCCAACAAGCGAATTGGGACAATATAAGCCTACAAATTTCTTTACCACTCTCGGTATTGATGGATTTCAAAGTTTTGACATTCTGGCTTGGTGGAAAGAAAGAGAAATACAATTTCCCATTTTAGCCGCTATGGCTCGGGATTTATTATCCGCCCAAGCTACGACGGTAGCTTCCGAATCGGTCTTTTCCGTTAGCGGTAGAATAATATCGGAAAGAAGGTCAAGACTAACCCCTCAAGCCGTGGAAGTTTGTGTATGCTTGAAAGATTACTTGGACGGAGTCGAAAGGATACAAAATGTAACAATGTTGAAAGGCCCATTATTAGAAGACGTTGAAGAAGTTATCGAACTAGAAGAAGTCGAAATGGGGATTTCACCTACAACTACCCAACTAGACGAAGGTGAATTTCAAGATTTTGAAGTAGAAGAGGAAGAAGAAGAAAATGTAGAAGTAGTAGAAGACGACGAGTAGTTAAGTGTATTCGGGTGATGTCAATGCCGAAGCTCGATATACTTTACTACACGATCGATTGGATCAAAATTGTAATAAAACTTATGTTTGTGTTTTATATTTTCAGTTGTAATTGTATTATTTAAAATTGAAATAAAAGGTATGTTTATATTTTATATTTTTTCCAATTTAGAATCCGAAAAAGACCTCAAAAAAAAAAAAAACAGATTAAAAAACTGGTTCAAATTCGAAAAAACGATTCCGAACATTTTTAACCGGAAAAAGTCGATTTCAAAAAAACCGGTTTAACCGAAATCGGTTTTTAAAAAATCAGTTTTTTTTAACTGGTTTTTTTAACCAAAAACCGATTAAAACCGATTTGTTCAGAACACATGGGAAAGATTTCACTTAAAATTTAAATCACTCATTGGGCCAGGAAATTTGGTTATATGTATTTTCCTTTGGGCTCGAGTAAAAGGGGATTTATGTGGTTTTAGGCTGTCGTCTAATAAAACGAAAAGAAGAAAGGATGAATAAAGGCAGAAATTGAGTAAATCTTAATAAACTGTTACCTACTTTAAGTATAATAATAAGTGGACAAAATGTAGAGGACTCCACTTAATAAAGTTTATCTATATCTATATCTATAGTTATTTATCTATCTATCTATATCTATATCTAAATTATATATCTATATACTAAATAAAGAAAAATAGTTTTTTTTGTCACTTGTCATCATTACATTTATTCTCAACAATACTTTCTTGCAATTTTTTTCTTTATAGTTAAACACCTTAAAGATTAATAAATGTAATTATTAGCGGACCTATGTTTATTGACCAATCACCACATTCTATCTCACTAATATTTTTTTGCCTTTTTTATTAATACTTAAACCCTTAAAGATTTATAAATGTAATTATTAGGGGATGTATGTTTATTGAGTAATAATTTTTTTTTTTTTTTTTTTTTTACTATTTTCATAGTTTATATTTTCATAATTATTATCGGATCTATGTTTATTTAGTAATACAAAATAAAATATAACGAAAGTTTTAATAGAAATGTCCTAAGTTTTTCTAAAAGTAACTCATATTATAACATAGATAGATAACCTAATTATAAAATAGTTGACCTTGACATAATTTTTATTTACATTAGTTTTAATTCACTATAGAACAACCCAAACGAGTAAATAGATAATTATGATAACCATAATCTAAAATAACAGTGAAAACGAATATATTCTCTTCTTGGTTGTTTACAAATCTTTATAATCTATTTTATTTGCAATTTATGTTTTTAGTTACTTTTAATTGTTTTTTTTTTTATAAATCACTTTCCAAAAATATATTCTGACATAACTAAAATGCTCCTCTCTTTACTGTTTGACTTAGTTTAATTATTAATTCTATTTAAATAAGTTCAGATTATTTTGTTCCTATAGTTAGACATCGAGACTCACTTAAGCGCTATTATTATACGATCGGGTATGCTTACATGTATTGTGTGATAGTCATAACTTTAGTAATATCCGTTTCATATAAATATTTACAACATGATTTAGCACATTATCTATCATAATAGTATCATAATAGGGCGCCATGTAATTTGAGAATTGTGATACATGGAGGTATACCCACAACATGAAACACTTTTAAATAGGTTCTTGGTTTGCGAAAAATCGAGAACATACTCTTATTCAACTCAAGCATATTGTGTTGAATTGTTATTTTCGAAAAGTGAAACCAAGATTGAAAGAGACCCTCGTTTGTTACTCATTATCATCAAGTGTCGTATATGGTCTCCGAGACATAGTTGTCACACCCCGTCTTTGACGGAAACACATAGTGTGATCGATTGACGATCGTCATAATATATTGATTGAGATAATAGACAAGCTTAACTAAATGTAATAAATAAATAAATGTGTCACAAAGTCGCCGCACACAAGCATGAATTTGTACAATGGTTAGTAATTTCACAATGTATAAACAACTCAATAAAGAATAAAATCAAATCCCACAAACCGAGTAATATAAGGCAACACACCCGAAAATCCAAAAGATAAAATAATAAAAGAATATTAATATTTAACGTAATGCAACGCAACTTAATAGTCTTGCTAAAGTTCAGCTACGCCAAATGCTAACTCCATAAGCAGTATAAACTTGAAAGTGAAAGCTTAAAATCGTCAATACGAGGTTGGTAAGTTTGTTGAGTTTTACTAAAAGTAAATACGTCCGAAAGTGGTGCACATAAATTAATAGTGAAATTAGTTCATTAGTATAGAACTTTTCAGTACAATACTCATCTAGTCAAAGTTTCCATAAACAATACATTGTTTGAGCAAAGAATAGCAGGCTCACTAACTGGGTTTGGGAGATCACCCTCTTAGCCTCCTACTTAGCAGTGGACACCTAACATGCTCTTGGCGAGCCTAAAATGGTCAAGAGATTGATCGAAAAATACGATAGGAATATGGTTAAAGTGGTAAGTAAGTATTTCGGTAAGTCGTGAAGATGAATATGATGATTGCTATGATGATAATACTGTGTATGAGTATGAGGTTGGATTTTCTGCAAGCCTGGAGTGTGAGGTATTTATACCCAACACTCTCAGGTATAAGCAACGTGCAACCATAAAGACCATTAATGGCTCATCAATGGTATTCATGGGATTCCAACGTATGGGGGTTTATGACAGGAATAACATTCCTCTTAGTCATTATGTCATCGTTTGAATGACATCATTAAAGTCTTGGCAGTTGAAGTCCTGCGTGGACACGAGTATAGGGATGGACATAAATGAAGGACGTCCAACACCAAGTGCCAGACGCCTGATTCTAAGTATTGGACACGAGTGGCGAACACCGTACTACAAGTGTCGGACGCCGGGGTGTGAATGTCGGACATGGGGCACAAACCGGGGCACGAGTGCCGGCTATCGGAGTGCCGGACGTTGGGGAACGAGTGCCAGACTGCCGTTGCACGAGTGCATAACTGCAGGGGCACGAGTGACATACTGTTTATCTTCTGGGAGTTGGTGCCTTTATTCTGACCTTCTTGGATATCTTTTTATATTCTGGGAGTTGGCCATTTTGAAGAAAGTTTATTATTGGTGTCAGCGAACAATATTCTTCCGTTATTGTGACCACTTCCTTTGCTGGAGCTATAGATTTCTCAGTTAGGACTTCTACCAATAATTCCTTCTTGAGGTGGGCGAAGGAGGATGCTGCGAGCTTGCTCAATGCATCTGCTATTTTGTTACGGTTTCTTGGTATTTTTTCAACGGTAAATTTTAAGAATTCTGAAATGACCTTTCTGGTCTTTTCCAAGTATTGTTGCATTGAATTTTGGTTCGCCTTGAAGCTACCATTGATATGATTGGCCACCAACTTGGAATCCACAAAGACATCTATACTTTGGACTCCCATCTTTATGGCTATTCTTAGCCCATATAAGAGGGCCTCATATTCTGCTTCATTGTTGGTTGTCGGAAACTTAATTTCGTAGGTATACTCGTTTTTACCTACATATGTGAGTATTAGGCCCGCTCCTGATCCTTCTAGGCTAGAAGCGCCATCTGTGAAGAGGGTCCAAGAAGTTCCGCATGAAATTAATGGTTCTTTTGGGTCTTCCATTCCTTCGATTTCAGCTAGGAAGTCTGCCAAGATCTGTCCTCATCGAGTTTCGAGGTTGGAAAGAAATTTCATGCTCTCCAAGTTCAATTGCCCATTTTGCTAATCGTCTTGACACTTCCGGTTTTCCCAATACTTGTTTGATTGGTTTATCTTTTAGCACTTGGATGGGATGTCCTTGGAAGTACCTTCTCAAGCGTCTAGATGCATGGACCAAGGGGAGTGCTAATTTTTCTACACATGGGTAATTTACCTCTAGGCCCAACAATGCCCGACTGATGAAATGGATTTGCATTTGTGAATCTCCCCTTTGGGCAACTAAAACTGTACTGACGCATTCTTTGGAAGCAACCAAGAATATAGTTAGTGTCTCCCTGTCTATTGGAGCCGTGAGTGTTCGAAGATTGGCCATGAATTTCTTCATTTCTTGAAATGCCACCTCTGTTTTTTTCAGACCATGAGAAGTCCTTTTTCCGAATGCATCCATTTAGGGTGTTAAAGAAAGGAAAGAATCTATATGCAGCCTTGGACAAGAAACGACCAAGTGCTGCAGCTTTCCATTTAGGCTTTGGACTTGATTTTCGGTGGTAGAAGATGGCATGTCAATGAGTGCCTGGACCTTCTTTGGATTGACTTTTATCCCTCTGGGTGTAACAACATGTCCCAAGAACATTCCTTCCTCCATACCAAAACTGCATTTGGATGGATTAAGCTACATTTTGATGCTACATAATGTTTGGAAAGTTTCCATGATGTCAGCCAACATGATGTCTTCAGAGTTACTTTTGATGACTATGACATCCAGATAGGCTTCTTTGTTCCTTCCCACTTGATTTTTGAAAGCTTTATCTATTAGACGTTGGTAGGTTGCCCCGGTATTTTTCAATCCAAATGTCATTTTTTGGAAAACAGAATATACCTTGGTCAATATGAAAAGCTGTTTTGTCTTCATCACCTTTTTCATAGAAATTTAGAGATAACCTTTGTATGCGTCTAGAAAGCATTTCAGTCTAAATCCATATAAGGACTCTACTTTCCAACTGATTTCTGGTAACAGATAGTTGTCCTTTGGACAAGCTTTGTTTATGTCTTTGAAATCAACACATAATCTACAGCATCCATCTCCTTTCTTTACCATGAATGGATTAGCGATCCAAGTTTGATATTTTACCTCTCTAACAATCCCCGCTTCGACCATTTTGCTTACTTGGTCACATGAAGATTTACTTCTGTCTGGGACCATGTCCCGCTTTTTCTAGTCGGATTAGTAAAATATTTGGATTCACGTTTAGGGCTTGCTCAGTTAGATCCCTTGGGCCGCCAGTTATGTGATGTTTTCCATGCAAAGACATCCAGGTTTGATTCTAGAAAAGTAATAAGTTTATTTTTTTTGTCTAAGATGGGAGTTGTGAGCCAATAGTCACTGGTTGTTCAAGGGTTTTTTTGTTAATAATAACTTTCTGTTCCGGACCATCAGTGAGTTCTATTGTTGGATCAGTTTTGGGACCCTCTAACACTTTTGGTTTTTCCACCTGTTTGCATTCGGTAGGCCATGATATTCTAGCCCTGACTGTGGCTATGCGGTAGGGATATTTATCATGCCATGAATAGTTGATGGACTTGCTCCAAACTTATGTAATGTAGGCCTGTCCAATAGGACATTGAAGGTCGATGGTGCATAAATTATTTCAAAATTAATCATTTCTAACATGTAATGTAGATATTCTCCTAACATCATGTGCATGGCTACCTCACCCACTCGCCAATGCGTCTCGCCTGAAAATCCCACCAGAGGGAATAGTGTTGGACAGTTTCAATGTTGTACTTCTTGAGGGAGCTTCCTAAAACAATGTGCAAAAATAATGTCCATCAAGCTTCCTATATCAACATATGACTTGTTTACTTCATAGTTGGTCAAACGGATCTGTATTACTACATGGTTGATAGAATGAGTCTCAATTGGTGGGAAACAAATTTGTTCCATCACTCAATCATGTACGACTGATGCTTTCCTTTTGCGAGATGTACCTTCTTCATTCTTCATGTATATGTAATTAGCTAGGGTGGTGGTGGTTGTTTTTGGTTCATGTGAACCTATTTGAGATAGGAAACTGCCTTCCTTGGAGAAGACGAACTAGTGGTGAAACTGAGAAATGAAATGAGATGCCGTTATCTAAAACGGTCCCACATATGGCGCCAATGTTTGAGCAAATATTAGCAGGCTCAGTAACTAGGTTTGGGGAGATCACTCTCTTGGCTTCCTGCTTAGCAGTGAAAACCTAACAGGCTCTTGGCCAGCCTAAGGTGGTCAAGAGATTGATCGGAAAAGACGATCGGAATATGGTTACTGTGGTAAGCAAGTATTCCGGTAAGTCGTGAAGATGATGATTTCTATGATGATAATATTGTGTATGAGTTAGAGGTTGGATCCTCTGCAAGCCTGGAGTGTGAGGTATTTATACCCAACACTCTCAGGTATAAGCCTCGTGTAACCATAAAGACCATTATTGTTTCATCAATGGTATTCATGGGATTCCAACGTACGGGGGTTTATGACAGGAGAAACGTTCCTCCTTGTCATTATGTCCTCGTTTAAATGACTGCATTAAAGTCTTGGCATTTGAAGTTCTGCATGGGCCACGAGTGTCGGACTGGACATGAATGCCGTACGTCCGCCACTAAGTGCCGGAGGCCGGATTCTAAGTATTAGACAAGAGTCTCGGTGTTGGACCAAGAAATGGAATGGATGAAGCTATGGAGTCTACTGTGTGATTGAATAAAGATGATTTTAGTTCGTGTAGGGTCCGAACTAAAATCATCAAGAATAATCCGAAGTGAAGTTTTCAGTTCGGAGAACAAGTTAGTTCAGATACTCTGAACTAAATGAAGTTCCTCCGAACAGAAAATAAGCTGAAGTTTAACTTAAGTCAACAGAAGTCAACATTGAACATATCAATTTGGAGGATGAAGACTTTGATTCAGAACTGAAGTGAACTCCCCGAGTTGAAATTAAGATGATGATATGTTGTAATCATTTAGTTCGTAGTGTGTCTGTTTTACATTTTTTTTTATAAATAATGTGATAGGTTGTTATCAGTTTGTTGTCTTAAAACACATAACTCTCTCAAAGAGGTTCCGTCGAGCTTGAATGTCGGTTGTAACAAGCTCGATCCAACACCTGTCACCACTATCAATGAAATCTTAAACACTTGCGTATTTTTTTGTTGTATATTGGTTCTTTCAATTACTCAATCACAAATTCGATTTCATGTTTCCTTTAGTTTTGATTCCAAACTCAGGTCATGAGATTCCGCATCATGACCTGCTTTCGATTCGATTCGCTTAGATGTAAATTCGAGACCTGTCAGTCGGAAACCGTAAGTACAAGTATCGGACGTCGGGGCATGAGCACCGGACACAGGGCACAAACCGGGCCACAAGTGTCGGCTATCGGAGTGCCGGATACCAGAGTGCCGGACACGGGACACTAGTGTTGGATACGAGGCACAAGTGCCAGACGTTGGGACACGATTGTCGGACTATCGGGGCATGAGTGTCGGACTTCCGGGGCACGAGTGTCGGACTGCCGGGTTCCGAATCACAAGTATCGGACGTTGTTCCGAGTGTCGGACGCCGAGTCGTAAGTTGGCACAAGGGAAAGGTTTCGTGTGAGCCGGGCTAGGTGTTTATGGGATTAATAGGCTACATATATAAGCCATTCCTTACTAACACCATCACACATCAACGCATAGTAGAAATAGGACAATGTAAAACTAATATGTTACATATTTGTAACATAAACAAGAGTAGAGGAAAACATATTATAAATGTTTGCGTAATTATAGGATCGCAACCCTCGTGATAGAAATCAGTAAGCATAATTATAGGCTCGCCACCCTTGTTTGCGTAAGTATAGGGTCACAACCCGTGTTAGCGTAATTATAGTATCCCTACCCTCGTGAATCATAGGGACTCCATCCTATATGACTAAGTGTACACAATGTCCATAATTTCCTAAAAGTTTCAACGTAGACAACAAAATAAAATAAAATCGATGATAGTTTCCACACGACATTGACCGAAAATGAGTTTATTAATTTACAAATGATATTTCGTAAAATAAGTTATAGCAATTACTTTACCCCAAAAATAGACGTGAAAACATGTAAAAAGAGGGGCTATAAAACTCACCATGTTTAAGAAAGAGTTTAACTTTAAAATATCCCACCTTGTGATGGAATTGAGCTTCCTATTCATATTTTAAATAGAGGTTTATACTTAAATAATTTGACAACTTATAATTTTATCTCAGATGGTTTATTGTATTAAGTATCTACTAAAATCATTTCATTATTTTTAACGATGTACAAGTAGTTTTAATAATTTGCATATGACAAACGAGTCGAAAAAAAAGTTAGTTTGAAAAGTAGGTTAAACATGGAATTTTATCAGATATTAGACCGCTTTTAACAATTCTAAAAACAATGCAGAACGTTAATAAGATTATAAATGTTGGAACACAAATTACTGAATAGGTAAGTATTTGAGAAATTTAACTCATCACTGATGGAATTTCCCTGAGTGAGTTGGACAGGATTTAACGAACAACACTTCTGAAGTTTAACTTGTGCAAGGAGTCATGAATCTTGATAGTTTTTCTTAGAGTAGTTTATGTTTGCGTTTGATATTCAAGCATATGTTTGTTATGATACATTCATAATTACATCTAATTATAAACACATCTCACGTGTATATTCATATTACCATAACACATGTTGAAACAAGAAATCGATGGAATTATGTCGTCATAAATGATGTTGAAAGGTCATGTCAATACTCGCTGAACAATAATCTCTCCATTATGTTGGCCACACATAGTGACATAGCTGAAAACTTATCATTAAGTATGATTGATAGTTATCGGTATGTAACCTTCAATGTTGAAACACATTCAACTAATATGAAAGTTACGGATTATGTTTATTAGACAAATATATTTTATGTCTAGTCGATGGATAAATGATGAGAGAAGAAAAACAAAACACAATTTGTAATAGTAGAAAAGGTTATGTCAATACGCGAATTAAAAACAAGTTCTCTCTTATGTTGATCAAATATTAAAGAAATTTTTTCATTATCGGCGAGTGATCACTTATGTGACGAAATTGCAAACAATTGTGTGATCAGCTTACAAATAAAATCGAAGTATCGAAAGAAACAACATGGTGAACCGCCGCACCACTCTGGAATTGATTGTGTATTTAGATGGCTTCTATGCCATCCTCTACATAAGAAAGTGCTTAGGCGAGTGAAACAATAGCCTTCCGTTGAATGACCTCAAATGTGAATTCGTAAAAACTGCTCGTCAAGATATTGGTGGAAATTTTAGATCAAAAGATTCTGCGATTTAATGAAGAAACGATAAAGCTCGTCGCAAAGTTATTGTGTGATCAGCTTACAAATAAAGTCGAAGTATCGAAAGAAACAACACGGTGAACCGACGCACCACTCTGGAATTGCTTGTGTATTTAGATGGCTTCTATCCCATCCTCTACGTAAGAAAGTGCTTAGGCGAGTGAAACAATAGCCTTCCGTTGAATGACCGCAAATGTGAATTCGCAAAAACTGCTCGTCAAGATATTGGTGGAAATTTTAGATCAAAAGATTCTGCGATTTAAAGAGAAACGATGAAGCTCGTTACAAAAATATTGTGTTGGAAAAGGTTTTATGATCACCCGTTGAAACGCATCGAAGGTCGGAGAAAAGATCGTATTTATTTTGTACTAGAAGTCAAATAATATGATAGAAAGAAAGCGATTGCTCAAGTTTATAGTAGCAAACAACGTATTGAAGATAAAAATTACAAGTATCGATTACGATTTGACAACAGGCTCTTCTATGACACCAGGCTCTTCTATGACACAAGATGTTCAGTTATTATACTCATATGACTAAACTAGATTCCGAACAAATTAACAAACGTTATTAAACCAATAATTAACCAAATGTGAAAACAAAAGTGTCAAGGATTTTGTTGGGTTATAACTTATATAAAATAGTTTAACCAAGAACAACTCACTTAACAAGCAAGAAAAGTAATTCAAGTAATTAATACGGAAGATATTCTGAATTACTACGGAAGACAAGTTACTTCGGAAGGTTCAACAAGTTACTACGGCAACTCAAAGTTACTACGGTAACATTGAAGTTACTACGGAGAGGTCAATGTTAAAGTCAAGATACGGAAGAAGTCAAAGACGCGGAAGACAAAACTTATCTTGCAAGTATCGAATCTAATTAGATAGAGTTATAATTAGATTAGATTTCCTTTTGTTAATTAAGTAAAGTTTCCTTATTCTATGTTTAGATAAGGATAGATGTAGATGTTGGATTAAATTAGATTGATTCATGTTATTTACATACCTGCAGATGATCCTGGGATGTTGTTGAATAGGTTAGACATGATTCCGAGATTGAGATGATCGTATTAGGATGGAGTTCCGGTTATATTAGAACCGTTATAGAGAGACAACACTTGTAGGTGATAATGGAATTGACCAACCCTTATTTGGGTTTATGTTAGTCCTTATATAGATACTCAAGTTAGGAGTATTTATTATTTAGTCCCTGGTGTTTAGTAAGTGTTTACTATAAGCTCTCTTTAGTTCCGATCACCTAATGGGAAATCTATAGTGTCGGTAAGGTAAATACGTCCATCGAATATTTACTAGACACAGATTTCAGTTAGTGTCAGTCATCATATCAGTAAGGACAAATGATCAATGAGGGTCACAAATAATATGGGTCCAACATTCTCCCACTTGACCGAGTAGATCATTTATCTATGAGTATTGATAAGTCCGTACGAGATAATACTCATTTTGTTTAAAACCGAAATCATAGTTGATAAGTACAGTCGTAGAGAAGAACATCTACTCAGGACCCCCACTAGTCAAACTATGACTCAAATTCAAAACTGAATAAGCAATGATAGACCAACTAAGACAAATTTTGTTATAATAATGTCCAACACAGTTATGCGCATAAGGTGTAAATAATAGACAAACAAAATCTGAATAAGGAGGAAAATTTTCATTAATAAATAATAATGACCAATAAGTACAACAATGCTATTAAATTAAGTCTTTTGTAAGCCCCATATTTGACACGTGTCCTACGAATATATTAGGAGGAAGACCTTTGGTCATCGGATCCGCTAGCATGTCATGTGTACTTATGTACTCAACACAAAGTACATTTTCCTCAACCCGTTCGCGTACAAACAGATACTTTGTGTCAAGGTACAGCCCAGCGCTAGTCGAACTGTTACTGTTCGAGAAAGTTACAGCAGCTGAGTTATCACAGTAAAGCTTCAATGGTCTAGAGATTGAGTTGACGAGTTTGAGTCCACTGATCAGGTTCCTTAACAACATCCCATGACAGGTTGCATTATAAACGGCAACATATTCAGCCATCATAGTAGACGTTGTGGTCAGTTTTTGTTTATGACTCCGCCAAGAGATTGGTCCGCCAGCTAACATGAAAATATACCCAGAAGTAGATTTATGGTCTTCTTTGCATTTAGCAAAGTCAGAATCAGAATAACCTACTACTTCCAAGTTGTCACTTCTTCTATAAGTTAATTTGTAGTCTTTGGTCCCTTTCAGATATCGCAGAACCTTTTTAGCCGCTTTCCAGTGTGCTAATCCGGGGTTAGATAAGTAACGCCCCAGCATACCAGCGATGTAAGCGATATCCGGTCGAGTACAGACCTGAGCGTACATAATGCTCCCAACTACAGATGAGTAAGGTATCATCCTCATTTCAGCCTTCTCAGTTTCAGTGCTCGGAGTTTGATGAGGTCCAAATACGTCCCCTTTAACTACCGGAGCCACAGTGGGTGTGCAGTGCTGCATGTTATAGCGTTCTAGAATACGGTCAATATAAGCCCTTTGGGAAAGACCTAGAACACCATTGCGTCTATCTCGATTTATTTCGATACCTAAAACATAAGAGGCATCACCGAGATCTTTCATGTCGAAATTATGCGAAAGCATTCGCTTCGACTCATGTAGCAGATCCAACTTGTTACTTGCAAGCAGAATATCATCCATATACAAAACAAGGATAATAAAGTTACTCCCACTGATCTTGAGATAGGTGCATTGATCCACTTGATTCTTTAGGAAGCCATCAGATTTTACGACTTCATCTTAAGGTACCATTGTCGTGATGCTTGTTTCAACCCATATATCGATTTGTTTAACTTGCAGACCATGTGCTCTTTACCTTCTGGAATAAATCCTTCTGGTTGCCGCATGTATACGTCTTCTTGCAAGTCACCATTTAGGAAAGCGGTCTTGACATCCATCTGATGTAACTCTAAATCATAATGAGCTACGAGTGCCATGACGATCCTTAGGGAATCTTTACGAGAGACAGGGGAAAAGGTCTCTTGATAATCAATTCCTTCCTTTTGAGTAAAGCCTTTTGCAACCAGTCTGGCCTTATAGCGTTCGACGTTTCCATTCGGGTCTAATTTGGTTTTAAACACCCATTTACATCCAATTACTTTGGATCCTTTAGTGAGTGGAACCAATACCCAAACGCCATTACGCGCCATGGATTTGAGCTCTTCAATCAT
>CAJVGC010000065.1:24249169-24359378 GCA_910822075.1 Senecio squalidus | reverse complement strand
AGATTTGAATGTGTTATCATCTGAAGAAAGCAAGGGTGATGAAGACAAGGGAAGCACAGATACTGTCATCACTGCCACCTCCAATCAAGATGAACAAATGGAGACGGATAGTGAAGTTGAGGGGGAGACAGATTTTGATGCTAATATGGTGATAGATGCAGAGGGTGAAAATATGGAAGTAGATACTCCCCTTAAGGGGGAGCAGCACCAGCAAGAAGTCAAGCAAATGGTTGAAGAAACAATAGACGAGATGGAAGATGAAAATTCACCAAAAGTTGCTGCGGATCAAGATGCTGAAATGGTTACTGCGGATCAAGTTGCTACGGATCAAGTTACTACGGTGGATCCTATGGTAACTAGCCCAGTTACTACTGAACCAGTTGCTGCGGACCCCATGACAACTAGTCCAGTTGCTACGGACTTAGTTGGTACGGCTGAAAAAGAACAAGTTGCTACGGAGCAAATGATCATTAGTCCAGCTCCAGAAACAGAGGGGGAATATCATTCCAACCTATTCTCAACCATTCCTCCCACGTTCAATCAAGCTTTCTCACAGCTTCAAGCAATACAATCTTAAGCTACAACTCCTTCTACCACTGTAACAGAAGCTCCCTCCACCATTGATCAAGAAGAAGCTGCAAATGTTCTTACAAGAACAGAATTGTCAAGAACTAATGTGATGGCTGATGAAGACACCATAGCATCACAGCTGCTGAAGATCAAAGAGGAAAAAGCAGAAGAAGAGAGAAAGAAGCTGCTGGCTGAAACAGTTGCAAGACAGAGAGCAACTGCTGCTTTAGGTGAAAAACCTAAACAAACCTCTCTCAAGTTACCTGAACAATCTGCAGGTACTTCTGCTCCTACAGGTAAAGTGGGATACATCACAGTGGACAAGAAGAAGAATAAGATACAAATTGTTGACCTTGATGCTGAAAAAGAAAAAGGCAAATCCATTGCTGTTGTGAAGCCAAAGACTGACAAGGAACAGAGCAAGGAGGAAGCTATTAATTTTCAAGGCATGACAGATGAAGAAATTGAACTGCTTAGAAAAGAACAGGAACAAGCAGAACTATTGTTTAAGATGGCTGTTGAGAAGAAGGTGGAGGAAGAAAGAGAAAGACTGAGGCAAATAGCTGAAGCTGATGAACTTCATGCTAGGCTAAACAAAGAACCAACTCCAGAAGACAGGGAGAAATTAGCCAAAATTGCAGAAGAGGATGCAATAAAAGCTCAGGAGATGGTTAATGATGATATTCTGGACAGACTAGCCAAAAAGGGCTTGGTAAAATCTGTGGAAAGATCAGATGAGCTTCTAGCACAGAAAATGCATGAAGAGGAGCTTAAACTTGCTAAAGCCAAAGCCAAGCCTGAGAAGAAGAAAGTGTCCAAACCTACTCCTATACAAGTCAAGATAGCTGAAGATAGAAAGAAGTACACAGCTTATCTCAAAAGCAAAGGTCATAGTGGCAGATCCTTAGGCCCTATGAAGCTCGCTTCTATCTTGGAGCTTGTAAAGTAAGAAAAACAAAAGGAATCTGACAGGGAAGCTGCTCTTGCAAAGCTTGCTAAGATTCAAGAGAAAAAGAAGAAAGATGCTCTTGAAGCTGCCCTGAAAACATGAAGAAAAGTGTTCTTACACTCTGAACCTGTTTCTGAAGAAAAGAAGTCTGAGGAGAAGCATAGAAGAGTCAAAAGCAGATCAACAAGGATTCCTCAAGCAAAAAGAAGAAAGATGAATGAAGATACTGCTGCTGCTTCTCAACCAAGCCCAGATATTCCATTCATGGATGTCAAACCAGAGCCTGAAGATATGGAACAAGATCCTCCTAGTACTACTCAAGGGGGAGATTATTCTGCATACATCAACCATGTTGAAGGTTTGAAGTATACTCCATTGAAGGTGAAACCTCCAGAGATCATTGATTGGAAATACATTGGTGGAAATCTGAAAACTGAATATGAAGTCACAAGAGCTGATAAGTCAAAGAAAAAGCTTATAGCTTTTCATGCAGTTTTCATGGAATTTGATAGAGATGATCTGGAGAGAATGTATGAGATTGGAATAAGGAAATACTCTCATCACAGAAAAGGAGTATGTCCTGGTATTGATCTGGCAATGGATGTTCTGTGTGTACTGTTTGAACCTGGTTACAAGCCAACAAGTTCAGTCTTCAAAGAAGAAGGACCTAATAATCCTGTACTCAACTGGTTTGTTTATGAGAAAAGTGAAGTGTACTCGATTATAAGAAGACATGGAGCAAGGGAATTCTACTTGGTAAGTCACAAGTATCCACATTCATTGAAGACATTGGATGAGCTGATTGAATTAAAGCTGAATGGACCAAGAGATTCAATGCTTGCTCAAGAACTTATTTGGAAAATCTTGTGTCAAAGGATAGAAGAAAAGAACAAAATGGAAATTGACTTGTAATAACTCATCATTGTAATAGTTAATACTGCTTTTTGAATGAAGTAGTTAATACTGTTGGCGCATGAAACTTGTACTTTTGATGTGTCATAAAAGTTCAAGGTTAGGGGGAGATTGTTGGGTTATAACTTAGATAAAATAGTTTAACCAAGAACAACTCACTTAACAAGCAAGAAAAGTAATTCAAGTAATTAATACGGAAGATATTCTGAATTACTACGGAAGACAAGTTACTACGGAAGGTTCAACAAGTTACTACGGCAACTCAAAGTTACTACGGTAATATTGAAGTTACTACGGAGAGGTCAATGTTAAAGTCAAGATACGGAAGAAGTCAAAGACGCGGAAGACAAAACTTATCTTGCAAGTATCGAATCTAATTAGATAGAGTTATAATTAGATTAGATTTCCTTTTGTTAATTAAGTAAAGTTTCCTTATTCTATGTTTAGATAAGGATAGATGTAGATTTCTAGTTTATCTAGAACGAGCCTCAAGGTCTATAAATAGATAGATCCTTGGAGAATAGAAAACACGTTGTATTGATATGTTGAATTAATGCAATTGAGGCTTATCATTCGACAATAATTTGTTTATTCATTATTCATTATTAGTTGTTCGATAACTCGTAATATTGAAGTGTTCATCCGCTGCTGAACTTCTTCAATAGATCTCGATCTTAATCTTTAGCAAACCTATTAGTTTATTCAGACTAATACGATCCTGACAGATTTTAATGGAATGGGAGCGATTATATTCAACAAAAGACATCAGAATAATGATAAAAAGAAGTACGAGCAATATACATATGCACAAATGTTTTAAACTTTTAGAATTTAAATAGAAGAAAATATTTTGTTTGGTTAAAGTTAAAGTACTGAAGTTTCTACTAGTGAAGATGGTATACTGATCAATGTTTCTACCGATACTCCATGGATTTTGCATTGAAGTTTCTACTGCTGCTTATTAATGTTGAGTTGATAATGTTTATCTTTTACAATATATTAGCAGTTATTTATGTAAAGAACATATATATATATATATATATATATATATATATATATATATATATATATATATATATATATATATATATATATTTATTTATTAAGTAGACTTTGATAGAATATAACCCTACATTAGTCCGGGTTAGTTAGCCTCAAGGTCTATATATAAATATAAATCCTTATATCGTTGTAAATATACGTCTATTGAGAAACCCTAATTCTAATAGATTGAGGCTGTTGGTGGATATTCTTGTGTTCTTAACCATAATTCTAAAACTTGTAATATCAAGGTGTTGATCCGCTGAAACTTCTTTGATAGATTCTAGAGTTAAACGTTTGATTATTCAAACATAGTTCGATAGATCCTGACAAGTGGTATCAGAGCACAAGGTTGCTCTAGATCTAAGATCCACACGTTTTTAACATGTCTTACGTAAAGATCCAAGATGACTGATCTCAATGAAGGTGTTCAAGCAAATGGGTACTAGTTCTCACATTATCAAACTATGATATGTGGAAAAGTCGTATTCATCAATATATGTTACAAACAAACTATTGCATGTCGCAAGTTGTAATGAATGGTGCAAAATCAGTTCCTTTTCCAGGACTAGATGCAAAATCCAACGGTGTTGGAACATCTGATCCACCTTCTACTGAACAAGAAAAAAGAGACATTCACAATTAGTGTCAAGCACTAAGAACACTATTGATAACCATTCCTAATGAATATCAACATTAGTTCAGAAACATCACTGATGCTAAGCTATTATGGGAGGCATTGGAGAAAATATTTGGAGGAACAACAAGCACAAGAAGAAATGAAAAGGATCTTCTCCAACATCAATTTGAAAATTTTAGTTATATTAAAGGAGAAACAATGTCACGGACGTTTGGTAGATTCAATAAACTGCTTGGAAAGCTTTCGAGTGTGGGAGTAAACACATCTCAAGATGATATAGATAGGAAGTTTCTCGAGTCTTTAAATGAAGAATTGACTATGTACACTATGAGATACTGACAAGGAAATACCTTAGATACCGTGGAAATTAATAAACTCTACAATGAGTTAAGGGTATCTGAACCAGTAGTAAATGCTAAACGATCTACCACTCACACAAATCAGAACGCTGCTTTTGTTACTACAATGGGAAATGGATCATCATCTGAAACTGGATTTGTTGCTAAGGATTCTAAGGGAAAGCAATCATAACCATGTGAAGAAACTATAAGAGAAGCTTTCTTTGCAAGTCATGGTAATTCAGGATTAGTAATTGATGATCTTGAACAAGTAAATTAAGATGATCTTGAAGATATGTACTTGAAATGGCATTTTGCTGCTAATTGTGAGGACTAGAAGATTCATTCAAAGAACTGGAAGAACCAATTTTGCAGTTAAAGGAGGAGATAATACTGGATTTGAGAAAAGCAAAGTAAGGTGTTATCAACACAAGAAATTAGGCCACTTTGCAAGGGAATGTCCAAATGCAAATAAAATTGACAACCAGAAGCAATCTAGCAAAATAAAAAGGGAGAATCAAACAACAACTTTCAAGGAAAGCTATTAAATTCTACTACTTTAATCACACAAGATGGACTAGGATTTGACTGGAGCTTTCAAGCTGAAGAAGGGATCACTACTCAAGCACTCATGGCTGATGTATAAGACGATATTCCTCCAAAGGTAAAATATGATATTTGTTCTCCTACATGCATTAAACAAGTTAGAGACTATAGTGTGACAACCGTCACTCTCTTGGTCCTTAGTTAGTCTAGTATGCATGTATTTCATTATCGTAAATTACTAAAAAATATAAAACTTTCTTATTGTAACACCCGTAACCAAATACACAACACACACACACACACACACACACACATATATATATATATATATATATATATATATATATATATATATATATATATATATATATATATATATATATATATATATATATATAAAGAGGTTTATTGGCGGACCCTCTCAAGCCCGTGTCACTTTTGTGACCGACCGACCCAGCCTGCACGAAGTCTTGGTCCCGTTAAAACACCCCTGCTGAAAGAGCCACAAGCATTGGTAGAAAATCTTCTTGGGAGGTCACCCACCCCAGTACTAAGTTTCGAACTCGTGACCTCCCACACAAAGGTGACAGGTGATAACCACTTGGGCAAGCCCTAGTGGTCAATATATATATATATATATATATATATATATATATATATATATATATATATATATATTAAAAACTTACAATACATTTAACTAATGTTCTAAGGTGTTACTACTTGATCCCTGTAGTCAACGATAATTTTCCGTTAACATCTTATTTTACAATTTGAGCGGAAGCTCTTACGAAAACATTTTATACAATTAACTTTACATTACGGTCCCCCTTCCCTTCTTCTTAGCTTGCCTTGCCCCAAAACTCGATTACCTACAAGACATACAATTAACATAATATATTAGCGTTAAACTAGTGAGTATATCTTACCATTATTTTAATCACAACTAAAATAACTACTTTAAAATCTTTTCTTTCTTTCTTTCTTTCCCGACAATTAAATGTCGTATCTAACACTTATTTTCTTTCTTTTCCAACAATTAAATGTCGTACTTACTTCTTTTATTTCCTGACAATCAATGTCGTATCTAACACTTATACATACCCTCGCGGTATGTAAAGTTGATGCTACTTCTTCCCGACTAATGAAAGTCTGACTTCTTTTCATCCCGACAATTAGATGTCGTATCTAACCATTATTTTTCTCATAACAATTTATAATATACTTCATACACATAAACAACATTAAAACTACTAAAAACTGGTATGGACAACAACTACGACACATTGGACAACAACTGCGACGCACGTGACAAAATTGCAAACAAAACGAACCATTCTGACCACCCACTGCGACGCAGTGCTCCCCACTGCGATGCAGTGGTGACCCAGAATGGTCGTTTTGGTTTTCTTGCTACTTTTTGCACCTACAACTAGTTACTCTTCTTTCCGTTAACTCTTTCTTCATACATTAATAATTATCTTACCAACATTTAAAAGGTTATAATGAACATTAAATTAACATATAAAAACATTATATAAATTCTTCATATACTCACCTCGAAGTCGGATTAAGTCTACAACATACAAAGCTTTTTCCTTTTACTCTTTTCTCCAAATCTGCGTTTTTAAAACCACACACAAATCTCTCTTTCAATATATCTTACATACATATAAATACATGCATTAACCTTATTACAACTCTTTCTAACTCCTCCTAACTCTTTCTAACTCTTTCTAACACTTTCTAACAGTTTTGGCAAATTCTACCCAACTTGCCACTTCTTGGGTCTTTTGACCCATTCAACTTTCTAATGCACAAACAAGCATTTTAACTCTTTAGACACATTACACCAATTATAAATAACACATTGCAAGTAATGTTTTCTTCACTCTAACCATTTCTTATCCATTTTCCATCTCTTCACGGGTCACATGACCCGTTTGGCAACTAGTATAACATACTTAACATCATTTCACCCAAACACATATTCGAGTACATTTAGCTTATCTTTTCTATCATAAACATGATAATAATCATTTCTAACGTAATTCTTTCATTCTAAAACATTCTCACAATAATAAACACTTCTACATAACAAAATCATCTTTTCACCCTTGTTAGCTAAAACATGAAATCTTACAAAATTTCATGTACATAAATCTTTCAATATTCTAAGCCTTTACATATATTATTAACATCAAAATAACATATAAACAAAACTTAATTCTAACAACTCTTCAACTTTTATGATTATTCCCAAAATAATCAAATATCTAATTTAACCAAATTAAGCATTTCTATCTTCAAATTAAACATCTAAATGATGTTATACCACACAATACAAACTAAATTTTAACAAATAACTTAAAGTATGTGATCATACCTTCTTTTTCTTCCATTAGAACCAAAACTGGGTTCTTAAACCCTTAATCTTCACTTTGATTGATGAAATTCACTACTAATTAGCTTCAATTTGATCTTTTCTCCTTCCTTGATTTCTTCTCCAAACCGATATACACACACACACTCTCAAGAAAATCTGCCATTGACACCTCACAATCCACCTCACATTCAATTTCCAGAAATTCACTTTTAGTCCCTCATCTTTCAAACTTTACTAAGCTATTTACTTAACCATTATAGTTAACAATTTAAATCCTTTCTAACCAAAGTTAACTATTTTTCTTACCAATCTAGTCCTTTTCCATTTCAAATTTCTATTAAACACTAAAACATAACATATACTTATAAAATATTCTATTTCCGAAACTAGGATGTTACACTTATTATTGTTGTTATAGGATTTAAAAGTTCTTTATACTTTACTGATGTATGATTATTACTATAACATGTGTGTATATCCTATATGTGATGTGATCGTATTAGTTAGGTGCACAATAGTTAGTTCCACTGGCGTGCTCCTAGATGACTTATCTTTTATTTCAGCATTCTATATTACCTTCTCACTTTGTTACGTGATTGCTATTAAAGCTATATGAGTGTCCGTGTTCTATTCTTGTATGCAATGCACTTATACATTGGTCCCGAGTACTGTTTATTCCGCGTATACCGCTTTTGGGTGTCGTCCGTTTCTCGTACGCTTTGTATGTAACATAAATTTTTTGAAGATGTGTGTCTCACTGCCCTGCACCATGTGTGGGTTGCGACGCAGCTCGACTGCAGGTGCAAAAATATGCTCGTTTCGATTGAGTTCAGGTCGTGTGGGTTAAACAATTGCTGCTACATCCGAGTCTAGACCTCTAAACATTGGTCCTAGCCATGCCTTTCTAGTCTTAGCCACATCCTAATCTAAGACTAACCTATCATATCTAACTAAATTCATTTCTTTTCTAAACTAATACAAACCCTAAATCTTGTCTTTCTCTCTAAACCGTCACTCCTTCACAAATCCTAGCAGCCCCATTTCGTTTTCCCTTGTAGCCTCTCCACACCACCATCAAGAAATCCCTCTTAGCTTCCTCCTGAATTCATCTCTGTAATCATCAATTCGGTTGAGGTATGTTTCTTTCTTTCTTGTGAGTTTATAATCCAAAACCCTAATATGATTGATTAAATTCTTGTATGATAAGCTGTCTTGTTCGATTAATAGCTCCTGGTTCGTATCGATTTAGAATATGTGGTCTAAACGTAAATAGTATCTCTTTTCATCTAGTTTTCAGAAATATAAGATATGTCGTCTAATTATTTTTCAAACTCTCAGAATCTGTAAAATGGTGAACGTGTGTCAAATCTGAATTGTTGAAACAGTTTATTAAGTGTTCGTAATTGGAAATTGTGTAACGATTTAGTAAACGGGAACATAAATGAATATGATTTGGATATTTCATATCTTGTCAAAAGATGATGGCTAAATTTCGGGATTGTTTGGGTATTCGTAATGTGTTTCAAACTAGCTTTAAACTTTAAGTATATAAGTCTCGTTTTGGACAGTTTATGAAATTCTATTGTAGTCTGTCTACTTCAGTGTCTAACACCTTATTGGGATTGAATTAGGATCTGTGACCTTATTGAAAATTATAGGTCTTGCAATGTAGTTTTCAAAGACGTAAGACTCGTATTCTAATTCATTTCCAAAATACCTAGAACCGTTTTTTAGTAAATATGGGTCAATCTACGTGTTGAGCTGAGTTTTTATATCCGATTATGGGCTAACTTGTTGGGTGGTTTAAAAGAGTATAAATGGAGATTTAAAAACATGGATTCCTTTCTTATATGTCAAATTCATGATCTGGAGGTGTTGGTAATTTTACGTGGTCGTTTTATATTTAAAAACGTTTTTACAAACTCGGGTACATTAAGTACTGAACGGGTCATCAAACTTTTGTCGAACTTGTTCTGATCATATCTTGTTCATAACAGATGCTTCTTAGATGAATCTTGATTCCTCGTTGTATTTCTCGGAATGTACTTTTTGAAAATATAAACCTCGCCCTCTAATTCGTTTTAGAACTCTCAGAAACTGCACTTAAGTAAACGTTGGTAAAATATGAGTTTTTAAATGATATTTACTAGGTTTAATAATCGAACTTGTGTAACCACCTAGACAATGTTAAACATGATTTAAATGGTTTATTACTGTTGGAAAATGTTGATAAAAACATGATTTTTTCATCAACTTTGGACGTCTATAAAGTGATGCATATTTAATATTTGCGAAGAATATTTAATATGAATGTGTAGCCCTTAGAAAGGGCTTTGCAACGATTTATTATACGTCCGAAATGGAGTTAAGGTAAATGAGATATCGACACCTAAAGATGGGTGTTTGGGTGTTTTTTTGGTTTTAATTCGGAGTTTTAGTAACTCACAGTTACGCTAACATAACTGAAACTGTTACAATTTTTTCTTTTTAATGGGCTCTTTAATGCCATTAAAACAGAATTAAACCAAAAGGCTCCCCCTTGGCCTATAAAACGGAAGCTTTTGACTCAGTCACAATACACCTTTTCTCATCTTAATCTTTTTACTGTAACAACGAATTTCCGATCAAGTTTCAGGCAAGTGTACCTCCGACAGTTTGATAAACTGTTTAGCCATTGTACCCTGGGAAACAAAACACGTGATAGCACGCGGAATTTGTTTTAAGGGAATTGTGTTTATCACAAGCCTTGGTCGGTTTACAAATTCTTTGAATATTTCTCTTTATTCTTTACGTTCATTATATTTTCTAGTATTGTAAATATATTTCTAATTTATAAACGATATCATTCATACAATTACTAGTCTATAGCATGTCTAAAATATGTTAAAAATGTTTATCTTGTTTACACATAAATTATACGACTTTAAAACGTGTTAAAAACTTAACTTATACAAAATTATACTTTTGGACAGATTGTTTGGTTAGTTTTGTTTTGGTCATATCTTTTACATGAAAAACTCTTTTGCATCAAACTCTTAGTCCAAACTATAACCCTATGTGTCTAGTTTTCAAATATATCTCATTCGTCGTCTAAGGGCCTGTTTACGATCACCACATACCACGGACTCGGTCGGTGGTTTGCACGTTTGATAAGTCATAGATGGCTTGTACTCGGTCCGGACCACGTACCCAAAACACAGACTGAGTCTGGGTTGAATATATGCAGACCGGAAAAAATAAAAAAAAATTCCATCGTCATAGCCCTCTCTCCACAGTCCACCGCCGCAATACCCAACACTCTTCTTATACCAATCATCTTTTTCTGAGAATCACCAATTTATTGTTCCCACATTTCATCTGGGTTCTTGAATTGCCCACCGTTGCTATCTAACCCACTAATTTCCATCTTTATTCTGGCGCTTGATTTTCCGGTTACTTTTGACCTGTTTTGGGTTTAATTATTTGTTAATGTAGCAGCAGCCTTGTATGGATTTACCAAAGAAAGCATTTTTTTGAGGATTTTAGATTTGTATTTCTTTTTTGAAATAAAATATGTTTTCTTTAATGATTAATGTTTTTTTTACTTATAATAAAAGTCAACTGGTTTGAGTTTTTTCACTGTTTAAAACCCGAACATACTCAAAATTTCCCCAAAACCGAAGTACCGAACTATTCCTAACATCTAAAAACCGAAATGTTTTTGTTCGATTTATATGCACACATTTGGATTTATGTTAAATTTGAATTTATGGTAAATTTGGATTTTGTACGACATTCAATATAAGAAAAAACAGAAGGGTAAAATAGTCATTTTCCCCGGTCAACATAGCCAGTCCGAGGGATAATCAAAGACAACAAACTCAGTCAGCACCTAACTCAGTCTGAGCTCCAACCCAGTCTGCACTAACTCAGTCTGCAACTATCAAACATCCCCTAATTCTTTCTAGAACTCTACATATTTCAGTTTGAACGAACGTATGCATTCGATGAAAATCTTGTCGACTAATCTAAAGTCTAAAATCTGTTTAATCCCTTACTTACGTATGTTACTACATTTATCTAGGGGAGCTCTAGGTCTAGTGAGGACTTAGTTGTGACCTACATACTACTTCAAATACACACAGTTCTGATATCTTCGCTTGCTTGATAAGGTGAGTTCATTGCCCTTATTTCTACTGCTTTACTTGTTTAAAAATAATCAGGGAAAAGTAAAACTCAACCAAATATTTATTTGAGAAAACGGATTCGTTTTTGATATACTTACTAAAAACGGAAAGTTTCTACATTCGGAAACTTACCATAAATAGATATTTCTATTTATGGAAACTTTAAACGTTTGGTATTTACTACACTCTGAAACTTACTACATTTGGATTTAATAAAACGTTTACAAATATTATTCATTCTTTCAAAACATTACGAGATACTGTTATGGGATTACTTCTAAAACGTGCTCGTTAGTAGATTGGTTCTACTAATGGAGTCTTCTAAAACGTGCTCATTACAAGATTGGTTCTACTAATGGAGTATTCTAAACGTGCTAATTAGAAGATTGGTTCTACTAATGGAGTCTTCTAAACATGCTCGTTAGTAGAGATGATCTACTAACAGAGTCTTCTGAAACGTGCACATTAGTACTAATGGTTTCTTCTTACTGTAGCGTAGCTACTACATACGGTTATGATTGGTGAACAATTTCTTGCTTACTTGCATGAATTATATGATTGCTTTTACTTACGTTACTACACTTATAAATGATACATGAAGGATTTTCATACGTACTTACTATTTCGGGAAAACTTACTAAAAATAGAACTTCCTATTTTAAAAACATTCTATTTTCGGAAACGTGCTAAATTTAGAAACTTATCTTCAAATAATTAGTTAAACTATTGTATTACATTCTCGATGAACTCTCTCAACCTTTGTGTTGACTTTTAAATTTTACTTCAGGTAATGAGCAGGCATAGGACTTGGCTTTAGGAGTCGGATTCTAGTTGACCTTTAGGATTACTTCTGCATTGTGGCTGTTTTTTGTATACATTTGGATTACATTTCGGGCTTGCATGCCGAAGTATTCTTACATTTCTTTGATTGATTGGTTGTACATTTTATTTGTAGTGTATCACGATTTTCGTGTGGATTACATTTCGGGCTTGCATGTCGAAGTATTCTTACATTTCTTTGATTGATTGGTTGTACATTTTACTTGTAGTGTATCACGATTTTCGTGTACCAAGGTTTATACCTTGAGTATGGCGACGTCATAACAATACATTATTTATTTATTTATCTATTCATATAGATTATGTCTTTATATTACTATTGTGTTATGACTATCGCCAATCGGCCACATCCTGCGTTTCCGCCACTGGCGGGGTGTGAAAGATTGGTATCAGAGCACATGGTTATAGAAAACTAGGTGGTTTGACCTAGACTACTACTAGGAGTCCTCATATAGATCTTTTAGGATCTTTTTATCGTTTCATATTGTCACACTACCCACACTTCACGAATTTATTGCCTAAGGAAGACGACGAACCGCAACGACTTACGACGCCGAAGGAGTTTCTATTTTATTCACTTATGATTTCTTTATAATGTCATCTCTTGCTTATAATCGAATTCGGTTAAACTTTTATACTTTTACTTTAATAATCAGTAAGTGTTATCAATGAGATAATGAACACAGGAAGCAAAGGTGTATGTTCTATCTTTGGATGCCTCATCTAGTTGCCGTATTGGAATCATTCTCTTATTCATTTATGACCCCACCCCTCACTTGGAATTTCTATTTATTCCATTTCGATTTATCGATCCTCTTACTTCCAAAATTCTATTCTACCGTACGTGACGCTCTCTTGGAAGGACTTTCGTGAAGACTCTAAGGTATGAATTTGAAGACTCGCTTACCCTATCTTCGAAGACGGTGCCATTTTCTTTTCTTTCTTCTTTCGTTTTTGTTGATCATAACATTCTTGAACTCTTTTTATACATTCTTATATTATTACAAAAATTAATGCTCGATTCTACATCAAGATATTTTCTAAACCGATTTCTTGGAGGTTGTATCTATCCTTTAGGTTGCTTCACTATTTTAAAATTCGAGGAAAAATATTAATTCTCGCCATATTATTTCGTATTGACACTTGGAGCATTCTGGATGTATATTATACTTGAAGCGATATTCCTTTTTGATATTAGTCGCTTGAGCCCTTTGTATTTATGATACTATGTAGACGCATCCAATATGTAAACTTTCCTGCTATTACATTTAGTTATGTAACTGAAATCTTAAGATGACACCAAATTCTTATATAGACTTGTGGAATTGATTCGATATACGCGGTACACAACAATTATCCTAATGCAACTCATTTGATACAAAGTTCTCTACGAACCTACTTTTTTTACTTTCTGGTTGTGATGCGGACTTGAGATATCCTTATACGCGGGTTTTCTTCATCATCTACTAGTATTCAATCTAGCTATTTATTCAACTCCATGGTGATTCAAAAGTCGTTCTAACGACTTCGTTTTCCTTGATCTTCGTTTTGTTGATTTTATTTGTAATTCAGTATTTCATATACAGTGATAATCACTCGCATGTAATGATAGGAATTCTCTCGTGTCTGATCAACATAAGAGGAAGCTTGTTGTTATACGCGATCTGATAAAACCTTTCAACCTCTGTATTAATTTGCAAGCTTTCGCATAGCTTTCGCTTCCAACTCCCTTTCGTATGAGTTACAAAGTTATTCACTCCTATATCGATTACGTGTGATTCTTTTGAGATCAACGATTTTGTTCGTTAACTGCGGCCCGTGGTTGTTATTGTTGAATGTGTTTCAACAATTAAGTGTTACCTATCGAAAACTATAAATGATACTTAATGATGAGTTTTAACTTATGTTTGGACAACATAATGGAGAAATTATCATTTACCATGTACCTACTTGATTACATACACTCTATTGAACTGAATATTGTGCATTGTTGTACGATTATCATAAGCTCTTACACAATTACCCATGAATTGTTATGGTAATGTGAACATACATGTATGATGTGTTTATAATTAGACATAATTATAGATATATCACAACGCGTATCTATTTTAGTATCGGACGAAAACATCATACTATCCTAAACAGTGTTTGTATTCATGACATACTCCATAAGCGAATCTTGAGGATTTGATGTACGAAACCCCCCTTGCATACTCATTTCAATGATACTTCTGTCAACAATTATACCACTTGAATTTCGGGACAAAATTATCTTAAGTGGGGGATACTGTGACAACCGTCACTCTCTTGGTCCTTAGTTAGTCTAGTATGCATGTATTTTATTACCGTAAATTACTGAAAAATTAAAAACTTTCTTATTATTGTTGTTGTGGGATTTAAAAGTTCTTTATACTTTACTAATGTATGATTATTACTATAACATGTGTGTATATCCTATATGTGATGTGATCGTATTAGTTAGGTGCACAATAGTTAGTTCTACTAGAAGAGCTACGAGATGACTTATCATTTATTTCTGCATTCTATATTACCTTCTCACTTTGTTACGTGATCGCTATTAAAGCTATTTGAGTGTCCGTGTTATATTCTTGTACGTAATGTAATTATACATTGGTCCAAGGTATTGGTTATTCCGCGTATACCGCTTTTGGGTGTCGTCCGTTGCTCGTACGCTTTGTAAAAGAAAATTTTGGAAGATGTGTGTCTCACTGCGCCGCACCATGTGTGGTATGCGACGCAACTCGACTGGAGGTGCAAAAATCTGCTTGTTTCGATCGAGTTCAGGTCGTGTGGGTTAAACCAGTGATGCTACATCCGAGTCTAGCCCTCTAAACATTGGTTCTAGCCATGCCTTTCTAGTCTTAGCCACATCCTAATCTAAGACTAACCTATCATATCTAACTTAATTCATTTCTAAACTAATACAAACCGTAAATCTTGTCTCTCTCTAAACCGTCACTCCTTCACAAACCCTAGCAGCCCCATTTAGTTTTCCCTTGCAGCCTCTCCACACCACCATCAAGAAATCCCTCTTCCTCCTGAATATATCTCCGTAGTCATCAATTCGATTGAGATATGTTGCTTTCTTTCTTGTGAGTTTATAATCCATAACCCTAATTCGATTGATTGAATCCTTGTATGATAAATTGTCTTGTTCGATTAATAGTTGTTGGTTTGTATTGATATTGCTCGATTATACGCGTATTCTTTCGCGATATTTGTTATGTTTTTTAGTCAAAACGTAATGGATAGCCTCGTATTACTTATTTTTGTGTAAAGTTTATGTTTTAGGTGTTTTAATATGTTTGGAATAAAAGTAGTTGTTTCGGGACCAAAATGCAGCTGATAGTAAAACGGATGTATCGGGAGCATACGGACTCGAAAAGACCTCCGGTCGGCGCCAAAACGACCGCAACGAAAAAATCTACAAAATGGGAGCCACTGACCCTAGAATGCGCCGCATTCTAGGTGTAATGCGCCGCATTCCTTGCTTCAGCAGTTACTTATCGTTTTTAATTGGTTTTCAAGTGGGGGAAGTGAGGTTTTTACTTGGCAGCTTAAAGGGGACGATTTTGGGACATATCAATCATATTTTTCATCACTTTAGGGCTCTATAATCAGCTCTAAACACCATCCAATCATCACATACAATCATTGGAGAGAATAATCATTGTAATTTTCGGTTTAATTTAGAAGAAACATTAGTCGTATTTTCCTATCTTTTTCACCATCTTGGGAGACTAATACATCAGTTTTTATCATCCTAATCCATCAAATAATCACAATCAATCGTTGGAGAAATTTCAATAATAGCAATCGTTAGTTAATTTTGGGAGAATCATTGGTCTTATTTCATTTCTTTTAGATCATCTTGTTTCTTTGGACATCAATTGCAATTTCTAATTCACTTTGGTATTAAACTCTTTTCATTTTGGAGTTATCTTGTTAATTACCATTTCAAGTTGCTTAAATTTTACTCAGACATTTCATCGAACACCTGGTATGAATATCATTTTCTCTTATAATTTGTTTTTAATTTCTATTATGAGTGAGTAGTTAAATAAACATTGTTTGGATTGGAAACTAGATTAGATGATTGGAGTTTATGGGATATTTGTTTGAGGTTGAATGTTTATGTTCGTTTAATCGAAGAACCATTCGGGTTTAAATTCTTAATATTGTTAGATAACTTATATTCATGATTTGATTAAGAACTTTAGTATTTGAAAAGAGCTTTAGAACTTGATTGATGAATTGAACGAAATAGTCAACCGGTCTATAGTTGATTTGAGGTTTAGGATATTCGAAAGGAATCTTAACGAGTAATCAAACATTTAGAGATAAAACTTGAATGTTAGTTGTAATTAGGTTCATATCATTGTCAAAGTCATTTTATATAAAACGTAAGTAAGGTGTTAGTGACAAACACATGTTGTAGGTATTAGAAAGGAACTTATAATAACTTATTAGACGTTTTACGAAAAGGTTAATCGGTCTATAATTAATCTAAAATTATTAGTATTCGAAAGGAACTGGTAATATAATGATTTGATAAACTGAATTTGATATTAGCTAAGAAACTATTCGAAAGGAAGTTTTATAAGATTAAATCGAGTATATAAACTTGTTGCTTAATGACTTAGATGTTTAAGGTTTCTACCGTATTCGAAAGGAACGGTGTTTCGTTTTAGATGTCTAAAGTTAGCTCGGTATTCGAAAGGAACCGTGTTATAACATTAGAGGTTAATTCAACCAAACAACCCAAAGTGACAATCGGATTACTAGAAACCAATCCAAACGAGTGTTTTTCCCTATATCTTGATTTATTACAAAACGATTTTTGTCACTTTTAGTTAATTTAGAAAACCCACTTGTTACGTGTTACTTGTTACTTTAGCTATTATCTCAATTATAAACAGTCCCCGTGTTCGAACCCGTAATTTGCTCATACTTTACTACGATCGACAAGGGTACACTGCCCGGTGTCGTAGTCTAGTTAAAAGTTTATTTTCGGAAAACTAGATTTCACACATCACGTATCGATTTAGAATTTGTGGTCTAAATGTAAATAGTATCTCTTTTCATCTAGTTTTCAGAAATATAAGATATGTTGTCTAATTATTTTTCAAACTCTCAGAATATGTGCTAACTTGTTGGGTGTTTAAAAGCTTATAAATGGAGATTTTAAAAAATGTAGTCCTTGTTTATATGTCAAATTCATGATCTGAAGGTGTTGGTAATTTTACGTGGTTGTTTGATATTTAAAAACGTTTTTACAAACTCGGGTACATTAAGTACTGAACTGGTCAGCAAACTTTTTTCGAACTTGTTTTGATCATATCTTGGTCATAATAGATGATTCTTAGATGAATCTTGATTCTTCGTTGTAGTTCTCGGAATGTAATTTTTGAAAATATAAATCTCAACCTCTAATTCGTTTTAGAACTCTCAGAAACTGAACTTTAGTAAACGTTGGTCAAATCTGAGTTTTTAAACGATATTTACTAGGTTTAATAATCGAACTTGTGTAGCCACTTAGACAATATTAAACATGATTTAAATGGTTTATTACTAGTTTATAACAGGTCTAAAGTATGTTAAAAATGTTTATCTTGTTTACACATAAATTATACGACTTTAAAACGTGTTAAAAACTTAACTTATACAAAATTATACTTTTGGACAGATTGTTTGGTCAGTTTTGTTTTGGTCATATCCTTTACATGAAAAACTCTTTTTCATCACAATATTAGTCCAAAATGTAGCACTCTGTGTCTAGTTTTCAAATAGAACTCATTAGTCATCTAATTCTTTCTCTACATATTTCAGTTTGAACGAACGTATGTATTCGATGAAAATCTTGTCGACTAATCTAAAGTCAAAGATCCGTTTAATCTCTTACTTACGTATGGTACTACATTTATCTAGGGGGAGCTCTAGGTGTAGTGAGGACTTATTTGTGACCTACATACTACTTCATATACATACAGTTCTGATATCTTCGTTTGCTTGATAAGGTGAGTTCATTGCCCCTATTTCTACTGCTTTACTTGTTTTAAACTAATCAAGGGAAAGTAAAACTCAACCAAATACTTATTTGAGAAAACGGATACATTTTTGATATACTTACTAAAAATGGAAACTTTTTACTTTCGAAAACTTATCATAAATATATATTTCTATTTATGGAAACTTTTAACGTTTGGGTATTTACTACACTCTCGAACTTACTATATTTGGATTTAATAAAACGTTTACAAATCTTATTCATTATTTCTAAACATTACGAGATACTGTTATGGGATTACTTCTAAAACGTGCTCGTTAGTAGATTGGTTCTACTAATGGAGTCTTCAAAAACGTGCTCATTACTAGATTGGTTATACTAATGGAGTCTTCTAAACGTGCTCATTAGAATATTGGTTCTACTCATGGATTCTTCTAAACATGCTCGTTAGTAGAGATGATCTACTAACGAAGTCTTCTGAAACGTGCACATTAGCACTAGTGGTGTCTTCTTACTGTAGCGTAGCTACTACATACGGTTATGATTGGTGAACAATTTCTTACTTACTTGCATGAATTATATGATTGCTTTTACTTACGTTACTACAGTTAAAAATGATACATGAAGGATTTTCTTACGTACTTACTATTTCAGGAAAACTTACTAAAAATAGAACTTCCTATTTTTAGAAACATTCTATTTTCGAAAACCTGCTAAATTTAGAAACTTATCTTCAAATAATTACTTAAACTATTTTATTACATTCTCGATGAACTCGCTCCACCTTTGTGTTGACTTTTAAGTTTTACTTTCAGGTAATGAGCAAGCATAGGACATGGCTTTAGGAGTCGGATGCTAGTTGACCTTCGGGATTACTTTGTATTGTGGCTGTTTTATGTTTATACATTTGGATTACATTACGGGCTTGCATGCTGAAGTATTCTTACATTTCGTTGAGTGATTGGTTGTACATTTTACTTGTAGTATTTGAAGATTTTCGTGTACCATGGTTTATACCTTGAGTATGGCGACGTTATAACAATATATTATCTATTTATTTATTCATATAGATTATGTCTTTATATTACTACTTTGTTATGACGATGTCAATCGGCCACACCTTGCGTTTCCGCCACTAGCGGGGTGTGACATATAGGGAACATAATAAACTTGTGTGTGAGTCTTTACAAAAATCAGAAGAACGGAAAAAAGAGTTCACTAAAATCATTGCAAACTATGACCAACAAGTTAAGGCTTATGTGAAAAATGAAACCAAATATCAAGAAGACTTAGCTTTTGTTAAATGGGAAAAGGATAATGCACTGGCTAAAGTATTTAAAACTGAAAAACAACTTCAAGAAGTAAAGATTGAAAATGATCAAATAAGACTAACAATTTCTAAATATAATAATGCTTCTAAAATTATTGATTTAATTCTTAAAGCTCAATGCATGGAAATGATAAAAGTGGTATTGGTTATAATAATGTGTCACCACCCATTACTAACAACTATATTCCTCTAAGCATTGATTCTAGTGAAGAATTAAGTGAGGAGAAAACTGAAGTGAACACTAATGCAAAAGCTTATCCAAATAATGGAACAGTGAACAGAAATAGTGGTCATACACAATCAAGAGTAAATAAGAAATCTTTTGTGAATAAAAGTCTTCCTAATGCGAATCGCAGCAGAAAACAAGAACAACTATAATTTGTTAATTGATTTAGACCTCTAAATCAACCAACAATGACAATCAAGAAAAACCTATTACTTGAAATATCGAACCAAACTAGATATCGCGATCTAGGAATGACAATTTGCAAGTTGTAACAACAATTCAATAAAAGGGATAACCTTCTTGTTTATTTGATCAAAAACTGAGTTTCAAGTCTCCAAAAACGTTTACATATAGAAGGAAGTTAACTAAGCCATAAAGGGTATTAATAAAGAAAAGAAAATGAAAGGTTACAAATACTAAAACCGGTCTGGGACTCCATTGCGCCGCAGTGGAGTGCATTGTGCCGCACCAAAGAAGTAGAAAACGAAACCCATCAGTCTTGGACCCCGATTCGGCGCATCACTTCATGATGCGATGCAATGAGGGTTCAGGTTATTCCCTCCGTGTTTCCAATCTCCAGCTGCGTAGCGGTGACTTCTTGATGCGTAGCGGTGAGTCCCGAGTGCAATTTGGAACCAAACAAGCCTTCAAGTCACCAAACAAGCCTTCAAGACACCAAAAAAACCCCCCAATCCATGGTACCTTCATATGCCTCGTTCCCAACCACAAGTACCACCTCTTGACCCTCCGAAACTGTATCATCCCCTCCTCCTTTAAAATGAATTGACCTCAATTCGAAATCCCATCATCATCGAGGTAAGGCGAGAGATCACCAACATTAAAGGTGGCAAAAAATTAAGCCATTTTCGAAAATGATCGACTACCACCATGATAGCATCTTTACATCATTGAGTGCACGTTAAACCCACTATAAAATACATCGACACATCTTGTGACAACCGCGGATTTTCAAGGTAAATTCCCTTCCTTTATTCTTTTTATCCTTTTATTTTTGTTATTCTTTTTTACCCTATTGACTATTTCTGAATATTTTGTGTGTATCGCGTATTTATATTTTATTTAAGCCTCTTATTCGTATTTCTACGTTTGTGTCGAGTTACTTCTATTATTTTGGATTCCGTGTAAAAATCGTATTTAGCCTTAAGTGCCTAGTAAAGTGTAGTATTCTCGTAAGTTAGTTAGGGATTTTTATGCCTTTATTATACGATTAAATGTTACGTTTATATATTCTTCGAAGTTAATTATCTTAAGTAAAATTCTATTACAAAACTTGTCATTTAACGGAACTTAACGGAAAAATTATTACAAAATCCGTCCTTTAACGGGAGTGTTAAAGAGGGACCATGACTATATTGGGTTTGGCCTTTTGTGCACAAAAAGTGGATCATGATCCTTTGCCCCATTTGGCTTTTTCAACCCATTTCACCTTCCCTGTTTCAAACACACATGCACACACACAAACACACAGACATCTTCAAATTACTCTCTAAAATCCCAAACGAAACCAGCGAATTTGTCATCAAAATCACCAAATTTCCGTCAAGTAATTACTCCAAAACGAAGACAAGGTCAATTGTTCATCTTTTCTCGATTTCCTTTCAATTTGGTAAGCTTATTTTCCTCTAAATCCTCCATTTTCTTTGACCTTTTTAAGCTCTAAAATAAGATAATTAAACATAACTAAAACCGGGAAAGAAAATGAAATTTATAACACTTTTATGACGGAAATTTATAAAATGAAAATCTGCCCGAAATGCCCTTTCGAATTCCAGCAACAACTGCGTTTTAGGTGTGTTTAGACGTGATTTTTAACTAAAAAGTCTCTCTAAAACTAATACATATCGTTCTAGTCTAAAAACCTACCATTTTCCAAACACTCGGGACTGTTTTTGAACCCCGGAACAGCAGCCATTGATGCTGTCCGTAATGGAGCGCAACAGTCCATTCCAAGCGCAACATGTGGGGGATTAACAACTCAGTCCAAGAGCAACATGTTTTCTCGTGAGTAACAACTCAGCAACAACCATCAGAAACACTTAAGTAACATCTTTGGTCCTAAACACTTTTAAATCCGCAACAACTTCCCAGCGCAACACTTAGTCAGCAACACATTTGTTGACCCGAAACACCTTGATCCGCAACACTTTGGAAAGTAACACCTCTGTCCGCAACTCTTGTGTCCCGTAACATCTCTTATCCGCAACACATATGACCCGTGACATGTACATATCCGCAACACATCAATTGTACCGCAACTCTTAAACCGCAACACTTGTTTCGTCAGCAACAACTTCAGCGCAACACATATCATACCCCCTGCATATGTATAATAACACATGCAGCACTTCTATACACCATAAGATATATATATATATATACATAACACATACATATACACACCATACATCATAACTACATATACATAAATAACCCATATTCATGCAACAACATCAGCAACAAACATTCTTTTCTCACTTTTACTTTGTAACCTTTCCGTATTTTGATCTCTCGTAACCTTTCATGCTTACTCAAAAACTACTTATATACATTATTAACTATATTTAAGACGAGATATCCTTTCCAACATACAACATCAGCGCTACAAACATCCTTTCTTTTATTTCCGTTCTAATCCTCGTTACTTAAACATCCATTCTTACTAAAACTTAATTATACATACTATATTTCATATTTAGATTATTATACGTTATCAAACTTACATTTCGGACTCGAAACATAATAATAATTTCTAATATGACAATTATTATAATGGTTTTGGATAAAAATATATAACTCTTCGTTTAACATACGTTTCTCAAATAATTCGACCGTAATCTTAAACCCTTTTATAATTAAAGCATAAGATTGTCGTTTGACATGAGTTATGTTATATTATACTCAAAATACTATTTTTGAACGATATATTATTATAAATATAACACATAACGTTAATCATATAAGGCAATCCTACTAGACTAGAGATACTTAAACTTATTAATTGTGTTATTGCTAGGGCACTTAGGTGTTTCATCCGCTTGATTATCTTTTACCCGACTTGCTCGACTTGCTATTTGCGTTACTGTGAGTTATTCGTTGTCCTTTTACCATTTTTATATTTTCATCGGGCATGATTAGCGTTGTTAAACTTTTATATAAAAAAATCTTGATGATGCTGGTAGATTATGATGCCTTTAGATTAAGTATCCCTTACTTATCGGCCTATGTGGTAGTATAAGGCCCTCGGTGCAAACCTGTTAACTCTTTTGAGCCATCGGTACATATATATAGATCTATAAGGGTTTTACAAACCTCTCATCGCTATTAGGGATTCTGACTTGTGTTGCGATCCCTAGGGGTCAATGTTATGACCACTCAGTTTCGTGATATGCCTTAGTTTGATACACTAAGGAGGAGGGTTATGTTGCCTTTTAGTACGGTTCAGGTGCAAATTTGGATATCTAAGGGTTATGCATAGATCTCACTAGATTTCATAATTCAAGGTGTTATTTTGACATTGTTATTATATTTACTACTTCATTACTGATTTTATATACATCTTTTACTGGGTCAAAAACTTATCAAACTTTTAAACTCATTGTTTTATAAAAATGCGAATAATTCACCAACTTTATGTTGACGTCGTATTTTAACGCTTTTCAGGAGATTGAGATGTTACATCGATTCCGGAGTACATTTTTTGTTATGGATTTTGAGGATTTCGAAGATACTTGACTAGATGTAGTTCGGTGTCTTATTTATTTATGTGGACTTCAAAGAGACTTAGCTAGACGTAGTTTAGTTTCTATTTAAGCCACGATGTGTATTCACGTTGTATTTATTGTACTCCCACACTTTATTTAATGTAAACTTGAATGTTGTAGTTTTTATTCGATTTAATCTTTGTCTTCTGATACCTACATTACTGTACAGCTCGAGTTTCCTCCTGAGCGGGGTGTGACACATCTTCCCATTGACGAACTGGAACCGGTAATGGAGGGTACAAACCCGGTTTAAAAGAACTTTTCACCATGGTGACAAGTAACACACTTCCTAACCAAATACGTCACATCCTCCACATTTTCGGCCAAAAGAAATGTTCCCTTAGCATTTCCAATGTTTTTGATATTACAAAATGACTGATATCACATATTTATACTGTTGGGGGTGATCTTAAGAACTCAACGTTATATCAATAACCTAGAGGAAATAAGCTATCGATTATCTAGCGAATATATAACCTTCGGAAACGGAATCAAACCAACGATTGTTGATACGATCGGACCTAAGGAAGACTATTCGGATAATTGTTTATACGTTATAAACGATTTGGAACAATAAAGAATACGAGCAGCAGCAGTTCGACGCACAGAAACCCTAGGCAAAACTTATCGAATGCAGAAACCTAGCTGGGTATATATAGGCCCAGCTTTTCATCCGTACGGATGTGATTGCTATCCGTACGAATTACTTCTTATTCGTGCGGACATGATCTCGTCCGTACGAATGAAACATATTAATAAACAAACTGTTTAATTCACTCGTTCGTGCGAATGGAACTTTCATACGCACGGATATCATCCTCATCCGTGCGAATGAATCTGAATATTATTAAAACATCACAAAACACATATTTGATTAATTCATAACAACATAAACGTTCAAGCATATAATTAATCAAACATTCAATATTAATATTCAAACAAACAATATAAAGACTGATATTAGAATAAACGTTAATTACATACGAATCTAGTAACTAACGTAATGCACCTACAAACTCCCCCTAGGAACTAGATTCTATGTCTTCAGTCTTCAAAAATCTTTGCTGCTATCCAAAAACGTCTTTGATATGCCCTCTTAAGCGTGGATCTTGTAAGCGAAACATACACGTACAATCTTGTTGAAACGCATCGCTTGATCCATATCCTTGACATCAAAGAATATAGGACATTCAAACAGACAAAAAATATCAGCATCAGAGAAATTTCTAATCCACATCGGCTCAAAAATTCTCAGTGTTTCCCAAACACCTTTACGCTCCATCACAATTACAGCTTCAGTGGTTCTATCATCATAATACCACCATTTGAATCTCCGATGGAAACCGGCTTGCATTTGGCGTAGTGGAATCTTCTCCATCACCTTCGGCGCTTTATACGTGACATTCTTCAAAGCTTTACCTGTTCTCCGATTCTTCCGATCTTTGGAGTAGGTAATCTTCGGATACGGCGGCCTTAGGTACTTCCATTGATTTCTTAACTCAAACCTAAGCTGTTTCTCCAACCACGTTGCTCTATCATCTTTCTCACTGTACAGCAACTTAAGACGAGCCAACTGCATCATATCAAAATATGGCAACGTCTTCAAATCTTGAGCAAGTTTGAAGTAATCTATGCCCCGTTCTCTCTTCACTGCATAAACATTCAAATCCTCCAAGTATGCCCAACTTATTATCTGACCTTCAGTCTTCGCACACTTCAAAGAATAAAACTTCGTATAGTCAGGTTGAACAACTTGTTGAGGCAGGCGTATACAATCTTTCACAGCCTTGCACCATTCAGCTTTCTTAACATTCAAAGCTTCTTGAATTTGTGTAGCTTGACTGGCTGCCGGAAGTTTCTCTAACTTCCGATTGAGATCTTCATCATTTACATCAAACATTGCATCGTCATTAGGAAGATCTTGGAAATCGTTTGACTGATAGATAGGCTCTGTTGAATCAACGTTTGGCTCGAACACTATCTCATCATCATCAGCATCGGAATCAGGAGGATTTACGTCAGAAGCAGATGTAGATTCGTCAGATATAACGTCATCAGGATTCATCTCAAATAGTTCTGCAATCTGTTCTTTGGTCAAACTATGTACTATCTCTCCTTCTTCTTTGTCGTGATCCACGCTAAACTGTATTACCCCCTGCATATCCAAAATGTAAGTTAAATTGGACTTTTTATGTGAAATAAGAGTAATATCATGCTGCGATTCACTCTGATGTTCTTTACCAGCTTCATCAGACTCCGTGTTTTCACTTCCTTCATCAGTCGGGTCAGCAGATGCATCGACTGGTGCGTTGAGTCTGAATATTCCATCATCACGTGCAATCATACTATCTTGGATCAGATTGGTAGCATCCTCCAAACTCTTGATCTTTTCTTTAAAGAGCACCAACTCCTTGTTCTGATCCTCAATCAACTGCTTCTGAGAATCAAGCAATAGATTTTGATCCTCAATCTTCTTTGACATTTCAGCTCTTTCAGCTTCCCCTTTAGCCATCAAATCATTCAATCTTTTAATTTCTTCATCTTGTTGCTGCTGTTTCAATAAAATACCCAACAACATAGAATTCAAAGTGGAGAGCTGAACAGAATCAGATATCTGCACTGACGACAACGATTGTTCTCTTGTGATTGTAGTTGTCGTGGCTGTCGTCATGATAGGCTCGCTTTGTTGAGGACCTTGCTGTTGTTGAGATGCCATAGTAGGAGGAACTGGAGTTGTTGTGCTGGCAGTTGTCTTTGGAGTAAGATCAGTACGTTTCACCAACTTGAAACGTTTTGAAGATTTGATAATATCACCCAACGACCTTCCTGCAGAAGCAGCTTTTCTTTTCTTTAATGAAGGAGTCGCCTCAGCACTCAAAACGACATCGTCTTCATCTCGTAACTCAACTTGAGATGACGATGTACCAGTAACACGAGATTCAACCGAAATAACCTCCTCCTCGGAATCAGATTGAGGCACAACTATATCCTCAGTATCTGAATCACTGCCCTCGTGTCGTCATTTTCTACCAACCGGACATACATAACCTGGATTTGCAAGATGCCCAATCAATCTTTTCTCCGTAGGCTTTACATCCTTGCCTTTGTATGAAAGCATGCGTATCATAGTTCCATCATTCATCACTTCTAGCTTAATTGCATCTTCATCATTCTTTAGCATGTTTGGAATCTTCGCATCCAGGATCATTTGCACAAATCTAGAATACATCAAATACTTCTGCTTCTTTATCTCCAAATTCTCCGTCATGTGCTGCAAAATCATTCCCGAAAAGTTAAATGGAATGTTCAGCACCAATGCAGCAAACGCGCTCTGAATAGACTCTCGCATTTCATCATGTCCAGATCTCCGAGGACTTAAACAATGCTGCAACACATGGCACAGATACTTGTATTGTATGCTGAACCCTGACTTCGTGATCACTCCTTTTTCGATATCCCCAATGTACTTCACCCTGAGAAACAAACCTCTGCCTAGATATTTGTTCAGCAACGTGGGCATTCTAGCTTCATCCTCAAAACCAATAACTTCTCGAATGACTTGCTCATCAACCACAACATCAGTCCCGTGAACGGAACTGCGAATTTGAACCTTTCCATCAGCACGTATAACTTCAGCATTTTCCCAAAAGGCTGATACGTGAGTCAAATACGGCACATGATCAGTAGAAATAGCCTTGAAAATTCTTGATCGCTTCAAGAATTTGATGATTCCAGCAAAACGTGTGGCATTGTGGGTTTCCTTGTTCAGATGAGCGCACATGTTGTTCTTCGTACAAATGATCAAGCCAGCGCTTTGCGATTGAGAAGATTGTGCCACAGTTGCATCAACAGTAGAAGCAGAGATTTCAGCCATTTTCCTGCAAACAGAAATATAAACATTCGAACGCAAAACAGTTAGAATAAAATTCAAACGTTTTTAAGGTTTCTGTTCTGGCCATCCGTACGAATGAGCATATTCATCCGCACGGATCAGTATGTATTCGTACGAATGAGTGAATCAAAACAAACGAATTACATATTTTACATTCGTACGAACGTCTTAAACATCCGCACGAATGAAACTACATTCGTGCGAATGGAGTTCATCGGAACTGTTGGTTTTCCAAAAACCTAGATTTTCATAAACACCTGTTTTTGAATACAAAAATCATGCCAACATGTTCGCAATGTGTCGATTTACTAAACCCCTAACCCAATTAACCATTACAAACAGACATATATGATCGATTGATTAAGTTATTTTTCGGACTTAAAATTTAACAATTTGTCCCCAAAACGGTCAATATACCTTATGTGTTTTAGATGGTTGGAATCGCAATACAAAGTTGTATAATAAAACAGGAATCAAAAACTCTTTCCTACCCTTTGAGATTTTGTGAAATTTTTCTCTCTTTCGGACGTACGTGGAATAAAAGGTGAACAGCGCAGACGGATCTCAAACATATATATACCCGTTTCTCATTTGCACGAATGTGAAAGACATTCGCCCGAATGTGAAGGACATTCGCACGAATGTGAGGATAGTGCGCACGAATATGAGGATATTTTCACGAAGGAAAATTTTAGCCTAAAAAGTACTTTCCCTCTGATTTACGCTTGAGCATAGTACAGGGAGCTCCAAAGGGTTCCAAGTACTGCAAATTTGGCTTTCTTTTCTGCAACAATTCATAACAGGTTTTCTCATGACGCTTTACTACTAGCACTCGGTTTAAAGTGTAACATGCATTAGCTACCGCTTCATTCCAAAATCGTACTGGCAGTGATGAATCAGCCAACATAGTCCTAGCTGCTTCAATCAACGTTCTGTTCTTCCTTTCTGCAACCCCGTTCATTTGTGGAGTATAGGCTGCACTGAATTGCTGTTGAATTCCTCGATCCTTGCAGAAATCCTCCATCCTCTGATTCTTAAACTCTGTACCGTTATCCGTTCTAAATCGTCGAACTTTTAACTTATACAGTGTTTCCAATGTCGTAACTAACAGCTTGATATTCTCGAATGTTTCTGATTTTTCCCGTAAAAACATGACCCACGAGAATCGAGAGTAATCATCGGTCACCACTAAACAATATTTGTCCCCTGCCACACTCGCATATTTAATTGGTCCGAAAAGATCCATGTGTAAAAGATCAAGTGGAGTGTCGATCGTGTGAAACTTCTTTGCTTTGTGAGACTTCTTGGATTGCTTTCTCTTTTTGCACGAAATACAGACTTCCGGCAATTGAAAACCTTTCACATTTACTCCCATAACCAAATCCTTATGCATCAGATGATTCATCTTTCTCAAACTAAGGTGTCCCATGCGTTTTTGCCACAATATTGATTCACGTTCAGTAGCTTTCGAGACAAAAGCTTGATGTTCAGTCGAATTCACAGTAGTCTTCGACATATCGAGCACGTACAAATCTCCAACCCTTGGTGAAGTTGTAATAACCAACTCTTCTGGAACCTTGAAATCTTTACTCATGATGTAACATTGAAAATCATCAAAAATCACCTTAAACTTCTTGTCACAAATTTGAGACACAGACAACAAGTTGTTGACAAGTGCCTGAACAAAATTCACTTTATCAAAGCTGATCTTGTTATTTGCAACCAATCCCTGGGCTGAGATGAAACCTCCCTTATCTCCAGCAAAAGAAACATATCCCCCTTTAATAGATCTGACATTTGAAAGTAATTTCATGTTTCCTGTCATGTGCCTAGACGCCCCACTATCAACAATCCAGGTATTCTTGATAGGATCATAGACGACCTGCACATCAAATTGAAAAGATTAGTTCGCGATGCAAACCCAAGCCTTAATGGCTGTGGGTTTACCATCACCACCTAAAACCTGTAAGTCTACCTATTTTCCCGTGGAGCCATCAGGTACATCTGACGGTCCAGCACCCTTAGGTTTCCATGACTGTGATTCATGAGTAGAACGTTTGACATAACCAATTGATTTATGAGTAGGTGATGGTGAACGTTTTTCAATTTGTTTAACAGGAGGTTGCTGTTTGGATTTACCAGCAGGAAGCAACTCACTGTTTTGTTTTGGAAATGATGACCTATTGTTTGAAAATCGGTTTCGATTTGGGCTAGAAAAACGATTTCCAGTGGACATTCTATTTTGGTCAAAATTATTCCTAGGCCTTTGTTTCAAATTTGGACAATTATAGTTAACATGGCCTTTCTCCCCACAATCAAAACAAGTTCTCCATTCGTTAAGATTTTGAGAACTTCGCGTAATTCTCCGGTGATGTGTAAGAGGTTTGGAGAACATAGCATTAGGACGCATGAAGCCATTATGTTGTTGAACATTTTGCGGCTTCTGGAGATTGGTGGTTGTCTTTCTCAAGTGAGGTGGTATGAATTTTACTGGGTCAGTTTCTTTTGTCTCAACCTCTACTGGTGATTCCCCGGCCTTGACAAATTTTGGTCCCTTAAGTTCAGGTCTTTTCAAAATTCTAACTTGTTTAGGTTTACTCGAAGTTTTATTCGGTAACTGACAACCCAAACCCGTTTTATTTGGTAACTGACGACCCAAACCCGTTTTATTTGGTAACTGACGACTCAAACCCGAACCCTTTTCTTCCTCATCTGAGTCAGAAACCCAATCTTCAACCAATACAGTTTCTTTAACTTTTTCGGTTTTAGCACTTTGAGCATTTGAAGTATCTTTGGGACTAACAATAGGTGTTTGGACAGCTGGGTCTGGTTGTTGAAGAATGAATTCAATATCCCCTTCCTCCTTTGGAGCCTTAATCAATTTGTTAAAGATTGGAGGTGGACACGTTTTATAGTCAACCATTGGTTTCCCTTCCTCATTCTCAGGACGTTTTTCTTTCAAGATATGATCTAAAAGGTATGATGCGGTGGAATAACTTCTAACTTGTTGATTTAAAGTTTCAAAACTGATTTTGATAGAAGCATTTTCACGTTTAAGGGCATCAATATCTTTTAAATATTTGTTAATGGAGTCCTGTTTGTTTAACAACGCTATTTCCAAATCACTAACTTGTTTTGCCAAGAGTTTGTTCTTTTCTGAAAACAGTTTTTCATTTCCTTTAACAATTTTGTTTTTACGAAGTTCCTCAACAAGATTGTTATTTTCTTTTCTAAGTTCATTTACTTGTTCGTCTAAAACAAAACACCTAGAACAGGAAGTGATTTTAGTTTCAGATTGTACCTTTGATGACTCTGCAGTACCTGCCATCATTGCAAACTCCCTCTTTGTCTCTGGTGCTTCCGATTCTTCCGAAGATTCCTCAGATGATTCTTCAGATGTAATGGACTCCTCCCCGTCACTTTCTTCGTTGAGATTCAAAATCTTCACAACGTTGACTTCACCATCAAATGGATTGTTTTCAATTTGAAATTTCCAATCCAAACCTTCGTCAGATTGAAAAACCAAAGCCTTGACATCTGAGATCTCTGTACCAGTAGAGATATTTGTGCCAGTTGTCACCAAAGCAGTATTCTTGTTCACCTCAGGAGTATTTATGTTCAAATTCCGATTTTGCTGATCTCTGAAAGGGTTCTGAACAGTCCTTGGTCGTTTTGGCTTCTCACATTGACGAGCAAAGTGACCTTTCTCTCCACAGTTGTGAAAAGTAATGACAGACATATCGAAACCATACTTAGTCTCCTTGTTGGCGCCGATTGTGTTACCAGTTCTTTTCACGTACTCTTTTGCCCTCCTGACAAGATTAGCGAAACCCCACATAATGTCGATTCTTTCCTTCTCATCACGATCAATCTGCTCATAATCTTCACCAGTTAAGTTTATGTTTCCAATTTTGCCCTGCAACAAGTTATCATAGGAAGCAACTAAGGTGGTCAACATAGCCATATCTTCGTTTACACCATCAACATTTCCTTTATGAAAGTGCTCGATTTTCAAACTGGTAGAAGCTGATTCTGAAGTAGCTTGAGCTTGAAACTTTTGAACAGGAGTGCCTTGACTTGAGCTTGAGTTTGAACAACCAGAACTTCCTGAAGTACCCGAGGTGTTAGCAGAAAAAGCTGTCTTCAGTGGAGCATGAGTAGGACTGGCTGGAGTGGGATCAGCGTAGTATAACGAAGGATCTTGAGTGTGTCCCTTTCTCTGAGCACGAAACTTGTCATCATGCTCCTTTTCTCTCAGCTTGGTAAATAGATCATTAAAAGTAGTGCGAGCAAGATAGCCACTTTCCTTTAACATCTCAATATACCCATTCCAGCTGTCTGGTAAAGCATCAGCAAAACATTCTACTCGTTCTGGACCAGTTGTAACCACTGAATATCCATGCATCTCACTAATCAGATGTTGAAAACGTCTGATAAGATCGAACAGTGATTCTTCATGTAAGCAAGTAAAATTATCAAACTCCTTTTTCAGTGCTCTTCCCTTCATCGACTTCAACTTGCTGTTTCCCTCACAGTCTAACTCGAAAGCATCCCACAGTCGTTTCGATAACTTGTAAGTCTTGTACTGATGAAATACAGATCTAGGAATTGCCTGACATAAATAGGAATAAGCCTTTTTCTCAATATCATAACTCTTCCTTTGTTCCTCAGTATATATGTGAATGGGAATGAGGTCTCCATCTTCTTCGATTGGTTAAGTGTATCCATTTTTAATCATATCCCACATTTTTGAATCCAATCCGTTGATATGAATCTCGAAACGAGGTTTCCAGTGTGGGTAGTCGTCCATTGAAATTAGTTTTGGGACCTTGTTTATACTTCCAGTTTCAGCATCATTGATTAAAATTTCTGACATTTTAGAATTGGTACTAGCCATAGCGTATTCCATCTTAAAAGTAAAAATTCAATTTAAACTGCTTCTCCTTCGTGCGAATGAACTGCTTTGACTCGTACGGATGAGATACCGATACGCACGAATGAGAGTGATTCGTACGAATGAGACAGATAACCTAAAACTCTATACGAATGAGATATTCGCACGGATGAACAAACTGATGCACACGGATGAGTTCTTATTCGTACGGAGGAAACCTATTCGTACGGATGAACTAAAAATTAAACTTTTAAGCAAAAATCTAGATTCGTACGAATGACTCCTAGATCCGCACGGATGAATTCCTATTCGTGCGGATGAGAACTTTTCAAGAACTACGTTCGTATGCGCCGCTGAAACTTTAGGGTTTTGCTAAAACTCGATCTACAACTCGATTTTCTAAACCAAAACGCTTTCTATCTGCCCAGAACTTAACCTAAACAACCCCGAAACGTTTTAAGACAACAAAAACAACCTTTTGAACATAAAATTCCAAACGAAAGTTTCAATCAAAAACCGAAAATCTTAAAGAAAACGCTAGAAGAACGTTGATTTCTACAACCAACGCTCTGATACCACTTTGTTGGGGGTGTGTGATCTTAAGAACTCAACGTTATATCAATAACCTAACGGAAATAAGCTATCGATTATCTAGCGAATATATAACCTTCGGAAACGGAATCAAACCAATGATTGTTGATACGATCGGACCTAAGGAAGACTATTCGGATAATTGTTTATGCGTTATAAACGATTTGGAACAATAAAGAATACGAGCAGCAGTTCGACGCACAGAAACCCTAGGCAAAACTTATCGAATGCAGAAACCTAGCTGGGTATATATAGGCCCAGCTTTTCATCCGTACGGATGTGATTGCTATCCGTACGAATTACTTCTTATTCGTGCGGACATGATCTCGTCCGTACGAATGAAACATATTAATAAACAAACTGTTTAATTCACTCGTTCGTGCGAATGGAACTTTCATACGCACGGATATCATCCTCATCCGTGCGAATGAATCTGAATATTATTAAAACATCACAAAACACATATTTGATTAATTCATAACAACATAAACGTTCAAGCATATAATTAATCAAACATTCAATATTAATATTCAAACAAACAATATAAAGACTGATATTAGAATAAACGTTAATTACATACGAATCTAGTAACTAACGTAATGCACCTACATATACGTTTATTTATATGCGATATTTGGTCATTTTTCATAGTAAACATGATGGATAGGACAGGTTTTTTCATTTAATCGTGTGGAAAAATTGTTTTGTCTATTTTACAAGTTTATATGATCGGGAAGTGGAAATGGAGGAAGAAATAAGCTTAAATGAAGAGAAATGGTGAAATATGAAGAAGAGAACGACACTGTCATCACATAGGATGACGCCCTAGGAGTTTGCATTGTTTTCAAACTCGAATTTGTACACGCTGCGTCGTCCTAAGCCAGTAAGAAGGACGCCCTCCTGCAAGTTTCAGAATCCTACTCGAAAACGATTTCCTCTTGATTTATCTCTATAAATACAACCTCAAACGTCCAGGTTTAATCATCAGGTATCATTATCAACTACTGGAGTTGGAGATCTTGTTTGGAGGGTAGAAGAGAAGCTTGGTGTCACACCCCGCTAAAGCGGAAACACGAGGTGCGAAGAGCAAGAGAATCATTACAAGAGTTATAACAAAAGTCAACGGTTCAAGTCATTAAAATTTTAGTTCGAAAAGTTCAATTGTTCAATGACATAACCAAGATAACAATGTTTAAGACAACGATTACAAAATAAAAGGTTTAATAAAATTCCCAAAACATAAAAGGTCTTCTCCCGAATTACACTTCACATAACATTCTTGACCCGCCCGAGCAATGGACTTCATGACTTACGCTTAGTTTCCTGAAACATGAGATAAAGTGTCAACTACATAACGTAGTGAGTGAGTTACAATTTATAAGTTCCAGACCAAAAGTTTCGAAAAAAAGTTCCGGCAAGTATATATATAAGTATAAAGTTTTCTCAAAAGAAAGATAGCGGAAAAGGTGCTTAAAATATATATATATATATATATATATATATATATATATATATATATATATATATATATATATATATATATATATATATATATATATATATATATATATATATATATATATATACTTTTAATGAAGATCCTAGTCAAATAGATCAACATTTAGAAGAGTCAAGTTGAGGAGCAATCGCAAAAAAAATAAGTAAGTATATGCGTAATTTAAAGGTAGCATATGATTTAAGAATTGTATCAACCACTTGGCATAATATAACGTAAGAGTTCACTCTAAACCGATTAACTGGTCTGATCCGCCCCAACCTCGCACTATCGACGAAGTTTGTCTGTCCTAGTAATATGTACTTAGATTGCCATCTAAAGTAAGGACTGACCTCTCCTAAGTATCGATACCCATAATTACCAACGCCTTAAAGCTAATAGTGTGTGTACTGAACTGAAAACGGGGCAACTTATGTAATTTTCTCAAAACTGATAGTAGGCACTTACGGAGTTTATATTCTCATCAAGGGTTGGAACATATATAATCAAACAATCAAAGTTTAAGTCAAATGCCGAAAGGGGGCAAGCGATAATGTCAAATGTCAAAGAATGTCGAACGGGGCAATTAAAATAGTTTTACGCATATAAGTCAAATAACGTCAACTAGTTCATAAATGATCATAGTTCATAAAAGTCATAGTACATAAAATGTTCAAAAGCATTTGATCTCATGTTTCCCCTAAAAGAGTACTTAAAAGACATAAAGTAAGGGGATGTAACTCACGGTTTGCGAAGATAAAGTCTCGAGTAAAAGAGAGGAGCGGAACACGCCGGGAATCAAAGACGACCTAAACACCCAAGTTTCGTGTAAGTATAATTATTACGATTTAAGTTATGTTAAAGTTTCATTTTAACATTTTTAGTATTAAATCTTTATACTTAGATTACGTCCAAAAATTTTCAATACGAAAAACTTATATGTTACCACATGTTTAAATTACGTTTAGTGTCCGACTAGCCCAATTATGTCCAAAAAGGGTCGATGTTCAAGGTCAATATGTTTAAGTTATAAAAATAATACGTTACTGAATTTAAATATATGCTACGGTGAAATTTAGGCAGCGCTTCCGCGCTATAAAAATTTAGTCAATTTTACCAATTCACTTTACCGCTTCAAACAACATAACCAACGACAAGTTTCAACAATGCATTAGTTTTTAATTATAGAACTTAACCAAACATATATTTTCACAAAAATCAATAATCTGTCCCAACTTGTAATAATCGGTGAAAATTTAGTAGTTCCTCAATCTTTACGTGTAAGTTATAAAAATGAAGTTTTCGTGTACAACCAGATCCAGACAGCGGCTGAAGATGCTCAGCCGCCGGATGGAACTCAGCCGCTGGCTGAACATCTTCGGCCGCCGGCTGAACATCTTCGGCCGCCGGCTGAACATCTTCGGCCGCCGGCTGAACATCTTCGGCCGCCGGCTGGAGGCCTTCGGCGAGTTTCACCATTTTGATATTTTTCGATTTTTAAGCCTTTTTAGTGAAGGATTTAAATATGCAACATGTCCTTACTGAGGTATAAACATATTAGAGTCAAAATCACAGTTTCGTTTAGATCTTATACACCAAAAGGTAGATCTATATGAAAAACCCGTTTTTGTGTAAGAAAACGTTATAAATCTTTCTAAAAACCACTTTTAAAGTCATGGATCGTCCATGCAAGGCCATTTTTGTATAAAAACAGTAAAGAAAAAGAGTTTTACCGAAGAAGAAAAGCTTGATGATGGTTGGATGAGATTTAAAGCTTCAAAGTGGTGGAAATCTTCTTCAAAAACCCGTTTTTAAGCTACCTTTTTGATTCCTTGCTTGGAGGACGATTTTTGTGTAACTTTGATGGTGATTTTTTTAGGTGTTTAGAGGCTGTTTTGATGGTGAAAAGTCATCGTTTTGCTTGGTGTTCTTGAGAGTTTAGAGAGAAAACAAATGTGTGTGTGTGTTTGTTTTTGAAAAGTGAAATGAAAGGAAGAGTAAAGGGGAGTGTAATACTGCCCTAGGGACTCCAAATGGCAGTGTTTCTTGGTCCAATCCCGTTTAATGTATTTGGTCCAATCAAGAAGCATGCAAAAATGAGTCATTAATTCACTAGTCAGCGACTTTTAGCCGTCGGCTGGGCTTCGGCCGCTGGCTGACAGCCTTCAGCCGTCGGCTGGATGGCTTTCCCAGCTGGTGTCGTTTTAAGTTTTCCGTCATTGTCAAGTGTAGACTAGAGTTTTATATTAGTTCACGTTATGAACTTAGTCAAGTTCAAAGTATAGTTTCTTGGTGTTAGGATTTATAGGTTGATTCCGACTTTGGTTCCGACACAAATTCAGTCACAATAAAGTACGAACGAGAATGACACGATCACAATAAAATACGACTAAGGATTTGTACAGACATAATAAATGAGAATCACCTGAATTTTGGACGGTTGTCACACTGGAGTTGGAATTCGTCAAGATTCGGTCATGAAGAACGTTTTGCAACTTTTCTAGTTTGTTTCTTATCTTTTTTAAAGACTTTTCCAGGATGTTTTCTATTCTTTTATTTGCTGTTTTGAACTTAATAATGAGTAGCTAAACACTTTTGAACGCTCGTTTGATTATTTAATCGTGTGGAAAAGTTGTTTTGTCTTTTTTACAGGTTTATATCATCGGGAAGTGGAAATTGATGAAGAAATGAGATTTAATGACGAGAAATGGTGAAATCTGAAGTAGAGAACGACGTTGTCATCACATAGGACGACGCCCTAGGAGTTTGCATTGTGTTCAAACTCGAATTTGTACACGCTTCGTCGTCCTAAGCAGCAAGAACGACGCCCTCCAGCAAGTTTCAGAATCCTACTCGAAAAAGATTTCCTCTTGATTTATCTCTATAAATACAACCTTAAACGTCCAGGTTTAATCATCAATTATCATTATCGACTACTGGAGTTGGAGATCTTGTTTGGAGGCTAGAAGAGAAGCTTGAAGTTGGAATTCGTCAAGATTCGGTCACGAAGAACGTTTTGCAACTTTTCTAGTTTGTTTTTTATCTTTTTTAAAGACTTTTACAAGATGTTTTATATTCTTTTATTTGATGTTTTAAACTTAATAATGAGTAGCTAAACACTTTTGAATGCTCGTTTGATTATGGATCTTTTTTGACAGTTTTGTTTCGTTTTTTAATGTTAGGTATTTATGTTTAATCGTAGATCCTTAATTGTTTATGTTTTGACATGTTATTATGAGTTGTTTGTATGCAGTTTATTAATCCATATTCTAGGTATTTGAGAGGAATCTAGATAGGTTAATAAGGCTGTATAAAATAATCGGTCGGTCTATAATCGGTTTAAAATTGTTAGGATTCGAGAGGACCTAATAATAACAACTTAGGTAATTAAACGTGAACGAGTAAGTCTAATTAATACGATTCGAGAGGACTTAGTAATTAGAGAATTTATTCGAGAGGAAACTTTATAAGATTAAATCATAGAACACCAGCTTTTTAATTAATGTTTAATTATCTAGAATTGTAACTGTATTCGAGAGGAACATTATAATTCGAAGTAGTTAAAGTTAGTAAGGTATTCGAGAGGAATTTTACTATACATTAGAAGTTAAATATAAATTCAATTACGTAAACTTAATAAGATTTCAAGTGAAGTATCAAACGAGTGTTTTTCTCCATTTATTGATAATAAACCAAATTACATTTCTCAAAGATTTTCATAATTACTTTCTTTTTAATTAGTTAACAATTGTGACAAAAAAAACCCAAAACAAACAAGTATTATTAATTCGATATTAAAAACTAAATTAGTCCCTGAGTTCGAACCTTTACTTACTTAAACCTATATTATATACGAATAGGTCCACTCCCTATAAGTGTGTAATTAAGTGAAATAGTAGGTTGGGTTTTTAAGACTAGATTTTACACATCAATGACCCGCCAAACCACCCCCATGTGCTTCACGAATTAATAATTAATGAATAGGATGTTTAGGAATACAAAGACAATTACCTTTGAAAAGAAACCTGTATTGGATAAGGCACTGCCCAAACACTCCGAGTTGATATTTTCCAAACACCTTCCCAAAATCCCCAATACTCACGCCATTTGCATCACATTCAACCTCAAACGGTTGTGAAAATTTCGATAATGCCAAAATAGGTGTACTACACAAACGCTCCTCGATAATAGTGGAAAAGTTACGCCAATTCTTGATCGCCTCAATCTTGGTTTTAATCCAACCCATTTTCGCCATCCGACCCGTTATGTTGTCAACCCAACCTGTTTCTAAATTTTCCTTAGCCACTAGCAAAAGTGCCACCTCTCCCTTTTCAATCACATGCTCCATATCTCATTAACTAGCCAAGATGTTGAGAGTTGGCTTTTTTCGGTTTAGTACGCATTGAACGCACCTCTTGAGGAGACATGGGCTTAAAAACGATCTTCTTACCTCCATTCCTCTATTCATATTCATTACTCTTCCCCCTATGCCAAACTTACCTATCAAACTGTCACGACCTTCCCAACAATATGTGACAAGTATCCATTGGAATTACATCACACAACACTTCATCCACATACGAACCCAAAGTTAAACAACCACGGACCTATTTTACCTTGACTTTATTCCCATCACTAAGACAATGAAGTGCATAAGGTCTAGGATGAGACGTTGCAACTAACCCTAACTTGGTCACCATTTTACTAGAAACCACATTAGTACAACTACCCCCCCCCCCCCCCATCAATAATCATGCTACACCATTTGTCCTTGACTTGACATTTGGTGTGAAATAGTTCATCCCGTTGATCCAAATTGGTAGAAGAAACTTGGGTTTTTAAAGTTCTAAGAACCAAAGTCGTTTCCACATTGGGAGCCACATAACTCTCCTCTTTTTCCTCGTATTCATCATACGCAACCGTTTTTTCTCACGTTCTCTCCTCCTCAAACAAGTTCTCCCTACAATCAGCCGCTTCCTTCAAAGTGACAACCCTCTTGTTTGGGCATGCTTTTGGAAAATGTCCAAAACCTTGACATTTGTAGCATCTAGTCTTAAATTAGTTTTTTTTCCCTCGATGCACTAGACACTTTGGAAACAATTGGAGACGAACATCCCAACGGTGCACTAGAAGACCCACTCGTATTACCCACCGGGTCGGTAGTCTCAACAACAAAATCGGATTTCATCCCATGTTTTGTTCTAGCATAATCCCAATTCGAAATACTCCCAAACTTCGACTTTCCTTGCGTTTCCAGTTTTAAACATAACCCAAACAAGGTATAAAAAATTGTATACAGGTATAATTTCAACGGCATTGGCTATATTGTAATTTAACCCACACACAAATCGTGCCATCTTTTGTTCCTCTACCTCTTCTACGTCCCCATCTTGTAATTCAACCTGCATCTCTTTTAATCTTGTAATTCAACCTGCATCTCTTTTCATCCTCAAATTCTTTAAAATCGAACATTCGATCGAAAAAAAATTTCTTTCCCATTCCAAATATTCTTCCGGGTCCGCTCCATTCAGAAATTGCTTCAATTCATTAACCTTGAATTCATCTATGGCTCTAACTTCTCCTCTCCATGGAAATCTAGGACCCTCCGGTAAATTACGTAACGCTTCACGGAGATTATGTGGAAAATTAGCGTCATCGAAATTCATCTTCTTTTTTTTCCCTTCAAACTCAAGAGAAAATCATGGCTCTGATACCACTTATGATGCGAATCGCAGTAGAAAACACGAACAAGGATAGTTTGTTAATTGATTTAGACCTATAAATCAACCAACGGTGACAATTAAGCAAGACCTATTAATTGAAATTTCGAATCACACTAGATAACGTGATCTAGGAATGACAATTTGCAAATTGTAACTACAGTTCAATAAAAGGGATAACCTTCTTGCTTATTTGATCAAAAACTGAGTTTCAAGTCTCCGATAACGATTACATATAGAAGGAAGTTAACTAAGCCATAAAGGGTATTAAAATAGAAAATAAAGCAAAGAAAATGAAAGGTTGCAGATAATAAAACTAGTATGGGAATCTACTGCGACGTAGTGGAGTAAACTACGCCGCACTCAACCAGTGAAAAACGAAACCCATCAGTCTTGGACCCCGATGCGGCGCAAAACTTCATGATGCGACGCAATGAGGGTTCAGGTTGTTCCCTCCGTGTTTTCAATCTCCTATTGCGTAGCGATGACTTTTTGATGCGTAGCCATGAGTCTTGAAGTGCAATTTGGAACCAAACAAGCCTCCTAGGTCACCAAACAAATGCCCGAGCCATGGTGCCTTTGTATGCATCGTTCCAAACCACAAGTACCACTTCTTGATCCTCCCCAAAATCAAGATGTCAAAGTTTCCAATCGCAAGTGTACAAGGAAATACGAATCACATGTTAGAGGAAATGAAAGAAATTGGAGTCAACTAATGACTCAACAAAATAGATCAAATTTCTTTAAAAGAAGTTATTTGTGTAGAAGAACAAATCATCTGGCAGTGGACTGTTATGATAACAAAAATAACCATCACTCAAGAAACAACAATTCATCAAAAAGAAAATGAATCGTGTATAAAAGAAATGAATCTAATTCACCACCTAGATTGGTAGAATTGCTCAAAGGTTTGTGATAAAAAAGGAAAATAAAAGAAAAAATAAAAGAAAACCAAATTCTAAAATTAATACTGCTACTAGTAGTAACTCAGGTAATACTACCAATAGTAACTCTCTCAGTACTAACTCCTTAACTGAAAAGATTCAAAGACCTGCATATCATTTCAAAAGATTTGATTATGTAAATGAAAAAGGTAAACCCAAAAAAACTTTGCCTTTGGGTTCCTAAAAGAAACTAATATTTTCTTCATGTGCAGAGCAAACCATATATGAAAAAGGAAGATACATGACATGTGGACAGTGGTTTCTCTAGGCACATGACATGCAACAAGTTGAAGCATAAATTTTTTGTTAAGTATGATGGAGACTATGTTGCATTTGGAGGAAACCCAAGAGGTGGTAGAACTGCCAACAATGGTAAAGTTAATTTTAAAAATGTATTATTTGTAAGGAGTTAAACTACAATTTAGTAAGTGTCTCTCGACTGTGTGATAAAAAGAATAATATTCTTTTAACTGACAACGAGTGTATCATTATTGATCCTACATTCAAAGTAGTTGACGAAAGTATGATACTATTGAGAAAACCTACGAAAGATAATGTATATTGTCTAGATATGGGAAATACTTCTTCTGAAACAAAGTAAATTGTTTTATCTCAAAGGAATCAATTGATGAATCATCATTGTGAAATAGGAGAATGTGTCATATGAATTTTAAAAACATGAATGTACTTGTAAAAAATGATTTGGTAAGATGTCTTCCTCAAAAAGAATTTTAATGTAATGATCATTGTGTAGCTTGCCTTAAGGGTAAGCAACACAAGACTGCTCACATAAACAAAGAAACAAATTCAAACAACTCAAGCCTACAATTATTGCATATGTATCTTTTTGATCCAACACAAGTTATGAGTTTAGGGAAGAAGTCTTATTGTTTAGTTGTGACTGATGATTTCACAAGGTATACTTGGGTTTTCTTTCTTGGCACAACAGATGAAACAGGTGAAACACTCAAATCTTTCATTACAAGGATTGAAAACAAGACTGAAAAGAACGTGGAAATCATCAGATGTGACAATGGCACTTAATTCAAGAATCAAGAGATGAATTATTTATGTTCAGAAAAAGGAATTGAAAGACAATACAGTGCACTAAGAACTCCTCAGCAAAATGGTGTTGCAGAAAGAAGAAACATAACACTTATTGAAGTTACAAGATCCATGCTAGCTGATTCAAAATTTCCTATTACGTTCTGGGCAGAACCAGTTAATATTGTCTGCTATGTTCAAAACAGAGTATTAATAGTAAAAGCACATACAACGACCCGTTATGAGCTCTTTCATAAGAGAAAGCCACTTATAAGCTTTTTAAAACCATTTGGGTGTTGTTGTACAAATTTAAATACCAAAGAACATTTAGGAAACTTTGATAGCAAGGTGGATGAAGGATTCTTTGTAGGATACTCCACTCAGAGTAAAGCATTTAGGTTATATAATATTAGAACCATAATTGTAGAAGAAAGTACAAATGTAACTTTCAATGAAAAGACCTTAAATGTTATCGGTGAAGGTCCTGATTAGCTTTTTAATATTCATGAACTAACAAAGTCCTTAAGTTTTCAGTTTGCATCATAATCTGATTCTCATACACAAATAAATTCCCATGAAAATACTGGTGAGAAGGTTAATATTGATGACTCATTTAATATTGGTCAGTCAGTTAGTACTGGTGCTCAAGATTTATTCTAGTAGTCATTAGCAATAAAAATCTCCAACTGCCACTAATGATAGGAAAGATGAGTTCCTTCACTTTCTTTCTTCAACATTGATCCTCCTAGAGTGTTTCAACATGACAAGAATGAAGAAGAGGAAAGCTCAAAAAATAGTAGACCAAGAAACTGATACCAATGCTGTGAAAAGTGGAGATGAAGAAGAAATTCTAGATCTAGCACAGATAAACTCAGATGGGAAATAAATACTTTCCAAAGGTGATACAGAAAAGGATAAAATTCAGCATGATGACAATCTAGAAAAAACTCCTCAATAAAAAGGTGATGAACTTACAAAACATAATGAATCGGATTTAGATCAAGAGATTGAAGAAGAACATAATCAAACTCAAAGAATTAACAAGAATCATCCTCTCCAACAAGTTATTGACGATCTACACTCTGAAGTTCAAACAAGGGGGAAACTGGATAAGAATTTCAATGAATGTCTATTTGTATGTTTTCTATCACAATTTGAACCTAAGAAGACTGAACAAGCAATGAAAGATCCAAGTTGGATAGAAGCTATGCAGGAAGAGCTGTTGTAGTTTAAACTTCAGGTAGTATGGACCTTGGTTTTATTACCAAATGGGAAGAAGGTAATTGGTACTAAATGGATCTTCAGAAGAAAAAAAAGGATTAAAGAGGGATTGCTATTAAGAACAAAGAAAAAAAGGATTAAACGATTAATCCTAAGATTTATGGGAAGCACTTTCGCTCATTCTGGACAACGGCGGTTTATGAAGTCGTCAATGGCGTACAACAAATTAGGGCACGGGTAGATAAGAAAGATCTCATCATTAGTGAATCAAAAATTCATACTCATCTTCAACTTCAAGATGACGCAGGTCTAACTTGTATTCCTAATGATGAACTGTTCCAAATCTTTCATAGAATGGGGTACGAAGGAAGTTTAACAAAATTCACTTTTCAAAAAGGACTGTTGTCACCTCAATGGAGGTTTTTGGTTCATGTTTTACAACAATGTATTTCAAAGAAACCATTTACCCGGAATGAGTTTAACAATACAATAGCTACTGTTATGGCTTGTTCGGCTACAGAAAGGGTTTTTATTTTTTCAAACATGATATCTGCTGATTTTACAATGGAACATCGCCAATCAAGACAACAAATTTTTAATGTATCCACGTTTTATACAACATATCTTGAATAAAGAAATTTGTGAATTGTCTAAAAGCAAGATTATACTCATGGTTTCTGATACTAAAAAGACCTTTTCACACACGAGAAGACATGTAAATGATTTTTCTAGCAAGGTGACACCATTATTCTCCACAATGGTGAGTGTCAATGTTCAATTAGGTTAAGGATCAAGTACTCCACTTTAATCCCAACCAACACCTCAAGTTTCTTCAAACCCTGCTTCTACTACTGAACAAACCAATACTTCCAAAATATCTTCAGTGAAACACTTTGTTAGAAAGACTAAGAGAGTTCCTTCACCTCTTGGTATAAAAGAACAACCTAAAACACAACCCAAAACTAAACTAAAAACTTCAAAATCAGTTTCTACGCATAACAAGAAAATGGGTACAACTAAGTCCTTACCCGAGCTAAAAAAAAATGTGTTCCATAAGGAGGGGGAGAGACCATATTGGAAGGGCTTATACTATTGTTGCGTCACCAAGTGGTGCACATGAACGTTTGATAGGCACTAACACCCAACCAACGACAACTTTAGATGATGACGATTCTTTTAAATCTTGTTAAGAGGACCCAAGTGTCAAGAGGCCATGGGGGAAGGTGATGCTCATGCTAGGCCTGAAGCACCTTCTAAACCTACTTCCAATGAACCATCATCTGTTGGTCCTTAATAGAGAAGTAGGGAGGATAGATATTCTTACTCCAATCTTGAAATGACGGAAACATGTCTCAAGTACACTGAAAAAGTCATTGCTCAAAATGAGGAGATTGAAAAAATTAAGAAGATGGTGTCCAAGTTGATAAAGGAGGTTAACAAATATAGGTTTTCCGTGAAAAACCATGTGAAGATTTGTATAAAAGGTGTGTCTAAGGGGGAGTATAAGCTTAAAAGAAGGAGGTCTTAAAAAATTCCATCTCCATCTAGTTCAAGTTCTAGTTCCAGTCTCTCTGATTCGTTTGTAATAAATGCTACCAAAAAGGGGGAGAAAATAGATGAACAGAAAGAACAAGAAGGTGAAAAGAAGGAGAACCAATTACTATTGACGGTAATGGTGGTGAGAAGATGGACGAATCAGTTAAAAAGAAAGATACTATTGATCAAAGATGTAGGAATTTGAATGAAGATTCTTCTGAATGGACTGAAACTGATAGAAAAATAAAGAATTTGATACTGGGAATGGGTGAAGGTGAAGAAGAAAGACAGAGATTTAGAATGAAGGTGGATGAGTTATTGTTGAGAGATGGAGAAACTGCTCAAAAAGAAGATTAGATTGTTAATATTGGTGAGAAGATATATAATGGTAAAGGAACTGATAAAGATCCAACTACTACTAATGCAGAAGAGACTAATGAAAGTCCGAAGAATGAAAGTGTTGATGGTAAAACTGATGAAGCAAAAGAAAAAGAATTTTCTACTGGTGACCAAACTGATACACCAGTAGTACCTTTAACCGAAGAAGAAATTCAACTGGTTGTTGAGTTGGAGAAATTGAAGCAAGAAAAGTTGAAACATGAAGCTATTAGAAAGATTGAAATAGTTGTTGTAGTTGAAAGGCAAAGAAAAGCTACTGAAACTAGACCAAATGAGAAACCAATTAATCTAAATACTGGTGACTAAACTAGATCTGTAGGTGTATCAACTGAACCTGTTATTCCTCCAAGAATTGCAACAAGACCCATTGGTTTCTAAACTGGAAAGAAAGAAATCAAGAAAGTCTTTCAAGATGATCCAAATGTCAAGAGCAAAGGTAAAGGAAGGATAAAAACTAAATAGGAGCTCCAACAAGAAGAGGAAGATGCTTTAAGTGCTCAAGGAATGGCTCAAGAAACAAAACAAGAACTAAAAAGGCAAGAAGAGGAAGATGCTTTAAGTGCTCAAAGAATGGCTCACGTAGAAAAACAAAGGAAAGCTCAAGTAGATAAAGATAAAAAAAAATTGTCGAAGAGATGTTTGCAGCTGAACAATCTGAGATTAAAAGGAAAGAAGCAGGGGCCAAAACAAAAAGTAAAAGATTCATTGATATGAACCTCAAAAGAGTTGTAGATAAGAAAAAGTACACTGAATTTCCTAAAGATACTGGAAAGTACAATGGACAACAACTAGGTCCTATGAAAATGAGCACAGTTCTTGAGTACTATGAGAAGGAAAGTAAGATTCAAAATAAGGAAGCAAAAAAAGCTAAATGTGAAAGAGAAAGAGCACTGGAAGTTGCATTGGACGGAGGATGCAAAGTTGTTCATTTTGGGGATGAGCAATCAAAAGGAGAGAAAACAACGAAGAAAGCAACGAATGTGACTGATTCTAGGTCTCTAGAAAGAAAGAAAAATCAAGACAATAATGTTTCTACTGCTAAAAGAACAAAAACAACAGCATAAACAGTTAATACTGTTAATAGAAAAGTTAGTACTAGTGAAACAATTAAAACTAGTACTAAGAGAGTCAAATTTGTTTCTTACAAGATATCTACTGAAAAGAAAACTCAGAAACAAGAGAAGGATGAGGAAAAACCAAAAGTATTTAATGTCAAGAAAGAAGATATCTTTGAATTTGGATGTGTACCTGCTGTAACTAATGCACAAGTTCATGAAGCTGTAGACAGAGTTTTTGATCAAATGAAAGCATTGATTATTCATTCTGAAGATCTTACGTGTGATCCAACTATTACAATTGTACCTATCATTGATTGATATGCAGTAGTGATTAAGATCAAGGATGCTTTTAAAATTATCAGAGCTTTAAACACTTTCAAATTCTACAGTGGTTCATTGGAAATTTTTAAGGATATAAGCAGACAAGACTTGGTAGATTTGTTTGAGTTTGGGAAATGTAAATATTCTCAAAGGCAAGGTATAAATGTTGACTTTAATGACTTACTGTTTGAGTTATTGAATATTATTTTGAGCCAGTGAATGTTCCTGAAAAGATCACAAGATATACTCCAATATTGACATGGACTCATTATGAAGGTTATGGAATTTATTCCATAAACATAAGTGATGGGAAATTTGAGTATTTCTTGGTGGAGAAGCAGTATAAACATGGTATGAATGTTATGATCAACATGTTGTATGTTAAGTTGAGTGCTAATGAAGATTCTGAAGAAGTTATTCAACTACTTTTGAAGATCAGAAATCAGATCATAGATATTAGGAATTCCATGTGAAGACAAAGAGGTTTTTGGCAACATTTTCTTACTACTTATATGTTAAACTTATGTTTAACATAAAAACAAAATTTAGGGAGAGATTGTTGGGTTAAAGTTGAAGTATGAAGTTTCTACTAGTGAAGATGGTATCCACTGGTCATGTGTAGTTTCTACTAGTCATTGTTTCTACTGGTAACGCATGGATTTTGCATGGAAGATTCTATTGATGCTTACTACTGATGAGTTTATAATGTTTATCCTTTTCAATATATTAGCATTTATTTATGTAATAAAGATATTGATATATGTAGATTTTGATAGAATATAACCCTAGATGAGTTCGAATTAGTTAGCCTCAAGGTCTATAAATATATATCCTTATATCATTGTAAATATACGTCTATTGAGAAACCCTAATTCTAATAGATTGAGGTTGTTGGTGAAAATTCTTGTGTTCTTATTGTTATTCATATTCATAAACTGTTAATCACTAAATCTTATAATATCAAAGTGTTAATCCGCTGCAACTTTTTTGTTAGATCTAGAGTTAAACGTTTGGTTATACAAACATAGTTCGATAGATCCTGACATTTTTAAAATAGAATTAGGTTTTGCTACTATGATAATTGTAATTATCCGTTATTGAGAGCTTTTAATATTTGGTGAGTGAAGAGGATGAAATCAATGTTGATTCGGCTTTTAAAAACTTTTGGTTTTTTCCTTTTTGATTTATATTGAAAATCTCTTATTTTTCAAAGCGTTTAGGTCTAAACCACTACAAAAACAATTTTCAAAGAGGTTGACACAAAACCACTCTAAACAATCATTTTCTAGAGCGGTTTTCAGTATTACCGCTTAAAAAAGAGACTAATTAATGGTCCACTTTTTGAAGTTTATAAGTTGCTTTACGCCTTTAATCTTCCGTAAAATTGTTTTTCACTAGTGTATATTTAAATCCATTAAATAAAACTCTATTAAAGATGAGTAGTATCAAGTTCTAATCTATTTACCAGCTTAAAAAGTAGTGACCAAAAAATCCGTTGATGTTTAGTCACTGATTTTATCGGTAGCCAAACTGGAGTACAATATTGATGTATTTTGAACTTATGTATAATAATCTTGAGCATATATTTTCTCAAGTCGTATAACATTTAATAACTATAAGGTTTGAGCATACATCTAGCTACAATTCTTTTATATTGGTAGATGAATGTAACATTTTATTAAAGTAATTATATGTTTGAACACAATTTTCATAAAATTAATATTGTTGTTCATTCGTTATTTCATTGCATAGGAATCCATATGTCAATACTCAATACGAGTATAGTATATTTTAAACATGATGCCCAATTACTCGTGCAAGGACAACTTAATTGTGATGGAGTTACCATGAGGACAAAGTATATAGCTGTCCTCACTACAATTTTATGGTAATATAGTTCTATTTATAATATTTTTGAAAAAATTAGTTCTATAAAATAATATAAGATAAAATATTAGAGTTTACAAAGTGGCAGAAGGCAAGCGGGCAACAAGCTGCGCCGCTAACCCTTTTTGGATTGAAAAGCCAATACATTTAAAAACTACATATGTTGATCTAAGTGTCATAACATTGCTATGCATAACCCGTTGAACTCGACTGAGTAGCTCTACCGCCTCAGGTGCAAGGAAACCGAATGTATCAAAAGCAAAGGGAATAAACACGTGTTGATTTTCAATGCATGCTTTCTCGTGTTTTGTCACTTTTCCTGAAGCGGCTTTCAAAGCAGCCTGACTCGCTGTGAAACCGCTACTACGTAACCCCACGAGAGGAGAAACCCCGGTCAGATCCACACACGCATGTTTTCCTCCAACCCATCCAAAAACCAAAACGTCGGCCGGTCTAAGTGTAGATCTTCCATCCGACGGGTCTGTTAAAAAGTTTGCAGTTGCTTCTTTCTTGGCGGAGATCCCGGCACATCTACATATGTCAAAAAGAATCCAAACATGCCTTGAAAAAAAACAGGGCATATCGCATCAACCGGGAATAATGGAATCATAGGACGATACTTAAGAATAGTACGATATTCCACCGGTGACATATGTTGACCAAGCCCGTCTATGGGAATAGCTAGTAGAAAATCCTGAGCATGTGGTGCGCGTAGACACTCAAAAACCGCTTTCTGCCTCATAGTCATGTTAAAGTGAACTTCCATATCCTTGACCAATTCGCTAAAAAGGACATTCACCAGTGTTTGTTGGGGTTTAGATGGGACGGTGTCCTTATTAGTGAAACCCCTAAAATCAAAGCTTGGAAGCGTATCACGAAGACAAGCCAAAGCAGAAACATAATCATCATTCATACCACATATGCCACTGTCACGTAATATGTGGTCTTGTAGCACCCAAGATTGGGCCCTCGAGGCTACAAAAGCATATGAGGAAACCAATTTTGTCGAGTACAAACCCAAACCATCAAATCGAATCGATAAAGAAGCAAGTCGCCACTGTAAGTCTACAAAGAATGGTCCACCACAAACCACTATATTCTCGTTTGACCCACGCAGACCTTTGCCAAAAAACAAGGCCGCCTCTTACATGTGTCCAGGTTCACAAGTCCTTAAACCGAAAAAGATTTTGGCAATACCCATACATGATCGAAGCAAAAGAAGCTCACTTTGCGGGTCATGTAACTGTGGAAGAAGACTCATTAAAACAACAGCATTCGCAGCTCTCCTCATAGACAACCCACTAATAAAATTTGCGTCTCTACTAACAGCTCCCCCAAGAAGCTTCACACCCGATCATGGCCTCCGAATATCGACAGGAAATAAATCATCACGAAGCTTCATACCATTACACGAGGGCCAAAATAACTCTGTTTTTTTAATATGAAGTTCAAGACCCAATCCTGGACCACTCACCTTTATAATGTCTTACACTTTGGCAACCTTTTCTGAATCTCCAATAACTGTTCCATCATCAAGACACCAAGCATGAAGAAGAAGCTTGCTGTTATCTTTGATCTTATGTAGAAGAGGGTGAAATACAAGAGCAAAAAGGAGAGGTGCCAACGGGTCTCCTTGTTGCACCCCAGTGGCAGACCAGATATGTGTGTCTCTTATATACAATCTTGATGCCTGGCCATATAAAAAATCTACCCACAAAGAAATAGAGGGACACTTCACCCTAACCCCGTGGATTAATGCCGATCTATCCATAAGGTTAAATTCATACGAGAAATCCAAGTAAGCATTGCAAGAGACCCATCATGATGATATTCACTCAGCACCCGATTGACGCTATGTAAAACAGCCTCGGCGCCACCCGACACTCCAACCCCAAATTGAATATTACTAAGGTACTTTTACATTTCTTTACCCACACCTTTCATAGCAACCTTGGAAACCAAACGTCTCCATATAGTGCCTATGCAATGGGTCGAATCCCCGTTATCTGGTTTAAGGAGTGGCGTTAGAGGAGCACATGCAATAAACTATGCCAAGATAGGTGGACACCTCCCCGCTAACCATAAACTAACGACCGAGGTGATGGCCTTTAAGAGATCTGTGGTAGTAGCAGACCCCTCTCCACATAATGCATCCAAGATATGTTGTGCCCTCAAACCATCTCTACCGCATGAAGTACCTTTAGGAAACGATTTAATGCAATTGAAGATACTATCAATCTCTGCTACAATGGGAGGCTCAGAAAATGTGATGGTTGGGCACGGATGGGGGTGGCTTGTAAGGATGCTTAGCCTCCAAAGCTTTAATGGTATCATCACGATAAGGAGCAACCCCTGAGGATGATAACACTTGTACTGCGACTGTAAAGTGCCCATTCGCAACCTTACGAAGACACTGCTTGACATTAGTACTACCAGTTTCTCTTTCCTCTAGAAAATCACCTCCACCTTGGCCAAAGGACCCAAAAGCAGAATCATCTAATATACTTTTAACCAATGTTGTAATACCATCATCTTTCCTCCACGTAGCCAATGATTTAAGTATAAAACTTTGTTGCAATGATTTTCTATTCCTAGGCCTACGTTCTTGTCTATTCTTCGGCCTATACACCTGCAACATGCATATTGGAAAAAGTAACAACCTGACCCAAACATCAATAAAATCGGGTTGGACAACCACCTTGCAAAGAACTGTTTTCAATGCTTGAGAAAAAGCGAGACGACAACCATGAAGGATACACTTGACAGTAGTAATAGGCGCCATAAAAACACGATCCAGAAGTTGAGCATCCAAAACCAACCGCTCAAGTTCTTTCTGTTACGGGCTTCTTATAAAAGTCAATTCGATATTACTTTGCCCCCATATAAAGTATTCTTTACTTTGTCCCACGTTAAAAAATTTCTGACTCTTCATCTGACGATAAGGCTAATTATATTAAACTACTTTATATTGGTTTAGACAAAGTAGTTTGTTAATGACTACAGTTTGTGTTTATGTGGCTACATAAAAAGCAGTATGTTTATACACAGGCAAAAACGTAAGTCCTTCATTTATATGGTCATTTAATATATAAGACGTGAAACCAAACAAGGATATATATAAAATACGTTACTGTAAAAGGACATATTGGTCATACGTTGTGTCTAAGAGAGAGAGAGAGAGAGGAGTGTATGGGGATGGGGTTTAGTCTGAAAAAGGCTATGTCTAGTAGTAGTTAAGGGAAGAGGTTGCCTAGCTATTGTTATGTTTCACAGAACTGTTAACTCAGAAATATGAGGAACACAGTTTCCAGATTGAGACAGACAGTCAGTGCTCTCAAACAATTCTACAATATCCTGCCCCCACACTTTGTTCTTTTCAACAAACCTTGTTCATATTGTTGATTCATTTTTAATCCAAATATTAAATTAATGTGTTTTGGATCCAAAATCTATTTATCTTTATTGGTTAAGTTGAAAAAAAAATCAATTAGCGAAGAAAAAAAATTTCATTGGAAAAGAGAAAAAAAAACTAAAATAACAGTTAATCTTGGAGTCAACATATAGTGCCATACCTTACTATTATTACTGATTTACATAATAATGATCCGAACAAATAACTTATGTTATAAATTAACAAATTTGAGCCCCTTAATAAATTAATCAGAATAAGATAAGATATAGAAATAAATCTTTGTCTTTTGAAAGTTGCCCTAATTATAATTTAAAATCGAATAAAACTGTTAAAAGAAAAATATGATTATCGAAAAATGATGTATCAAATCGGTTTTTTGGTTCCTACAACTCTTATAATCTCTATTATGTGTATTTAACTATATATTGTGTAATTTTAATTTTATTATTTCACAAAGGATGTAGCAAATCGTATTTTCGGTGATGTATAATGTATAACTGTTTTAATTATTGATAATTTTCTTTAAAACTAAAAGAAATTTGGTTCATATATTTAAAATGTTCAAATAAAGATTTGAAAATTTGATACACACAATAATGTTACTAAAATAAATTGTTACACTTTTATTTAATTCACCCTATTTCACATAACTCTATTTCATATATAATAAAAAGTGTTGCACGATACAAAATAGATTTATTTGATATTTTTGAATTTAAAAAGGGTAAATATGATATTATCAAGTTTAAATGGATAAATATGTTATTTATGTAGGTTAATAGGGGTAAATTTGAAATTCTCCCCTACAAGATATGTTACAATTGTATGTTATTGATATAACAGATAACATATTGCACCATATAAAATATGTTACCATTGCATGTAACATATGTTTGATAAAAGTAATTTTAAATCAGAGAAGGTCAGCTATAAGATTATAAGTTGTCAAAAAAAATTTATAACAGTTTTAAAATTTAAGATGATATAAAAATCTAAACCATGAATTTAACAAATTCTATAATTTACCATATAACTTTTTGTCAAACACATGTAAAAGGATCACAATAAGATAAGATAGAAAACGAAAATCCTACATATGGGTAACGCCTCGTTGTGGGGCGAGAAGAAGCCACTTCGGGTGCTCTAACCAAATGTTAATGATAATATATATTATTGATAAAAGTGTTAATTAAGTTATCTTTAAATTAATTAAATTAACCCTCCATTAATTAGTGTGATCACAATAACATGTAAACAAGATACAAGTTCAAATGAGTAGCATAAGAACACATAGAGACCTCAACAATGTGTCTCTAATTTGATAATTATCCTAATTAAAGAACTATGGAAGTGCATTATACTGAACCATATGATTCCAAGCTTGATTAATTCCATTCCAGTTGTTGATGTTTGCATTCTGATCATTTCCTGCAGCCTCCGGATTAACGTTTAGCGGCGGTCCATAATTGTTGTCAAGAAACCACTCAGTAGCCAAACCACCAACGCTACCATCTTTTCCCATTGAGGATTGTGTTGGTTTTGAAATTTCAAGATTCTGAAACAAAATGGGTTGTAAGCTTGTTTCCTTTTGGTGATATTTCTCATGATTAGTTTCTCCTACACCACTTCCGCTACCGCCACCACTAAACATCGCGGCCAATCGTTGTTGTTGCAGCCTCCAGTGCAAATCTTGGTTTAAAGAACTTAAAGACTCTATAGAAGAAGTAAGATTTGTAAAGCCCATTTCTTGAAAATTAGCTAACCCTCCTCCTCCTGCAGTTTGATTAAACCCTAAACTGGGATCAATATTCATAAAGTGAATATTATTAGTTGGTGTATTTTGTCCATATGAAGAAGAAAACTGGTTAACCCTTGGTGGGTAGGTTAAACTACCAAACTCAAAATCCATGACAGATGGTGAAACACCGTCCAATAATTTTAACCCACAGTTATCTGCTGCTGATGAATCTCCGATTATAAACTTTGAACTACAAGACTTTATGGCCTTCTTGTTCTTCCGGCAACCTCCACCTATAGGGATGTTTCGTAACGCGCCACCTTTCGTCCAATACCGTCTACAAGTCTTGCAAAAGTGTCTTGGTTGGGTAAGGTTGTAATTGTTGAAGTAGCAAAACTTGGTGTTGGTTGAATCACATCTTGGACATTTGAGGGTTTGCTCTGAAGTTGTTTTTCGGGCACCACCTAAGCTTGGATTTTCATCTTTTTTGAGTTGTTTTAATTGTATGTTGTTAGACATCTTAGAAACTGATAGGATAGAGAATATGATTGAAAACCCTAATAGGAAATTTTATGTAAGAGGGGGACAGTTAGGATGTGGGTGATTTGAGTTGCCTTTGGGAGAGGCAAAGATACACACAATTCATGGTTTCATAGGGGTTCTTGTGAACTTCATCATGGAGAATGTGAGGCTTCTACTTCTTTTATGTTTCAAGAAATATAGGCTGTAATTAAAATGGTAAAATCTCAAACAACACATAAAAATAGCTACATAACACACACACGAGAGAGAGAGAGAGAGAGAGAGAGAGAGAGAGAGAGAGAGAGAGAGAGAGAGAGAGAGAAGTACATATATCGATTAGAAAGAAAAGGACTTTGTAGTTGTGGGGTGGGGTGGAATAAAAGACAAAAAATGGGATGATATGATAGTGATCTAGCATGCACAAATCGAGACTTCCACATGTAACCTCCCAACCTACCAAACAACATCACAAAATAGAAACCGGGTAATTAATGAAGGGTAAGAAACAACAACAAGAAAAAGGATGTGTAGAACAAAAGGAAAGAGGCTTTTAAAGTGGTAAGAATAATGTGATTGACAATGTCAAATGGAATGGTTGCATACAAGTGGAGATCGAGTGATGTATGCTCCATCATTCATGAACAATTTTTTCCCTTACTATCTTTTCTGTTTTGAACCGTATAGTAATGAAATTTATGTTATAAAAAATCCTAGCTCGGAGGTAGGGAGAGAACAAATTACAAAGGATCATGGACGATTTTTGTCTGAATGGACTGGTAGTAGGTTAACCGAGTCGAACAAATTTGTAGCAGCTAAAATAAATCGTTTGATTGTCGAGTCTCGAATACACACTTAAGGTGAAGAGTCATGCAACTTACCAACCACAACCACGTAACTTGGTTGGTGTTGTTAAATTTATTAAAAAAGATTGGAGTAAATTGTAATTTTTGTCCTTCAAAACTTTCTATTTTGACTATTCTACCCCTCAACATTTTTTTTGTCCTTAACTTGTTATTTTTTGAGGGTTTTTTTTTTTCTCTACGTCAAGTTATAATTATATTTTATTTATTTTAATTATTTAATTTCTTTTTTTAAATAACTTTTAAATATCTTTTTTTTTTGTTTTTTTTTTGTAATTTTTCAAATATGTTTTTCGACGAACACATGCCAGCGTCGATCATCGTCGTCGTCATCACTACCTTCGTTGAAAATCATATGTGATCTGAAATTATAAATTTTATATGTGAAAAATCACATTTGATTTTTACAAAAAAGAGAAAAAAAAAATTCTTTTGCAATTTATAGGTTGGATACTTTCAAAATTTATGTTTATAAATCACTTATGAATATCAACGGAGAGGTAGTGGTGGCGGTGATGATGATCGACGTTGACGTATGGTCGTCGGAAAATATATGTGAAAAATTATATGTGATTTTAAACATAATATTTGTATGCGAAAAATCACATATAAATTTTCTTTTAAAGAAAAAGGAATATAAAAAGAAGAAGGGAAAAAAATTAAAATAAGAAAATTAAAAAATTAATTAATTAACTAATTAAAATAAATAACAGAAAAATTGTATTTTTGATTATTTCAGTTAGTTCAGTTAACATTTAACGGTAAAAACTAACGATAAGTTGACGATGGGACAAACAAACCGAAAAATAACAAGTTAAGGACAAAAAATGTGAAAAAAAATGAGAGGTAAAATTTACGAATTGGAACGTCTTCAGGCACAAAAATTACAATATACTCAAAAAATTAATTCTATAATTTACTTTCATGTATTTTAAATTTATATAAAATGTAACTTTTTTACTACTTATTCGATACAACCGCTTCGGCCACTAGTTAGGGGAAAAAACGGTCATTAAAACGGTTTTAGAAGTATTGGTAACTAGTTTTTGTTCTAAAAAAAAACATAGACATGTAACTTATTTGTTCCTAAAAATGTCACAAAGTATTGATGACTAATGTTCGGTTTTGGCCGATTTTTATATATAATCAATTGGTAACAATACTATACATACCCAAATAGACCTTGCGTGCTTTTAAATTGTTTATTTCATGTTTTAGGCGAGGTTAAAAGGGAGTGAATTTGATTAGACAGAAATTGTTAGAGATTGCGTCGTGGGTCGCGGGTTCGGATATCCCTTACCCCACCCGAACCAAGAGTTGTATTGTTCTGGTTTTTCGGTTTTGGTTCGAATTTAGGTCAAAACATTATCCATGAATACCCCTATATAATAGTATAGATATAGATATGATATTAATACTTGCATATATTAGTGACAGTAACCTAACCAACTACAATATTAATGATATAGTCTTTATTTGACAATGCAAACCATTTATATTTCGGAAGACCGCATCTCCATCTTCCTTTATCAATGGGACTATATATGTCATAGTATGGGTCTACATTTTTCTTTTATCCTATTTGTAATTTGATATTCCCCTACTTGAAAAATTTACTATTGTCTTGATTATATTGTTCCGACAAAAAAATAGAAAGATATCTACAAAATCGTATTAAAAGATTATAGATAATTTACTAACTACAAGAAAATTGAAATTAAGAGCACACGGAGTGGGTGCATTCTCACTCGTTGTGGGAGTGAGAACGACCGTTATTACACCGTCCCTACTCGTTGTGGGGGCTCGTTCTCGAGCTTGTTTAATTGTTATGTGTTTTTTTTTTCCTTTTTCTTTTTCTAACTGATAAATTAAAAAAAAATAGAGATCAGAAATTGTTACTCATCATATCTCTAAAAACAAAATCATTAATTAAACAAAAATAATAAAGTGTTTTTTTCTTCAAAGAAATGAAAAAAAGAAAAGAAAATGGTGGAATTTTAAAAAGACAAATGTGAGATTTGATGTTTGGAAACCCTAAAAATATGCAAATGTTTGTTCATAGCCTATTGCGCTTTGCAATAACATGAATAACGGGCTTTGTATAACCCCGTCCATAAAACATAGTTTACTACTTTATATATCCATTAAAAAAGAAATTCATTAGTTAAAATGAAATTTAATAGTTAAAATTAAAAAGTTAACAGTTTTTATTTTAATAAAATCTTATATATATCTTATTTAAATGTTTAATTAAAAAAAAAAAAAACTGGATTCTACAACTCCCACAATCACCCATAATCCTTATTATCATACCACCCAAAATCTCAGAATCAATATTTTCACTGCCACATCAGAAAAAGTAATCACAAAATCACCAGAATCGTGATTATCATTCCGGAAGAGTGTTATCAATCCTTATATACATTTTCACCGAGAGATATTAGTTTTGAGTTTTTATGACACTTTTTATATTTGTTACTAAGGGTATCTTTGATAAAAGTGGTTGAATTCAAAGACATTGAGAATCATTATAAATGTTCGATATTAGGATTTAGGTTTGGATATCGAGAATGGAACTCATAGGTTAAAGTTTTTCCCTTTTTTTTCTTGCCCATTTAATTGGATAGGTACGTGATCTATGTGTCTCATATACATTCTCACTTGAAACTCATATTTAACTATATTATAAAGCATTTCCTTCAAACTCTTGAACTCTTAAAATTTAAATAATTGAAATTACTAATCTACCTCTTTTATACTTTTCACAAAATTTATCATTTAAAACAATTTACAATTAGTGACATTTTCTTAATTACAACAATAACTAATAACTAATAATAATTATCTTTATCTTTATTAATATATAAAATATTTTCACTTTTTATCAAAATTTTAAATTTTTAAGTAAAGTATAATAACTAATATATCCCTTAATTAATATAACATATAAACTAATATTAATTTTCTTTAATTAAGTCGATTACTAATTTCATAAAAAATATACATCCATATAAAATAAAGGCAATTCAATTAATTGATATAAACTTTGTAGTCATGTAACCATTATTTTTTAACTTTAAACGTTATTTGATGGAGTAAATTTTCAAATATTTTATTTATAATCTAAATTTTATAAAGTTAGTTAACGGTGTTGTGGTTCTTGTTGCTCTATAATTTTAGGAAGATGGTTATCATCAGAAGTTTATATATTCTTCTATTGGTCACCGATAACTCTTAATACCAATAAGCTGAGTAGTGTTACATTTGATACTTTTAAGGTTAATAAACCTTGTTACCATATTGATTATCCTTTATTACAACATTCAAAAGTATGTGTTACCTAATGGATTCATGGAAACAGACTGAATTTGAATGTCTTGAATGAAAATATTTTTTTCGGCTTGAAAACCAGAACGATAAACGATTAGAAAGCGTAGTGTCTGAATGGATTTTTAATTTGTTGTTGCATCGTAGAAGGAAAATTAGTTTTTTTTACGGAAAACATGAGTTTATACGGGAATATTATTTAGGAAATATATTTAATTCTTTTTTTGATCGAACGTGAGATTATTAGACGTCACTATTAAAAAATTTAAATGACCTAAAAATTAGACCTTTGTTATGTTCTCAAATGAGCTTAATCTTCAAATTAGTCGAATTACCCAAAAAGGTTGAATGATCCGAACTGTCGTTCGTCTAGACTTGTTAATTATTTATGTTTAATTGAGTAATTAGTTAAACATAGCTTGAAACTAAGACCGGAGATAGGTTAATAATAATAATAATAATTACTAAATCTATATTAAAGAAGATACTTGAACTGAAGGAATAAGTAGACTATTAGACTACCGTTGACGTGAAGTCGTTAGATTAAATCTTAATAAACTGTACATGTAGTTGTTAATTCATAACTTTAGGTGGACAAAACGTAGGAAGCCTCCTTGTGTATCTAATATGATTTAATGTCTTGCCATTAGTTATAGGATACGGACCTTGATGGCAAAAATTATCCACATACGTTAAATCACCAAAAACGATAATAAGATTAAATAGATAAATTACGATAACCGAAGTCTAGGTAGATAGTCTAAAGCGAATACATCTTAAATCCATTTGTTAGAAACCTTTGCAAAATTAGTTTTATTCCACGTTTTCTTTAATTAAATTCTTTATTTTAGTTAATTAAATCAATCAAAATTACATTCGTTCGGAACTAAAGCGAAACCCCCTATTTCTACTGCTTTTATTAGTTTAATTATTAATTCTAGTTAGATTAAATATAAAAACAATGTTTCGATACCGGACTTACTGAGCGGCTATATTATTATACGATCGGGTATTCTTGCCTATATTGTGTGATAATCTAAACTTTACTAAAATTCTATTTTTAAACATATTATATAAACACAATTTAACACATCACTTGTCCTTTTACATTCTGGTGGTTTCCTTGCATCCAAACACTCTCATTTTATTAATATTCGATTAATTATAGTATATCTTTAAACAACTATCTGTGTAAACCTTTAGTTTAATTAGTAATTTTTAAAGTTAAACGGGTCTTGAGTTAGGGATCGTATGGAAACTAGGATTTGTGCAAGGAGTGTAGGGTTTTATGATGCTGGAAGTGGGTCTTATTCCTTATAGCAATGGTTTCGTACGATGACCTTCAATTCTTGAACACTTTGGCTCATTTTTTATTGTTTCTTCCTTGTTTTGCATGATTATATATTTCCAAGGTGTTGAATTCCTAAATTACAGTAACAATTGAATTTAGATAGATAATGTTTAGCTTATATGTTAGGTGACCAAAATGTGATGGATTATACACGCTTATAACATGTCGTTTTGTGTGTTATCAACTCTTCAAGAAATTTACGTAGAAGAATCGGTGATTAATAAGATGAAATGTTTGTTTCAGTGATTACTAGCAGGAAGTAGTTGTGTGTAATGTTGTTAAGATCGAAATCTTACCATACGTAGTTATTATGTCTGTAAGATTTGGATGACTAGTTCTGATCAAGACGAAAGACTCCACTCAAATGTCACAATATGTTTTTTCATATTATGTTATTCATATCAAAAACCAAATGTGTGGTAAATTAATACAAATTTTATGTTTAGACATAACAGGGATAGTCGAACACAAATTTTAGGGATTCAATCATTAGAAGGCCCGTAGTAGCGGTTAGCCTATTAGCTTTTTCTTGAACAATGTTGGCGTATTTGATGTTATTTTTAATAATATAACTTAAGTTAGGTAATATCGGTTCTGATAGACATCTTATTATCACGATATATACCATATGTAGATTTTATGTTTGGAAAGACCCTATGCAAGATCGACACATGTATGTGATGAACATCGTAAAATCGTAAGATCTTAAAATCAAAATGTAGATCTTAACAACCTTTACTGTATCCGGTAAACAACAATCACATTATAAAACACTTACTGTAACTCTTGTTATCGATAAACATATTCTAGAATACAATTCCAGTTCCAGAAAGTAGTTAAACAATTGCGAATCTATACGCAACTTCTTAACGGAATTAGTGCACTCGAAGGATGGACCAGTGACTACTGAAAGCTTTGTGACCAAACCGTCTATATAACCATATTTGAGGTCATCTAAAGCACCCTCCAGGCACTCGATGGCAAAATCATTAACTTCGTTGCAAGTGTGCTTTATAGAGTCTTTAGATATCCTAGAAAAACCTAAGTCCTTGAGTGTTTTTACAAGATCATCAATCATATGTTTCCCTTTCGTTGCTATTTTTAGGGTTTCATTGATTGCATTGATTGTTGCTGATGGCCAAGCCACGGCACCATTGATGATTGAAGTGCACAACGTTTTGTTTTCGGTTGCTCTACAGAGGGGATTTATGTCACTCGAAAGTCGTGGTGTGGCGTTCATCAAAGGTACAATTGTGGCTATTAAGACGGAGAAAATGGCTAGCGAGAAGAAAACATTTCTATTTACCATGTTGGTGGGTAGCATTAGCATCTAGGAAAGTTTATGAAACAAATTATGAGTTAAAACAAAACATATCAATTACTTTCAATTTTAATTTAATGTGGCCAGATCAGTTACATAGTCATAAAACACTAATGTTGTTTCATTTTTAAATTTATTACCAAGAGAAAAGATACAAATATTTTTAAATTTATTACCAAGAGAAAAGATAAAAATTTGAATTCTTTTAACGCTTTTAAAAATCTTTACTATATTATAAAACATTTCCTCGATACTTTTAATCCCTTAAATTTTAAGTAATTAAAATTATGTATTTATCATTTATACCCCTAACAACATATAATCATTTAAAACATCTTATTACAATTAATGTTAGTTACTAAAATTCTAACTATATAAATTAAATAAAAAGAAAGAAAAAAGAATAGGTTAAACATGTAGAGTTACATGTCTTTAATTACTACAATAACAATAACTAAAGTACTCCAATATCTATTAGCCATTTTCGTATAATAAAACTACTTTTGTGTTTTGTTAAAAATAATATTAATATATTGATTAAGAAATTTATAATTGTAATCCAAAACTCCTATGTGAGTCCATGTCACTATTAATGAGATTTATTTTTAAACCAAGTGGGACAAATGTTTGGTCAAATTCATAAACAAGTTTGATTACAAACTCTACAAAAACTAATAAAGCTTGATAGAGTATGGGAAGTCGAAAGAGGTTTAACTTGAAAATGATACTTTAGTTTTTTTTTTTGTTTTTTTTTTCTTTGTAACTTTTTGTAATAATATAATTTAAATACAATGTTAATTAATAAGTTTGAAGATTTTGGTTTGATTGTAAAAAGGTTATTTCTTGTTATGAGTGTTTCTCTATTATTTTTTACACTTTTTTTCTTGCAGCCAATAGATGTTTTCTAAAAATTGTAAGGTTGTAGTAACTCATGTTTCTACAAATTGATAAAAACTTTCAACAAGATAGTTTGTGAGTAGCTCGACAAAGGGTTATATATATTTCGATATCAAGTTGATGATTTTCTTTTTTAATCTATTGGTCTAACTGTAAAGGTTTGCCTATTCACTTTGTTTTGTAAATGGCAATGATGATGTTCACTCGCCAACTATAGGTAGAAACTAGAAAAATTCAAGCTGAAAAAAAGTTTTGTTCTTTTCAAAAGACCTAAACAAGTTCTATGGATTGACCCAAACATGTTGCTATTCAAAATAAACTCTAAAAGCAATATCACCAATGCACAAAGCCACAACACTGCTCCAAGAAACAATGCTCAAAGCAAAGTTTGCCCCAACAACAGTATTTCGAGTAACAATGTTTACAACATGAACAATCTTCCCTTAATTATTACACATAAGTACGTAACTTATCTTCTAAAGAACATTTCTATGTCAAGAGAGATAACATATGAAAATACAGATGTATTAGTGAAGTTGCAAAAGATTATAAGCAGGACAAAGTATACACTTCAAATGTTGTTTATCTAAAAGTTTTACGTGATGAATAAATTACATGTGTTTCAAAAGTTATTGTTATTCTTTTGAATGGATTTTGTATTTTCACTTTTCAGTTATCATTATAATTTTAATTCTTTTTCATGTTTTTTTTCATTTTTATCATTCTATATATTAAGTTTCCGTAATCATATTCCTTAATGTAATTTAAAAAAATATACTTTTTTATCCTCCGCTGCAACGCGCGGATAACATACTAGTTAAAATATTAATTGAAAACAAATTTCACGATGAGTAATGTAGAGACTTTTGTAAATGAATTTTGATTTTTGACATAAAAAAAATGTCGTAGACGACTCTCTAGCTATTAACACGCGAAGCTTTTCCATAAAAATAAACAAATAAATAAATAAAAACGGACACAAAACGATTAAGACACAACCACGCCTCACTCCAAATATCACGTGATGTAATTACAAAGGTGATAAAGCTAAGATACTAGAAAAACCTATTATAGCCCATGAAAGCGTATGTTGCGACTTTAAAGTTAACACATTATATTGTTTTAATAGAGCAACGAAGGATACAACAAGCAATATTGTTATATTTAACTAAACTAAAGTCTGTTGGAACATAAGGTATCAACAAATAAACATAAATCAACATTACTTGTACAAATCCTTAAGATTAACTAATGAAACGTGAACGTATAAGGTTGAATTGGGATTCGTGAATGCAACTTAATGCAAAACTTTTCTAATGGCGTTGCCCCATACTCGTTAATATTCATGGTTTCTTGTATAATTCTACTAATATTCCACTCCTTTCAACAATTGAATAAAGAAAAATTCACACTTAGGACATTCTCAAAAATAATAAATATCTGATCAGATCCTTCATACTCAAAGCCATTCTGAAAAACATCCATATATCCTTAGATTCAATTAGAAGTACCAAACTCGACCGAAACCACAAAGAACGGGTTAAATGAATGATAGTTTTCTTTTCTTGGGTTGATGTACCAAGAGGGTCCAACGAGTCAAGAAAGGGTTTCAGATTAATTTAGTTTGCTCTTATTATAAGTTTAGATTCATTGTTTACGGAGTTATTTGAATTACTTTCGTCGATCCATGAACGGGGGTAAAAGAATCGTTAAGGATGGCAAATTTGTGATCAATAACCTTTTGCACATAGAATATATTAATGTCACAAAGTTTATCAATCACAAGTATATTGTTATTAACGGATGCAAGCTTTTCAAGTAGATCACGGCCTTTAGCGCTAATCCACTGTGTCCTCGGAAACTTATAAATTATGATTTCTTACACATCCATAAAACACCCACATTACAACTTGAAATAGATGTAAAACATCCACTCATGAAAATAGAGAGACCAAACGATATTTTTATTACAAAGGGCAAAGGTGAAATGCATTACAACAAACTTTTCCACGAAAAGGAGAATCAACTTAACATAGAAGAACTAAAACAAACAGAGCCAACAAGAAACCAAATTTTTTTAGACCTCATTGGCGGTCAGCTTATGGAGCCTTAAGTGAATTGGCCACATCAATAACAAACCGATATCTAACATCGGACTTCAAGAGGCGATCCACTGCAGTGTTCACGTAGTCTATTGGGACAACCTCTATATCTGCAGTTATTCCATGCTTTGCAGCAAAATCGAGCATCTCTTGTGTCTCTTTTATCCCTCCGATACTACTACCACCCACCATCTTCCTCCCTGTCAAAGTGTTAAGTTTGATCAGATCTCATATGTTTTAAGCTGTTTCGTTGGTGTCATAATACTTCGTCTAATTATACAAGAAATTCAATGAAATGTAAATATGTTTTTGACAAATATATACGTAAAAAACATATAAGTGTTATTCTGGTAAATGCTTATATCTGTTTGCGCTTATAATGTCATAGTTATGGAACAATCACATATACGAAAATATTTTGTTGTGAAAGCCTACCCATAATCAATGGAGATGCTGGTAGCTCGTGGGGTTTCTCGGGCACACCAACAAGTACAAGCTTTCCATCAGGTTTGAGAACATTAATAAATGGCAGAATCGGATGATTTGCTGACACGGTATCTAAAATACCATCCAATGTGCTTGTTGCAGCCTATTCCCATAATCAACAAATTAAACCCATGTTAAGCTAGTAATTTTCTCCAATTTCAATACAAGAAGAAGGGAAACAGTAATCGATCAGTAATGAGTAATGACCTGCATTTGGTCCACGTCTTTGCTAACAATGAAATGGTCAGCTTTAAGTCCCTCGATTGCTTCCTGCTTCTTGGCAGCGGTGGTACTAAAAACTGTAACTTCTGCCCCAAACGCCTTAGCCATCTTCACAGCAATATGACCAAGGCCACCAAGACCAACGATGCCCAGCTTGGTACCAGGCTTGTCAAGTCCATAATGTTTGAGGGGGCTGTACGTTGTTATCCCAGCACATAGCAACGGAGCACCAGAATCGAGTGGCAAATTATCAGGCCAATGCAGCACGAAATGCTCATTTGTAACCATGTGATCAGAGTAGCCACCGTATGTAAGTGTCCCATCAAAATAAGGTACGGCATAGGTTAAGATCATTTTAGAGCAGTATTGTTCAAGATTAGAATCACAGCTTTGACATGATCTACATGATCCTACCAAGCATCCAACCCCGACTATTTCCCCAACTTTGAATTTCACTACTTTGCTGCCTACTTCTGTGACCACACCCACAATCTCATGCCTTCAGTTATCATTAATAAATATATTAGTTCAACATGAATTTATGTATTGATCTGTGTGTTTACGAAGCATCACACACGTTTGAATGTATAAATAATTGGATGGCCTCGATCATACTTTTGGTATATTGTGACATAATAAACTAACAATCAATTCAGTTATAAGTGGTTATCAGCTAAATACTACGGCGTAAATAAGTACTTTGTGAACCATACTATTAACTAAGTAACATATATGAATTCGTACCCTGGAACAACCGGATAAGTCGTCATACCCCATTCATTCTTAGCAAAATGAAGATCCGTATGACAGATTCCACAATACAAAACTTTGAATCTTACGTCGTTATCCTCTGTTGCCCTGTTAGAAAACAATAAGCATCAGCACAACCAATGTAAAAACTCAGAAATAATGCTAACTAGTTAGTTCCAAAATGACTGGAAAATAATTATAAAGTTTGCTCTAGCTGATTCAGTTTGTGCACACCTTCGGGAAAAAGAAAGGGGGACGAAGTGTCCTGCAGTGTCGCATGCACCATAACCGTAAGACTTGATGGGATGCTCATTCTCAGGTGATTTCGCCATTTTTCAAGTTTGTATTTGATGAAAGTGTGTATTTGCATTTTGAAATGCGGAGTATGAAGGGAATTTAATAGCTACTAGTTAATACTAATGACGGGGGCGATGACCTCACAATGACATACTTAATATACATTCATATTTGGAGTTTATGTTAATTCACAAACATTTTATCAATAGAAAAACAATAATGATTACATTCAAGTCATTAGTTGTACCTAAACAATTAGAGGGGCGGCTCTATGTTATTATGTTAATTGACACACCAATTAATATTGGTTAGTAGTTTATCCAAATGACACTCGCACACATATAATGTCAAAGTAGAAAAAACCTAACGAGAAAATTGTCTGTGTATGTCTTCAACTTGACACGTTATTCTTTAGTATACACCGTATTCTCAAAAGTTCTATTGAATATCATATATTGACTAATTTATTCTTTCGAGTACGCGCGGCGTGGTGACCTTTTATCCACAAAATGTCTACATGTAACAAGTTAATGACGTTTTTGTCCACTTCAGCTTCCACGTAGGACTTTTGTCCACCTCAGCTGCCACGTAATTTACCTATTTTATACCCAATTTTATAAAATCCTTTTCCCAATTTCTCTTCATATAATCTCTCTCTCTCTCATTTCTCAATTTCTCTCTCATCACACCCACTCTCTAAATCTTCCACCGATTAATCACTCCTTTATCTATCAATAATAATAAATTCCCAATTCATGTTCTTGATTGAAGATTCTTATTCCCACTTGGGCCTTTTTTATTCATAGGTTCTAGAGTTTTAATTTGTGAATGAAGATTCAATTTTGAAGGTTTTTTTTGAAGAAATAAGAGGTAAATCGATCTGGGTTGGAGATTTACATCTATGTCCTTACAAAACTTCAATATTACGGCAAATTTCTCATATATATCCAAAATATTACGGCAAATTTCTCATCTATGTCCTTTCTAAAACATGAAAATTTCTCATATATATCCAAAATAATAAATTAATAATATTTAAATAATTTTAATATTTAAACTATTCATCTAAATATTAATTAAACTTTTTACTCAAGTATGTTAGGTTTAATCCAACATTAACCAATGTATCTCAATTTCATAAACTCGCAATATAGATTTAAAAAAGATTGATTTCTATAATTTTGAGCATTAACCGGAATAAAAAGGTTGAAAAACTTCCTCGTCTTGATTGATTAATGTTTTGTAATATATGTTTAAAACAATTTATTCATTGAATTTAATCTATTCAGTTCATTCGATATTTGATTAGTCATTGACATATTTGTTTAAATAAGCATTTGGATTAGTTTTATTGATTTTCTTCAATAATTTAAAATATTAAAATCATTTAATTAATATTTAGATGAATAATTTAAATATTAAAATCATTTAAATATTATTAATTTATTATTTTGGATATATATGAGAATTTTTCATGTTTTGGAAGGATATTAACGTAATTTTGATTTTTACAATGACATTGACGTAATATTAAAGTTTTGTAAGGACGTAGATGTAAATCTCCCTTTCTTATTTCATTAAGAAAGATTCGATTTTTTTAGATGTGAACGGTTGGGTCTTCATCATCATCGTATTAGTGTTACAGATGTAATAGATTTGTTAGGGTTCGTAATGTTTAGTTTTTATTTGATTTGTTACAGATGTAATAGATGTGTAGTCCATTCGCTGTTTTTGTTCAGATCCAGGTCCAATTTTATTATTTTAATCAATTTTATTATTATTATTTTGATAATGTTTAGTGTATTTGATTTATTTGTTGTTACATTGATATGTTAAATATCAAATTATTTGCTTTTTCCGACAAAGCCAATCGATCATACGGAGATGAATTTTTGGGACAGATCTGATTATGATGATGATGAATAAAATGTCAAATGGGTTTTGTTTATTTTTTTCTAGTTTTGTTTTTGAAATATGTGAAAATGGTGGAGGTGGATTTGTGTATTTGAAACTATGGTTAAAGAAACCATGGTTAATGTACTAGTGGTTAGCTGACATGGCGTCAACGTGTCAAAGTCAAAAGGTCAATTTTGAATTGTAACCAGTAACCGGTTCCAAAGGTTAAACACGTACTCGAAAGAATAAATTAGTCAATATATGGTACTCAATCGAACGTTTGAGAATACGGTGTACACAAAAGAATAACGTGTCAAGTTGAAGACATACACAGACAATTTTCCCTATTTTAACCAATAATTTATTGTCGAACTGGTAAAAATCTGTTCATCTAGACAACTTTAGTAGAGAATAAAGTGTCATGAATTTTGATCACATTATCATTATAATTTTGTTTTTTTATCCAAAAATCATAAATTTAAATATTATTAAAATGTGTGTGTATAAAAGTAAAATTAAAACTTTATTAAATATTAAAAAATAATAATTTCGTAAATTATTTTATAGACACATGTCATATAATATATGTTTACCATCGTATTTTGTCATTTTTTGATAAGTAATCTCAATAATTGATGATACGAAAATGTATTTGTCATTAAAAATTAATTCTAAATGAGGGAGTCAATTACTTTTTTTTCCCTCCTAAATCAATGTATATAATGATGATATAACATATGCGACACCTAACTGTAAAAAAAAAAAAAAAAAAAAAGAAAAAAAAAAGTTCACAATTAAGTTAAATAAAAAAAAGAGATTTCAAGTTAAAATTTCATACAATGGCAACTTATTAATAGAACATACTAGAATACTATATGTTATATGTATCCACGTATAGGTTCCTTAACAATACGTATATTGTATTGTATATCTATTGGGAGATTCTACTTTGCGCAGTGACGAAGCCAGGATTTCTTATCAGGGTGGTCCAAATAACTTATCGGCTAATAAAATGTAACAAACTCACGTTGAATTTGTTCATCTAGAAAGTACCCATCTACTGTTTAAATTAACAAAATAATCTAAAAATTAGATTTTGAACTGGAAGTATGATCCTTTGTTCAATATGTGAAACTAGCTCTCATAATTATAGTATTAACTATAAACTTGAAGAGCCACCAACGAATACAATTTGTTATTTGCCGTCTCTATATTCGGTTACCTTTTTATGAATCATTATCTTCAATTTTATTGCCTTTCGATATCGTGCATAGTGATCTTTGGACCTCACTAGTTCTAAGTTCAAGTGGTCATAAATATTATGTGTTGTTTTTAGATGATTACTCTTATTTTTGGTAGACATTTCTTATTGGGCGTAAATGATAGGTTTATTTAATCTTTCTTTCTTTCAGTACTTTTATCAAAAATCATTTTGCAAAACATATTAAAACTTTTCATGACAACAACACTGAATATAACAATCCCTCCTTTAAATCGTTTTGTCATCAAAATGGTATGGTTTTCTGGTTTTCATGTCCACGCACCTCTTCTCAAAACGAAAAGGCCGAAGGCAAGATTCATACTATTAATAATATAATTCTTACGATTATGGCCCACTCGTCAATGCCCCCCAACTTTTGGCATTGCACACTTCAAATGGCTACATATTTACTAAATATTCTTCATACCAAAGTCTTCTCCAATTACTCACCAACACACGTACTTTACACGTACTTTATCATCGTCAACCGGAATTCAAACACCTCAAAACTTTTGGTTGTTTCTGTTACCTGCTTTTTCCATCACAGCCATAAATAAATTACAAAAACGGTCCACTCCTTGTGCTTTCCTTGGATACCCCCTAGTCATCGTGGTTACATATGTTATAATTTGTCTACACATGAAATAATTCTCTCTCATTATGTTCTTTTTTATGAGTCAAAATTTCCTTTTTTGACCCCCCACACCCCTCCCTAGACTTTCAAATTTCTCACCGATGATTTTAATCCTCTATTTTACACTTGCTCATTTCCTCCACATACACCCTCCCTCAAATCCAACAACTCCACCGAGCCCACCCCCACCACCTAATACAACTCCTACTTCCGAGAACCCACTTCTTCTTCACAGGCTGGCCCAAACTCTCAAGCCCAACAGTCACCACAAACTCCTTCGGTGGCCTAGATATCGCGACCATCTACCCAGTCTTCTTTACTAAATTCCCCGCGCTCTAGAACTAATTGGCACCTCATGCTTCCCTACTTCCATCTCGGTCTGTAGTTACTCAAAGCATGCACGGGATCTTTAAACCAAAATTTCATTTTAATCTTATTGCTTCTTCCACTATACTTCGTTCTCTTATTCCTTAACACCTAGAGACGCCTTATCCAATCCTAATTGGAAATCCGCTATGACTGACGAGTTTGGTGCTCTTATTAGTAATCTTACGTGGGTTTTATTACCCTCGTACTCATGATATGCATGTAATTAGGTGTATGTGGTTATATCGTCACAAAAGACATTCTAACGGTACTTTTCAGAGGCATAAAGGTCGTCTTGTTTGTGATGGCAGGTCTCAACAGGTTGGCATGGATTATAACGAAGCTTTTAGTCCGTTTTTTAAGTCGGCACCATACACATGGTTCTCAGTCTTTATCTAAAGATTGGCCTATTCATCAGTTGGACGTTAAAAATACACTTTTGCATGGATACTTACATAAAACCGTATATGCATCAACCCATGGGTTTTTGTCACACCCCTCTAACACGGAATGTGAGAGCTGGAATATCATTACACGGTTATAATAAAAATAAACGGTTCAAGTCATTGCATTAAAATAAAATAGTTCATAATTCGAAATCAACCAAGCAGTTTAAATGTTTAACACAAGTACAAAATACAAAGTTCAAAATAAATTCCCAAAATAACAGGGTGTTTCCCAAGGTTCGCCACACGTGACCATACCGACCCTTCCTTGCCATGCATCTCGACACTTATACTAATTTCCTGAAACATAAGATAAAGTGTCAACTACATTGAGTAGTGAGTGAGTTACAGTTTTGAGTCTCTCGATAAAAGTTTCCAAAAATAGAAATATATATATATATATATATATATATATATATATATATATATATATATATATATATATATATATATACATATATATATATATATATATATATATATATATATATATATATATACGTCATAAGTAAAAAGGAACGGAGCGACGCTAGATCATATATATATATTAAAGAGTTTAGTACACACGTAAGTAAAATAGAACTCGTATAATAAAAGTTGAAGCGGAATCCATCGCTAAAATAAAGTATATGCGTAGGCAATATGTGCTTAACTAAATTAGTAACTTGAAACAATCACTTGGCATAATATAAGGTAAGTCTACACTAAACCGATTGTCTGGTCAGATCTAGCCCCAAATGTTTCATTGAGTTTCCACCTGAATCTAGTAATATGTGCTTGGGTCGCGAACCCTGAGCAAGGAGTGACCTCTCCTAAGTATCGATACCCATAATACTAACGACTATTGCTAATAGTGTGTAAAGTTTCGAACCAAAAACGGGGCAACTGAGTTCTGTTTCTAAAAATAGTAGTAAGCACTTACGGTTTATATTTTCATCAAGGATTGGTCTCTTACAAGTAGCCTAAATTTAGTTTAGCCAATTAAGGGGCACTAACACATAATACGCATATTAGTTTCAAAGTTTCACAAGTTTCCATAGTTTCCAAGTTTCACAAGTTTCCAAGGATTTCCAAAGTTTCCAACGTTTCAAAAGTTCAAAAGTTTCATACGAGTTTCACATGTTTCAAAAGTTTTAAAGTTTCATACGAGTTTCACATGTTTCAAAGGTTTCAAAGTTTCATACGAGTTTCACATGTTTCAAAAGTTTCAAAGTTTCATACGAGTTTCACATAGTTTCAACAAAGTTACATAAACATACAATCTTATGTTTCCCCCAAATAAGTAATTTAAAACAGTAAAAACATAGTGGGGTTGTAACTCACGGGTTGCGGAGAAAAGATACTAATAAGCGCGGAGGGAGCGGAACGCGTCGGGAATCAACGATGACCTAAAACACCGGAATAACGTATTTATTATTAGTATGATTTAAGTTATGTTAAGTTCCAATTTAACATTTTTAAGCTTAAATCTTTATACCTTAGATTCTGTCCCAAAGTCTTATTACGGGAAAATTATGTGATGATTCGTGTTCGAGTACGTTTTAAAGTCCGATAAGTCCAATTAAGTCCAAAAAGCGTCAATGTTCGAGATCAATATGTTTAAGTTACAAAAAGGTTAAGTTACTGAGTTTAAGTATAGTTTACGGTGAAATTTGGGCAGCGCTTCCGCGCTATAAAAATTAGATCCATTTTCAAAACACTTTCCCGCTTTAAACATGCAATTTAACCAATATAAACGATAATACAAACGTTTTTAGTCCTCAATCTTTCCCAGACAGTTTCTTTATTAAAAACAGTAAGCTTTTCAAAATATACAATCTGTGGTAACTTATTTGGACTCATTTTCACGTTTAAAGCTCTTAAAACGACGATTTGTGTGAACAGCAGGATCCAGACAGCGGCTGGAGATACTCAGCCGCCGGCTGGACCTTAGCCGCCGGCTGAGTGTCTCCAGCCGCCGGCCAGAGGCCTTCGGCCAGTTTCTAGATTTCGATATTTTTCGATTTTTAGCCCGTTTTAGTGTTAGATTCGAACATGCAAACTTTTATTTATCAAATATATGTATTTTTAAGCAAAAGTCAGAGTTTCTTTCGGATTTATGTGTTAAAATTGTAGATCTATTAGAAAAACCCGTTTTTAAGTAAGAAAACGTTTTAGATTTTTATAAAAACCATATCTCAGTTTATAGATCGTCCATGCAAGTCAATATTTAAGTAATAAGAGTAAAATAAGAGGGTTTTACCGAAGGAAAATGTTTTGGATCGGTTGGATGAGTTTCTAGCTTCAAAATGTATGCAAACCTTCTTCAAACCCGATTTTTATGCTTCTCCTTTGATACCCTTTACTTTAGGACGATTTTGTATAAGTTTGGATGGTCGATTTATGTGTTTTAAGGACTGTGAATGGTGTTATGTTTCTGTATTTCTTTGAGTTCTTGAGAGCAATGTAGAGAGATTTTAGAGAGAGAGAGAGAGAGAGAGAGAGAGAGATTAGTGTGTGTGTGTTTGAAAATGAAGTTGGAAGTGAAAAATGGAGTAAAGGACTGGCCTAGGGACTCACATTTCGTCATAAATGGGGTCCAATCCCGTTTAATTATGTTGGTCCAATCAAATTACATGCAAAAATGAGTCAACATCCACTGGACAGCGGGTTTCAGCCGCCGGCTGGCCATATCCGGCCGCCGGCTGGGCCTCAGCCGCTGGCTGACAGCCTTCAGCCGTCGGCTGGAGGGCTTTTTCCAGCTCGGTGACGTTTTAAGTTTTCCGTTGTTGTTAGTTGAGGACCAGAATCTTATTAGTTTCCGTTATGAACTTAGTCAAGTTCTTGTGTAGTTTATTTGGTGTTAGGATTTATAAGTTGATTCCGACTTTGGTTCCGACAAAATAAAGACTCAACAAGTATGAACTAGAACAATATGAACACAATAACAAGAGTACTAGAGATTCGAACCGATATAGTAACTGAGAATCACCTGAATTTTAGACGGTTGTCACAGTTTTCGTGACATAGATCATCCAGATTATGTTTGCTGATTAAAAAGTCATTATATGGTCTCAAACAAGCTCATCGAGCTTGGTATCAACGATTTGCGAACTTTGTTTCAAGTATTGGTTTTCACATAGTAAATCAGATCACTCGTTTTTCATCTTCAAACACGGTAATGAGGTTGCTTATTTACTTCTTTATGTTGATGATATTATCCTTACAGCTTCTTCAGATCATCCTCACATATCTATCATAACACTTCTTGCTAATGAATTTGCGATGAAAGACCTTGGCTCACTCTCTTCCTTTCTCGATATTAATGTTACACGAACTCCTGATAATATCTTTTTGTGCCAACGCAAATATGTTGAAGAAATCATCGAACAAGCGGGAATGAGTTCCAGCAAACCCACCCTACGTCGGTTGACGCGAATAGTAAACTCGAATCTTCTTTATGTATTTCCTATGATAACCCTACACTTTATCGTAGTTTGGCAGGTGCACTACAATATCTCACGTTCACAAGGCCCTACATTTCCTATGTTGTTCAACAAGTTTGTCTTCATATGCATGCACCACATGACATACATATGAATGCAATTGAAACGAATTTTACGCTGTCTTCGGGGCACTTTTGATTATGGATTATACTTATATAAGTCATATACTTCCAAGTTGGTTTCTTATACTGACGCATATTAGGCAGGTTGTCACACTACTCGAAGGTCTACTTCTGGTTATTGTGTGTTTCTTGGGGAAAACTTACTTTCTAGGTCTTCTAAACGTCAACACACGCTTTCTCGATCTAGTTTTGAAGTCGAGTATCGTGGTGTTGCAAATGTTGTTTCAGAGTCTTGTTGGCTTCGTAATATCTTATTGGAATTGCATTTCCCCATTACCTAAGCTACTATTGTTTCTTGTGATAATGATAGTGCAATATATCTTTCCGGGAATCCCGTTAAACATCAAAGTACCAAACACATTGAAAATGGATATCCACTTTGTTCGAGAAGAGGTGGCTCGCGGTGAATTTCGAGTACTTCATGTACCTTCTCGATACCAAATTGCACACATTTTTACAAAAGGTCTTCCCCGCGTTTTATTTGACAATTTCAGAGACAGTCTCAACATTCGGACACCTCTCGCTTCGACTGAGGGGGTGTAATAGAACATATTAGAATACTATATGTTTATAAAAGATTTATGTATATCTTTTAGTTAATATGTATCCACGTATAGGTTCCTTAACAATAGGTATATTATATTGTATATATATATATATTGGGAGATATCAATGAAAATAATCAACTGATTCAATATTCAATTCTATTACTTATCTAAAGTTTACGGGTTTTTTTTTATGAAAAACAAAGTTGGTTAATACGATGATAATTTGGTCAAAGTTCATTACATTTATAATAATTTTCCCACCTGGAACTCGAGGGGCTTCCTTCGGTTATCGGCGTAGCTCTTCTGCCGAGTACGGGACGTCTTCAGTCGCTCTCTGATAGTGGTGATCTTGTCGATGGTTTCCTGAACGATGTCGAGCCTTGTGAGTTGTCGATCACCGGCTTCTAGCCAACAAAGCGGCGACCGGCACTTACGTCCATATAAGGCCTCGAACGGAACACACTTAATGCTAACGTGATAACTGTTGTTGTATGAAAACTCGACCAAGGGAAGGTGAGTATCCCAACTTTCTCCGAAGTCAACTACGCATGCTCTAAGCATATCCTCAAGTGTTTGGATCGTCCTTTCGCTTTGACCGTCGGTTTGAGGGTGGTAAGCGGTGCTAAGGTCTAGTCGCGTCCCGAGAGATTTCCGAAGCGCGTTCCAAAAGCGGGACGTGAATCGACTGTCCCTGTCAGAGATGATGGAGAGAGGTGTTCCGTGGCGAGAGATGATCTCATTGATATAGATTTGCGCGAATTTCTCCATCGAGTGAGTTTCTCGTACCGGTAAGAAATGAGCAGACTTCGTCAATCGGTCCACAATTACCCAAATGGTGTCGTTGCCTTTTGCCGTCCGGGGCAGCTTTGTAATGAAATCCATGGAGATTTGTTCCCACTTCCACATAGGAATCTCCGGTTGCTGCAGTAGCCCTGAGGGTTTCTGATATTCCGCCTTGACCTTGGAGCAAGTAAGGTACTTGGCCACGTACAAGGCGATATCCTTCTTCATGCCCGACCACCAATAATACTCCCTAATGTCCTTGTACAACTTATCAGATCCGGGGTGGATGGAGTATCGGGAACGGTGGCCCTCATCCAAGATTAGTTTGCGAAGTTCTTCTGATTTCGGAATCGAGGCTCGACCCTTGAAATAATGAATTCCTTCGGATTTGAGTTCGAACTCCTTCTCATGATTGTGCAATGTTTCTCCCTTTAAGTTCTCGGGTTTCAACGCTTCTCGCTGAGCCTCGGCGATTTGCGTTTGAAGATTTTTTTGAATCTGAATACCTAATGCTCTAACCCGAGATGGTCTTACCCTTTCCTTCCGACTCAGGGCGTCTGCTACTACGTTTTCCTTACCCGGGTGGTACCTGATCTCGCAATCGTAGTCACTCAGCAATTCGATCCATCTCCTTTTCCTCATGTTGAGCATCTTCTGGTCTAGAATGTGTTGAAGACTCTTATGATCCGTGAAGACCGTGCACTTAGTACCATACAAGTAGTGTCTCCAGATCTTTAATGCAAATACGACTGCTCCCAGCTCCAGGTCGTGGGTAGTGTAGTTCTGTTCGTGCACCTTGAGTTGCCTTGAAGCGTAGGCGATGACTTTATCTTTCTACATAAGGACACACCCAAGTCCTTGATGGTATGCATCGCAGAATACCACGAAGTTATCCGTACCCTCCGGTAGAGACAAAATCGGTGCGTGGCAGAGCTGGTGTTTAAGTTTCTGGAAGGATTCCTCTTGCTTCGTACCCCAAACAAAATCCTTGTCCTTCTGAGTGAGCTCGGTGAGTGGCTTAGCGATCTTCGAGAAATTCTCGATGAACCTTCGATAATAGCCGACCAATCCTAGAAATTGACGAATTTCCGTAGGAGTCGTCGGGGCTTGCCATTTCCCGATCGCTTCTATCTTAGCCGGATCTACATGGATCCCTTCTTGGTTGACCACATGACCAAGGAAATGTACTTCCCGAAGCCAAAATTCACACTTAGAGAATTTGGCGTACAGTTTCTGATCTCGGAGGAGTTCTAAGATGAGTTTCAGGTGTTTCGTGTGATCCTCTTTGTTTCTCGAGTAGATAAGGATGTCATCAATGAACACAATCACGAATTTGTCCAAATAAGGTCTGCACACCCTGTTCATCAAGTCCATGAACACCGCTGGTGCGTTGGTTAAACCAAATGGCATGACAAGGAATTCGTAATGACCGTAACGAGTACGAAAAGCGGTTTTAGGAACGTCGGTATCACTGACACGAACCTGATGATAACCCGAACGGAGGTCGATTTTCGAGAAATAAGTTGCACCATGCAACTGGTCGAAAAGGTCATCGATCCTCGGGAGTGGGTATCGGTTCCTGACGGTCAGCTTGTTCAGTTCGCGGTAGTCGATGCACATACGAAAGGATCCGTCTTTCTTTTTAACGAAGAGTATTGGGGCTCCCCAGGGGGACGAGCTTGGACGAATAAGACCATGATCCAAGAGTTCCTGTAGCTGTTTCGACAGCTCTTGCATTTCCGGTGGGGCTAGACGATACGGTGTCCTAGCGACCGGTGCTGCACCAGGAACTAGGTCTATCCGGAATTCCACTTGTCGATGTGGAGGTAGCCCGGGTAAATCCTCAGGAAAGACTTCAGGGTGATCCTTGACTACTGGAATATCCTGTATACATATCTCCTTGGGTTTACGTTCGACAACGTGAGCAAGAAATGCGTCACAGTCCTTCTCGAGGTACTTGCGCATTTTCATGGACGACACGATACGGAGTTGTCGTCCGAGTTTGTCTCCTTGAACAACTAGAGTTTCGGTGTCAGAAAGAGGGATGCGGATAAGTTTGTCAAAACAGACAATCTCAGCTCGGAAACGAGAGAGCCAGTCCATTCCGACGATCACATCAAAGCTTTTCAGCTCGATCGGAATTAAGTCAATAGGGAAGGTTTTATCAGACAGGCATATGGAACATCCTAGGATTATATCTTTAGCTTCGAACTCCTGACCGTTAGCGTACTCTATGGTGAAGCTATCCTTAAGAACCTTAGATCCTAAGTTAATGAGGGGTCTAAATTCTAAGGATACAAAGCTTCTTTCAGCTCCTGAATCGAACAAAACTGATGCATAGTGATTATTAACAGGAAACGTACCGTTCACCGCGTTCGGATCCTGTCGAGCTTCCTCAGCTGTGAGTGCGAACGCACGTCCTCGACCTCGCCCGCCTTGGTTCGGTTGGGCGTTTCGGAGTCTTGGACAAGCGTTCCGGAAGTGCTGGTCACTTCCGCACTCGAAGCACACCGGCTTCTGACCTGGGACTGCCATCCTATCCGGGCAGTACTTAGCGAAATGCCCCACCTTCTGGCATTTCAAACACACGGGGCAGTTACCGAGGTGGTGGAAGTTGCACTTATTGCACTTGGGGTTCGTCCCCGTATAGGTTCGGGCTCCAGTTGGTGGCGGTGGCGGTGGTGGTGCTACAGCTGCTATGGCAAGGTTGCGGGTGGTCTATTTCTTCTTATTCCTATCACTTCGCCTTGGGGTGTGGTCGGATTTCCTTTTCTCACCCGACTCCTTTTTGGAGGATGTAGGAGCGGTGAGTAGGTTGCTTGTGAGGCGGTGGGCTAGGATGATGGCACTCTGGAGGGTCTGGGGTTCCGCTGCGATGACCATTCCTCTGATTTCAGGGACAAGACCGGAGACATAACGGTCGATCTTGTTCTCTTCAGGAGTCACTAACCTCGGGAATAGTCGTGCCAACTCATGGAATCGGGTAGTATACCCTTCGATGTCGTTTCCGACCATCGTGTGATCCAAGAGCTCGGCCTCGAGCTTTTTGATTTCCCCTTTGGGGCAGTACTCCTCTATCAAGAGGTTCTTGAATTGTACCCAGGTGAGAGCATAGGCGGTTTCGCGTCCTCTATTGCAGACCACGCTGTTCCACCAAGTCAGCGCCTTACCGTGTAGCACGCAGGAGGCGTACTGCACCTTATCAGCTTCGGCACATCTGCTGATGTGCAACACCGACTCGATGCTCTCAAACCAGGACACCAGTCCTACGGCACCAGTTGTGCCATGAAACTCCTTGGGCTTGCAGGCCATGAAGCTCTTGTAGGTGCAAGCTGGAGGGTTCGGGTGTTGTTGGTTCTGGTTGTTGTTCTGCTGGTTCTGGTTATTGTTTTGTTCTTGTTGCTGCTGCTGCTGTTGCTGTTGCTGCTGCTGGTGGTGATGGTTGTTGACATTAGCATTGATCCCAGCCGTGATCTGAGCGATCATGTTGGGCATCGCCGCATTCAACTGCTCAGCGATGATACTGGCGTTTGTACGAGGTGCCATGATTCTACAACAGACAACAGATTCAGTTTAGAAACGCACGATTAGAGTATGATAAGAACATAATCCAATGAACAAGTTAACAATCACGCAAGAGTCAGATAACAGAACAGATAGTACACGCACGACAAGGGTTCAAGAGATTCACACGACAGAGATTCATACGCAAGAGAATAAATCAACCATAGAACAAGATTCACACGACAATAACAATAATAGATAATAAAAGATAGAAACTTCATTCATTAATAATAATAAAGTTGAGTACAAGGTTCGAATGGAAATGGAATACAATACAATACAATAAGGAAATAAATGGAAATGGCTCGAAGCTGTGTACATTGAAAATTACAACTCGGCCTACAGTACATAATAAAGGAAATGAACTAACGGCGTCCCTCCAGGAACATCTTGGCGACGATGACCGCTAACAGGGTCCCCATGACCAAGAAAACTCCTACCAAACGCTGCACCGTCCGGGCTATGGCCTGAACTGCAGCGAGGTGTCGCAGTGCCTGCTCCGACAACCGATGCGCGGCATCGGAGACCTCACAGAGGAGCAGCCCTTGTTGCTGGGCTTCCTCAGAAAGTCCCCTTACCTCGCGATGGAGGTGCAAGAAAGCGGCAGGAGGGGGAGCCTGTAGGGTAGGCGGCATCCGCTGCCTAGATGCGTCAGCGTCTCGGGCACGCTGCATCTCCCACGTGTAGTGGTCCATCATCGAAGTGCGTGGAGATGAATTTTTGGGACAGATCTGATTATGATGATGATGAATAAAATGTCAAATGGGTTTTGTTTATTTTTTTCTAGTTTTGTTTTTGAAATATGTGAAAATGGTGGAGGTGGATTTGTGTATTTGAAACTATGGTTAAAGAAACCATGGTTAATGTACTAGTGGTTAGCTGACATGGCGTCAACGTGTCAAAGTCAAAAGGTCAATTTTGAATTGTAACCAGTAACCGGTTCCAAAGGTTAAACATGTACTCGAAAGAATAAATTAGTCAATATATGGTACTCAATCGAACGTTTAAGAATACGGTGTACACAAAAGAATAACGTGTCAAGTTGAAGACATACACAGACAATTTTTCCTATTTTAACCAATAATTTATTGTCGAACTGGTAAAAATCTGTTCATCTAGACAACTTTAGTAGAGAATAAAGTGTCATGAATTTTGATCACATTATCATTATAATTTTGTTTTTTTATCCAAAAATCATACATTTATATCTTATTAACATGTGTGTGTATAAAAGTAAAATTAAAACTTTATTAAATATTAAAAAATAATAGTTTCGTAAATTATTTTATAGACACATGTCATATAATATATGTTTACCATCGTATTTTGTCATTTTTTGACAAGTAATCTCAATAATTGATGATACGAAAATGTATTTGTCATTAAAAATTAATTCTAAATGAGGGAGTCAGTTACTTTTTTTTCCTCCTAAATCAATGTATATCATGATGATATAACATATGTGACACCTAACTGTAAAAAAAAAAAAAAAAAAAAAAAAAAAAAAAAAAAAAATAAAATTCACAATTAAGTTAAATAAAAAAAAGAGATTTCAAGTTAAAGTTTCATACAATGGCAACTTATTAATAGAATATACTAGAATACTATATGTTATATGTATCCACGTATAGGTTCCTTAACAGTACGTATATTGTATTGTATATCTATTGGGAGATTCTACTTTGCGTAGTGACGAAGCCAGGATTTCTTATCAGGGTGGTCCAAATAACTTATCGGCTAATAAAATGTAACAAACTCACGTTGAATTTGTTCATCTAGAAAGTACCCATCTACTGTTTAAATTAACAAAATAAGCTAAAAATTAGATTTTGAACTAGAAGTATGATCCTTTGTTCAATATGTGAAACTAGCTCTCATAATTATAGTATTAACTATAAACTTGAAGAGCCACCAACGAATACAATTTGTTATTTGCCGTCTCTATATTCGGTTACCTTTTTATGAATCATTATCTTCAATTTTATTGCCTTTCGATATCGTGCATAGCGATCTTTGGACCTCACTAGTTCTAAGTTCAAGTGGTCATAAATATTATGTGTTGTTTTTAGATTATTACTCTTATTTTTGGTAGACATTTCTTATTGGGCGTAAATGATAGGTTTATTTAATCTTTCTTTCTTTCAGTACTTTTATCAAAAATCATTTTGCAAAACATATTAAAACTTTTCATGACAACAACACTGAATATAACAATCCCTCCTTTAAATTGTTTTGTCATCAAAATGGTATGGTTTTCTGGTTTTCATGTCCACGCACCTCTTCTCAAAACGAAAAGGCCGAAGGCAAGATTCATACTATTAATAATATAATTCTTACGATTATGGCCCACTCGTCAATGCCCCCCAACTTTTGGCATTGCACACTTCAAATGGCTACATATTTACTAAATATTCTTCATACCAAAGTCTTCTCCAATTACTCACCAACACACGTACTTTACACGTACTTTATCATCGTCAACCGGAATTCAAACACCTCAAAACTTTTGGTTGTTTCTGTTACCTGCTTTTTCCATCACAACCATAAATAAATTACAAAAACGGTCCACTCCTTGTGCTTTCCTTGGATACCCCCTAGTCATCGCCGTTACATATGTTATAATTTGTCTACACATGAAATAATTCTCTCTCATTATGTTCTTTTTTATGAGTCAAAATTTCCTTTTTTGACCCCCCACACACCTCCCTAGACTTTCAAATTTCTCACCGATGATTTTAATCCTCTATTTTACACTTGCTCATTTCCTCCACATACACCCTCCCTCAAATCCAACAACTCCACCGAGCCCACCCCCACCACCTAATACAACTCCTACTTCCGAGAACCCACTTCTTCTTCACAGGCTGGCCCAAACTCTCAAGCCCAACAGTTACCACAAACTCCTTCGGTGGCCTAGATATCTCGACCATCTACCCAGTCTTCTTTACTAAATTCCCCGCGCTCTAGAACTAATTGGCACCTCATGCTTCCCTACTTCCATCTCGGTCTGTAGTTACTCAAAGCATGCACGGGATCTTTAAACCAAAATTTCATTTTAATCTTATTGCTTCTTCCACTATACTTCGTTCTCTTATTCCTTAACACCTAGAGACGCCTTATCCGATCCTAACTGGAATTCCGCTATGACTGACGAGTTTGGTGCTCTTATTAGTAATCAGACGTGGGTTTTAGTACCCCCGTACTCCTGATATGCATGTAATTAGGTGTATGTGGTTATAGCGTCACAAAAGACATTCTAACGGTACTTTTCAGAGGCATAAAGGTCGTCTTGTTTGTGATGGCAGGTCTCAACAGGTTGGCATGGATTATAACGAAGCTTTTAGTCCGTTTTTTAAGTCGGCACCATACACATGGTTCTCAGTCTTTATCTAAAGATTGGCCTATTCATCAGTTGGACGTTAAAAATGCACTTTTGCATGGACACTTACATAAAACCGTATATATGCATCAACCCATGGGTTTTTGTCACACCCCGCTAACACGGAATGTGAGAGCTGGAATATCATTACACGGTTATAATGAAAATAAAAGGTTCAAGTCATTGCATTAAAATAAAATAGTTCATAATTCAAAATCAACCAAGCAGTTTAAATGTTTAACACAAGTACAAAATACAAAGTTCAAAATAAATTCCCAAAATAACAGGGTCTTTCCCAAGGTTCGCCTCACGTGACCATACCGACCCTTCCTTGCCATGCATCTCGACACTTACACTAATTTCCTGAAACATAAGATAAAGCGTCAACTACATTGAGTAGTGAGTGAGTTACAGTTTTGAGTCTCTCGATAAAAGTTTCCAAAAATAGAAATATATATATATATATATATATATATATATATATATATATATATATATATATATATATATATACATATATATATATATATATATATATATATATATATATATATATACGTCATAAGTAAAAAGGAATGGAGCGACGCTAGATCATATATATATATATATATATATATATATATATATATATATATATATATATTAAAGAGTTTCGTACACACGTAAGTAAAAAAAGAACTCGTATAATAAAAGTTGAAGTGGAATCCATCGCTAAAATAAAGTATATGCGTAGGTAATATGTGCTTAACTAAATTAGTAACTTGAAACAATCACTTGGCATAATATAAGGTAAGTCTACACTAAACCGATTGTCTGGTCAGATCTAGCCCCAAATGTTTCATTGAGTTTCCACCTGAATCTAGTAATATGTGCTTGGGTCGCGAACCCTGAGTAAGGAGTGACCTCTCCTAAGTATCGATACCCATAATACTAACGGCTATTGCTAATAGTGTGTAAAGTTTCGAACCAAAAACGGGGCAACTGAGTTCTGTTTCTAAAAATAGTAGTAAGCACTTACGGTTTATATTTTCATCAAGGATTGGTCTCTTACAAGTAGCCTAAATTTAGTTTAGCCAATTAAGGGGCATTAACACATAATACGTATAATAGTTTCAAAGTTTCACAAGTTTCCATAGTTTCCAAGTTTCACAAGTTTCCAAGGATTTCCAAAGTTTCCAACGTTTCAAAAGTTTCAAAGTTTCATACGAGTTTCACATGTTTCAAAAGTTTCAAAGTTTCATACGAGTTTCACATGTTTCAAAAGTTTCAAAGTTTCATACGAGTTTCACATAGTTTCAACAAAGTTACATAAACATACAATCTTATGTTTCCCCCAAATAAGTAATTTAAAACAGTAAAAACATAGTGGGGTTGTAACTCACGGGTTGCGGAGAAAAGATACTAATAAGCGCGGAGGGAGCGGAACGCGTCGGGAATCAACGATGACCCAAAACACCGGAATAACGTATTTATTATTAGTATGATTTAAGTTATGTTAAGTTCCAATTTAACATTTTTAACCTTAAATCTTTATACCTTAGATTCTGTCCCAAAGTCTTATTACGGAAAAATTATGTGATGATTCGTGTTCGAGTACGTTTTAAACTCCGATAAGTCCAATTAAGTCCAAAAAGCGTCAATGTTCGAGATCAATATGTTTAAGTTACAAAAAGGTTAAGTTACTGAATTTAAGTATAGTTTACGGTGAAATTTGGGCAGCGCTTCCGCGCTATAAAAATTAGATCCATTTTCAAAACACTTTCCCGCTTTAAACATGCAATTTAACCAATATAAACGATAATACAAATGTTTTAAGTCCTCAATTTTTCCCAGACAGTTTCTTTATTAAAATCAGTAAGCTTTTCAAAATATACAATCCGTGGTTACTTATTTGGACTCATTTTCACGTTTAAAGCTCTTAAAACGACGATTTGTGTGAACAGCAGGATCCAGACAGCGACTGGAGAAACTCAGCCGCCGGCTGGACCTTAGCCGCCGGCCAGAGGCCTTCGGCCAGTTTCTAGATTTCGATATTTTTCGATTTTTAGCCCGTTTTAGTGTTAGATTCGAACATGCAAACTGTTATTCAATATATGTATTTTTAAGCAAAAGTCACAGTTTCTTCGGATTTATGTGTTAAATTGTAGATCTATTAGAAAAACCCGTTTTAAGTAAGAAAACGTTTTAGATTTTTATAAAACCATATCTCAGTTTATAGATCGTCCACGCAAGTCAATATTTAAGTAATAAGAGTAAAATAAGAGGGTTTTACCGAAGTAAAATGTTTTGGATCGGTTTGGATGAGTTTCTAGCTTCAAAATGTATGCAAACCTTTTTCAAAACCCGATTTTTATGCTTCTCCTTTGATACCCTTTACTTAGGACGATTTGTATAAGTTTGGATGGTCGATTTATGTGTTTTAAGGACTGTGAATGGTGTTATGTTTCTGTATTTCTTTGAGTTCTTGAGAGCAATGTAGAGAGATTTTAGAGAGAGAGAGAGAGAGAGAGAGAGAGAGATTAGTGTGTGTGTGTTTGAAAATGAAGTTGGAAGTGAAAAATGGAGTAAAGGACTGGCCTAGGGACTCACATTTCGTCATAAATAGGGTCCAATCCCGTTTAATTATGTTGGTCCAATCAAATTACATGCAAAACTGAGTCAACATCCACTGGACAGCGGGTTTCAGCCGCCGGCTGGCCATATCCGGCCGCCGGCTGGGCTTCAGCCGCTGGCTGACAGCCTTCAGCCGTCGGCTGGAGGGCTTTTTCCAGCTCGGTGACGTTTTAAGTTTTCCGTTGTTGTTAGTTGAGGACCAGAATCTTATTAGTTTCCGTTATGAACTTAGTCAAGTTCTTGTGTAGTTTATTTGGTGTTAGGATTTATAAGTTGATTCCGACTTTGGATCCGACAAAATAAAGACTCAATAAGTACGAACTAGAACAATATGAACACAATAACAAGAGTACTAGAGATTAGTAACTGAGAATCACCTGAATTTTAGACGGTTGTCACAGTTTTCGTGACATAGATCATCCATATTATGTTTGCTGATTAAAAAGTCATTATATGGTCTCAAAACAAGCTCATCGAGCTTGGTATCAACGATTTGCGAACTTTGTTTCAAGTATTGGTTTTCACATAGTAAATCAGATCACTCGTTTTCATCTTCAAACACGGTAATGAGGTTGCTTATTTACTTCTTTATGTTGATGATATTATCCTTACAGCTTCTTCAGATCATCCTCACATATCTATCATGACACTTCTTGCTAATGAATTTGCGATGAAAGACCTTGGCTCACTCTCTTCCTTTCTCGATATTAATGTTACACGAACTCCTGATAATATCTTTTTGTGCCAACGCAAATATGTTGAAGAAATCACCGAACAAGCGGGATTGAGTTCCTGCAAACCCACCCTACGTCGGTTGACGCGAATAGTAAACTCGAATCTTCTTTATGTATTTCCTATGATAACCCTACACTTTATCGTAGTTTGGCAGGTGCACTACAATATCTCACGTTCACAAGGCCCTACATTTCCTATGTTGTTCAACAAGTTTGTCTTCATATGCATGATGACATACATATCTCACGTTCACAAGGCCCTACATTTAATGTTGTTCGGGGCACTTTTGATTATGGATTATACTTATATAAGTCATATACTTCCGAGTTGGTTTCTTATACTGACGCATATTAGGCAGGTTGTCACACTACTCGAAGGTTCTACTTCTGGTTATTGTGTGTTTCTTGGGGAAAACTTACTTTCTAGGTCTTCTAAACGTCAACACACGCTTTCTCGATCTAGTTTTGAAGTCGAGTATCGTGGTGTTGCAATGTTGTTTCAGAGTCTTGTTGGCTTCGTAATATCTTATTGGAATTGCAATTTCCATTACCTAAGCTACTATTGTTTCTTGTGATAATGATAGTGCAATATATCTTTCCGGGAATCCCGTTAAACATCAAAGTACCAAACACATTGAAAATGGATATCCACTTTGTTCGAGAAGAGGTGGCTCGCGGTGAATTTCGAGTACTTCGTGTACCTTCTCGATACCAAATTGCACACATTTTTACAAAAGGTCTTCCCCGCGTTTTATTTGACAATTTCAGAGACAGTCTCAACATTCGGACACCTCTCGCTTCGACTGAGGGGGTGTAATAGAACATATTAGAATACTATATGTTTATAAAAGATTTATGTATATCTTTTAGTTAATATGTATCCACGTATAGGTTCCTTAACAATAGGTATATTATATTGTATATATATATATATATATATATATATATATATATATATATATATATATATATATATATATATATATATATATATATATATATATATATTGGGAGATATCAATGAAAATAATCAACTGATTCAATATTCAATTCTATTACTTATCTAAAGTTTGCGGGTTTTTTTTATGAAAACAAAGTTGGTTAATACGATGATAATTTGGTCAAAGTTCATTATATTTATAATAATTTTCCCAACTTTAGTGACACAAATACTAGCAGAATAAAGATAAAACTACATTTGATGATTACGTGACACAAATACTAGACTCTAATTTGAAACAGTCGTAATTAAGAATGACGTGAATTCATCACAATTGGTATCACTATTAGTATTTAGCATACAAAATAAATCGTGAATTTATATTAGAAATTAGCATAAGTGTTCTTTCAATTTATCCAAAAAGTAACTCCATCACTTGTAGTCTTATGCGGTGTAGTGTTTAGTTGGATATCAGTAAAGGAAATTTATTAAAAGGGGTTCACTACCACCCCTATATGTTGGTCCAATTATATCACATCTATGACACACATGTGTCATATATATGACCTTTTTTTTTGGTTTTTTTTTTGTCTTTTTTTGTCTTTTTGTTGTCGTTTTTTTTTTAATTTTTCAGGTATCGTAAAATAACAAATATTATACATAATTTAACGAAAAAAATAAATTGTGTATTAAAATGCAACATTCGTATTCTATTATTCACATATTCGGTATAATAACAAACAGTATAATGATGTAACGAACAAATAAATTATGTATTAAAATGCTACATTCGTCTTCTATTATTTACATATTCGGTACACGCAATATGTCGAATTGAATATAAGTTTTCCCATTCGAACGCGTTCCCAATTGCGTACATTCTCCATTGTGGATGATTATCCGCCACATCTAAGATCACTATTGGACCATTCGGTTGTGGCCAGTTTGGACCGTGCCAGAGTGGAAAACACGTATAATTTTGTCTCATTGATATAGATATAACTAGCCGATTATATAATGAAGCAATGATCAACCTTGTGTGTGGCATACTCATCCATTTGTCTTGTTGCACAAATCCAGATAAAAAATGATCAATTATGTACCGAATAGACTCATGTCCATCAGCGTACCACATATTGGTGTAAAAATCCCTATCAAGATTTATAGCTTGCAACAAATCTTGTCGAATTTGTGGCCACATATCCTCATCGAGATTAAGACCGGTGGCAACCGAACGAAACCCACAATTTCCATCACCTCTAACATTATTTAAACTCAGGATGTGTCGATGGAAAACCTCTGGAATATGACTCATCAGATCATTACATTGAGTCGAATGCCTTGCGGGTTCTTTGACGTATGAACTGCGTCTAGCAGGTTCTTGTATGTATGAACTGTGTCTCCCAGGTTCTTTGTTCAGATCTGGGATTTTTGCCGATGAATAGCTCTGACGACAAGGATCTACATCTGGTGGAACAAACTGGTTTGTTTGTTTCTTTTTCTCTTTTGCGCTCGGACGTCCTCGAGTATTTATGAACAACAGGTTCCCGAATTGATAACGATTCCGGTTCATACATCCCTTTTAATTTTTTTAACAAGTTCTTCTTAACAAAATTCGTCGCTTTGGAAAATGTATTCTGGAATTTTCGTACCTCGACCTCACAGCTAAGATCATATTCAGATGTACCAGGCCATGAAACATGTAGCGTCCTCCAATAATATCAATGCACTCTAATGGAATGGGACGAGCTGTATTCATTAAAAGTTACTAATATGAGAACTGCTGTTTATAAAATTTAACTTGATAGATATAAATCTATGAATCTAAAATAAAGACCGTGAATTTGATAGAAAAGCAGTTTGTGCGCACATGGCAACCCATAACCCTGTCCGCAACTGACAACCGCATTCCTCATTATTCGGCCGTTTGAGTTCTTCAAAAATGTAAGTCAAAGCATAATGTGAAACTTGACCCAACAACTCTATAAATTCGGGTATGTTGTAATCATGTTTGAGCTCATTTATGCTTCTATTGAAAGACTCTTTTATTGCGGTTTCTTGGCCAATAATAATTTTATCGATTGAAATCAACAACGTGTCTAGGTTGGCTTGTGTGGTGCCCAGATATTGTTTCACCAACACGTGTTGACTCTAGACTCTACAAGTTGTTGATTCACCATAGGCGAGGTATTGATCGGTGAACATAGATACAAACATGTATTTATAGTTCTCCAACCAATTATTCACATACTAGTATACCTATGGAAAATAAGTAAAACCAATTAACTAATAAAATAAACATATCAATAAAAAAAATTTGAATAGTATGTTAAGAATAAACAAGTACCTCCATGCCCGACCAATAACTCTGTTAGTTTTGTATAATGGTGATCAAATGCTTGTTCAGTTAGAGATTTAACCATTATGTCCCATCTACTTTTAACGGTATCCCACTCCATTTTTCCAAATCTGTTTCTGCAATACTTCAGAATATTATTTGAAATATGCCATTTACAGAGTAATTTCTGAGCGTCCGGGACTCTACATGCTCCCATTAAGGCTAAATCTCGGTCCGTTATGATAACACGTGGGTAATGAACCTCGTTTATCATCTTCTTCACACATTGCAATACCCAACGAAAATTAGGTCCTTGTTCTTGGTCTAGAAAACTAAACCCCATTGAAAATGTTTTGTTTGTTGAAGTAAATCCGGCTATTTCCATAAAGGGCAGTTTAAACAAGGTGGTATTGAAAGTGGAGTCCATTAGCATAACTTATGGGAATGTACACCATATCGCATATGATGTTGGATGAACAAAAAAAAGTTCCTCGAGCTCGTTGGTAACTTCATTTATCCTCTCGTAGTATGTATAACATGTGCGATTCAATGTATAACATGTGCGAACCCTGAGTAAGGAGTGACATCTCCTAAGTATCGATACCCATAATACTAACGGCTATTGCTAATAGTGTGTAAAGTTTCGAACCAAAAACGGGGCAACTGAGTTCTGTTTCTAAAAATAGTAGTAAGCACTTACGGTTTATATTTTCATCAAGGATTGGTCTCTTACAAGTAGCCTAAATTTAGTTTAGCCAATTAAGGGGCATTAACACATAATACGCATAATAGTTTCAAAGTTTCACAAGTTTCCATAGTTTCCAAGTTTCACAAGTTTCCAAGGATTTCCAAAGTTTCCAACGTTTCAAAAGTTCCAAAGTTTCATACGAGTTTCACATGTTTCAAAAGTTTCAAAGTTTCATACGAGTTTCACATGTTTCAAAAGTTTCAAAGTTTCATACGAGTTTCACATAGTTTCAACAAAGTTACATAAACATACAATCTTATGTTTCCCCCAAATAAGTAATTTAAAACAGTAAAAACATAGTGGGGTTGTAACTCACGGGTTGCGGAGAAAAGATACTAATAAGCGCGGAGGGAGCGGAACGCGTCGGGAATCAACGATGACCCAAAACACCGGAATAACGTATTTATTATTAGTATGATTTAAGTTATGTTAAGTTCCAATTTAACATTTTTAACCTTAAATCTTTATACCTTAGATTCTGTCCCAAAGTCTTATTACGGAAAAATTATGTGATGATTCGTGTTCGAGTACGTTTTAAAGTCCGATAAGTCCAATTAAGTCCAAAAAGCGTCAATGTTCGAGATCAATATGTTTAAGTTACAAAAAGGTTAAGTTACTGAATTTAAGTATAGTTTACGGTGAAATTTGGGCAGCGCTTCCGCGCTATAAAAATTAGATCCATTTTCAAAACACTTTCCCGCTTTAAACATGCAATTTAACCAATATAAACGATAATACAAATGTTTTAAGTCCTCAATTTTTCCCAGACAGTTTCTTTATTAAAATCAGTAAGCTTTTCAAAATATACAATCCGTGGTTACTTATTTGGACTCATTTTCACGTTTAAAGCTCTTAAAACGACGATTTGTGTGAACAGCAGGATCCAGACAGCGACTGGAGAAACTCAGCCGCCGGCTGGACCTTAGCCGCCGGCCAGAGGCCTTCGGCCAGTTTCTAGATTTCGATATTTTTCGATTTTTAGCCCGTTTTAGTGTTAGATTCGAACATGCAAACTGTTATTTATCAAATATATGTATTTTTAAGCAAAAGTCACAGTTTCTTTCGGATTTATGTGTTAAAATTGTAGATCTATTAGAAAAACCCGTTTTTAAGTAAGAAAACGTTTTAGATTTTTATAAAAACCATATCTCAGTTTATAGATCGTCCACGCAAGTCAATATTTAAGTAATAAGAGTAAAATAAGAGGGTTTTCCCGAAGGAAAATGTTTTGGATCGGTTGGATGAGTTTCTAGCTTCAAAATGTATGCAAACCTTTTTCAAACCCGATTTTTATGCTTCTCCTTTGATACCCTTTACTTTAGGACGATTTTGTATAAGTTTGGATGGTCGATTTATGTGTTTTAAGGACTGTGAATGGTGTTATGTTTCTGTATTTCTTTGAGTTCTTGAGAGCAATGTAGAGAGATTTTAGAGAGAGAGAGAGAGAGAGAGAGAGATTAGTGTGTGTGTGTTTGAAAATGAAGTTGGAAGTGAAAAATGGAGTAAAGGACTGGCCTAGGGACTCTCATTTCGTCATAAATAGGGTCCAATCCCGTTTAATTATGTTGGTCCAATCAAATTACATGCAAAAATGAGTCAACATCCACTGGACAGCGGGTTTCAGCCGCCGGCTGGCCATATCCGGCCGCCGGCTGGGCTTCAGCCGCTGGCTGACAGCCTTCAGCCGTCGGCTGGAGGGCTTTTTCCAGCTCGGTGACGTTTTAAGTTTTCCGTTGTTGTTAGTTGAGGACCAGAATCTTATTAGTTTCCGTTATGAACTTAGTCAAGTTCTTGTGTAGTTTATTTGGTGTTAGGATTTATAAGTTGATTCCGACTTTGGATCCGACAAAATAAAGACTCAATAAGTACGAACTAGAACAATATGAACACAATAACAAGAGTACTAGAGATTCGAACCGATATAGTAACTGAGAATCACCTGAATTTTAGACGGTTGTCACAGTTTTCGTGACATAGATCATCCATATTATGTTTGCTGATTAAAAAGTCATTATATGGTCTCAAACAAGCTCATCGAGCTTGGTATCAACGATTTGCGAACTTTGTTTCAAGTATTGGTTTTCACATAGTAAATCAGATCACTCGTTTTTCATCTTCAAACACGGTAATGAGGTTGCTTATTTACTTCTTTATGTTGATGATATTATCCTTACAGCTTCTTCAGATCATCCTCACATATCTATCATGACACTTCTTGCTAATGAATTTGCGATGAAAGACCTTGGCTCACTCTCTTCCTTTCTCGATATTAATGTTACACGAACTCCTGATAATATCTTTTTGTGCCAACGCAAATATGTTGAAGAAATCATCGAACAAGCGGGATTGAGTTCCTGCAAACCCACCCTACGTCGGTTGACGCGAATAGTAAACTCGAATCTTCTTTATGTATTTCCTATGATAACCCTACACTTTATCGTAGTTTGGCAGGTGCACTACAATATCTCACGTTCACAAGGCCCTACATTTCCTATGTTGTTCAACAAGTTTGTCTTCATATGCATGCACCACATGACATACATATCTCACGTTCACAAGGCCCTACATTTAATGTTGTTCGGGGCACTTTTGATTATGGATTATACTTATATAAGTCATATACTTCCGAGTTGGTTTCTTATACTGACGCATATTAGGCAGGTTGTCACACTACTCGAAGGTCTACTTCTGGTTATTGTGTGTTTCTTGGGGAAAACTTACTTTCTAGGTCTTCTAAACGTCAACACACGCTTTCTCGATCTAGTTTTGAAGTCGAGTATCGTGGTGTTGCAAATGTTGTTTCAGAGTCTTGTTGGCTTCGTAATATCTTATTGGAATTGCAATTTCCATTACCTAAGCTACTATTGTTTCTTGTGATAATGATAGTGCAATATATCTTTCCGGGAATCCCGTTAAACATCAAAGTACCAAACACATTGAAAATGGATATCCACTTTGTTCGAGAAGAGGTGGCTCGCGGTGAATTTCGAGTACTTCATGTACCTTCTCGATACCAAATTGCACACATTTTTACAAAAGGTCTTCCCCGCGTTTTATTTGACAATTTCAGAGACAGTCTCAACATTCGGACACCTCTCGCTTCGACTGAGGGGGTGTAATAGAACATATTAGAATACTATATGTTTATAAAAGATTTATGTATATCTTTTAGTTAATATGTATCCACGTATAGGTTCCTTAACAATAGGTATATTATATTATATATATATATATATATATATATATATATATATATATATATATATATATATATATATATATATATATATATATATATATATATATATATATATATATTGGGAGATATCAATGAAAATAATCAACTGATTCAATATTCAATTCTATTACTTATCTAAAGTTTGCGGGTTTTTTTTATGAAAAACAAAGTTGGTTAATACGATGATAATTTGGTCAAAGTTCATTATATTTATAATAATTTTCCCAACTTTAGTGACACAAATACTAGCAGAATAAAGATAAAACTACATTTTGATGATTACGTGACACAAATACTAGACTCTAATTTGAAACAGTCGTAATTAAGAATGACGTGAATTCATCACAATTGGTATCACTATTAGTATTTAGCATACAAAATAAATCGTGAATTTATATTAGAAATTAGCATAAGTGTTCTTTCAATTTATCCAAAAAAGTAACTCCATCACTTGTAGTCTTATGCGGTGTAGTGTTTAGTTGGATATCAGTAAAGGAAATTTATTAAAAGGGGTTCACTACCACCCCTATATGTTGGTCCAATTATATCACATCTATGACACACATGTGTCATATATATGACCTTTTTTTTGGTTTTTTTTTTGTCTTTTTTTGTCTTTTTGTTGTCGTTTTTTTTTTTAATTTTTCAGGTATCGTAAAATAACAAATATTATACATAATTTAACGAAAAAATAAATTGTGTATTAAAATGCAACATTCGTATTCTATTATTCACATATTCGGTATAATAACAAACAGTATAATGATGTAACGAACAAATAAATTATGTATTAAAATGCTACATTCGTCTTCTATTATTTACATATTCGGTACACGCAATATGTCGAATTGAATATAAGTTTTCCCATTCGAACGCGTTCCCAATTGCGTACATTCTCCATTGTGGATGATTATCCGCCACATCTAAGATCACTATTGGACCATTCGGTTGTGGCCAGTTTGGACCGTGCCAGAGTGGAAAACACGTATAATTTTGTCTCATTGATATAGATATAACTAGCCGATTATATAATGAAGCAATGATCAACCTTGTGTGTGGCATACTCATCCATTTGTCTTGTTGCACAAATCCAGATAAAAAATGATCAATTATGTACCGAATAGACTCATGTCCATCAGCGTACCACATATTGGTGTAAAAATCCCTATCAAGATTTATAGCTTGCAACAAATCTTGTCGAATTTGTGGCCACATATCCTCATCGAGATTAAGACCGGTGGCAACCGAACGAAACCCACAATTTCCATCACCTCTAACATTATTTAAACTCAGGATGTGTCGATGGAAAACCTCTGGAATATGACTCATCAGATCATTACATTGAGTCGAATGCCTTGCGGGTTCTTTGACGTATGAACTGCGTCTAGCAGGTTCTTGTATGTATGAACTGTGTCTCCCAGGTTCTTTGTTCAGATCTGGGATTTTTGCCGATGAATAGCTCTGACGACAAGGATCTACATCTGGTGGAACAAACTGGTTTGTTTGTTTCTTTTTCTCTTTTGCGCTCGGACGTCCTCGAGTATTTGTGAACAACAGGTTCCCGAATTGATAACGATTCTGGTTCATACATCCCTTTTAATTTTTTTAACAAGTTCTTCTTAACAAAATTCGTCGCTTTGGAAAATGTATTCTGGAATTTTCGTACCTCGACCTCACAGCTAAGATCATATTCAGATGTACCAGGCCATGAAACATGTAGCGTCCTCCAAAAATATCAATGCACTCTAATGGAATGGGACGAGCTGTATTCATTAAAAGTTACTAATATGAGAACTGCTGTTTATAAAATTTAACTTGATAGATATAAATCTATGAATCTAAAATAAAGACCGTGAATTTGATAGAAAAGCAGTTTGTGCGCACATGGCAACCCATAACCCTGTCCGCAACTGACAACCGCATTCCTCATTATTCGGCCGTTTGAGTTCTTCAAAAATGTAAGTCAAATCTGTTAGTTTTGTATAATGGTGATCAAATGCTTGTTCAGTTAGAGATTTAACCATTATGTCCCATCTACTTTTAACGGTATCCCACTCCATTTTTCCAAATCTGTTTCTGCAATACTTCAGAATATTATTTGAAATATGCCATTTACAGAGTAATTTCTAAGCGTCCGGGACTCTACATGCTCCCATTAAGGCTAAATCTCGGTCCGTTATGATAACACGTGGGTAATGAACCTCGTTTATCACCTTCTTCACACATTGCAATACCCAACGAAAATTAGGTCCTTGTTCTTGGTCTAGAAAACTAAACCCCATTGAAAATGTTTTGTTTGTTGAAGTAAATCCGGCTATTTCCATAAAGGGCAGTTTAAACAATGTGGTATTGAAAGTGGAGTCCATTAGCATAACTTATGGGAATGTACACCATATCGCATATGATGTTGGATGAACAAAAAAAAGTTCCTCGAGCTCGTTGATAACTTCATTTATCCTCTCGTAGTATGTATAACATGTGCGATTCAGATGTGACAAAACAAGATGGACTGGAGTTCTATCACCTCTTATGACTTTGTGTATCTTATTTTGCGCGTTATACACATTTCTAACGTTAGAAACATTATCTGGATTGCGATCCTTTATTTTCTAAAGTATATAACGTGGCGGAACGTTATACTTTGACAATTCTTTTACCAACCCGAACTCGTCTTCCTCGAGTCGCATGCGTATGGGTGACCTTCCAACGACGATGCATATGGATGATTATGCTCGTCTCGCTTCACCGTCAACTTCTAAATATCGTTAGTTTTGCAATACTTTGCCACTAACGCGAATGGACAATTAGTTTTAACGGTACCGGTGTGCCGTTGAATATCGGATTCTGAACGTCGAGATATATATATTCTACACCCTTTTCACAAATATACTCGATCTTATGTGTATACCCGTTCTTTTGTTTGGTTCTTCGCTTAACAATAACAAAACCTAGGTTTCGAGCTATATTTTGCGCCCAATCAGTTAATTCATTGAGCGTACTCAACACCTTAAAAAAAATAAATAAACAAGGTCAAGATATAATAGTGATATACTAAATCCAACAACTCGACACTACGAAATATCGAGATGAATTCCTTGTATACAAAACTCCCTAGTATAAAATTATGGTGGGGAATGAAAACGTAAATATTTATTAACACAATTAATTAAACTATTAACACATTTAATTAAACCATTAACACATTTTATATAAATATTTATATAAATATTTTTATAAATACATTTTTTTATAAATATTAATATTAATATTAATTAAAATATTTTTATAAAAACATTTTCATATCCTAAATACTAATTAAAACATATTTTATATAATCAATTTTATATAAAAACAATAATAACAACCCCCCCCCCCCCCCCCCTTTACCCCTCCCTCTCTCATTATCTCACATCCCTCTCTCTCTCTCCTCTCTCTCCCCATCTAAACGAAACGGTGATGCTTGTGGCTGTTTGTGGCTGTTTGTGGCTGTGAGGTCTTAGTCGTCGCCGTCTCCGTCGTCGTGATGTTTGTGACTGGTGTCGATTCCGCCGTCGTCGTGATGTTTGTGGCTGGTGGTGATTCCGCCGTCGCCGGGATGTTCGTGGCTGGTGGCGATTCTGCCGTCGCCGTGATGTTTGTGGCTGGTGGCGATTCCGCCCGTGGCCTTCGCCTTGATGTTTGTGGCTGTGATGTTTGTGGCTGGTGGATGTTTGTGGCTAGTTCCAGTAAAAAAAGGTTTGATTTTTTTTTTTTTTTTGAATCTGAGTAATTAAACTGGTTTGATTTTGGCTTGTGGTTAATTTTTAGTTCTTGGTGATGGTTTGAATCTGTAATATATGGTGGTGTGGATCTATGTTTTATGTGTGATTTTCTGTGATTTGAAATGGTTGAATCTATTTCTGGTGGATCTTGGTTAATTTTAAAATTCGTGATATTTTTGCAGAATTCGAGTTGGTAAAAATCTAGGCTATGATAATTTTTATAAATTATTTATCGCTTGGTAAAATCGAATGGACGGTAAAACATGCTTTTTCTATTTTGCATCCTTCGTTTTTAATAGAAATGATATAAATTAATTTCTGAGCCTTTCGTTATTGTTATATGTTTATTAACAAAGATTTAACAAGAAAATAATAATTTAAAGCTTGTATGTGTAAAAATAAAATACATATTCTGTGTGAAACGGAGAGTTACTCATATTGTTGAATAATATTAAAAAACCCGACAGTATTTTTTTATAAAACCGAATAATTTCACCTTTTTTATAAAAAACGAGAGAAATATTTGTATAAAAGTAATGTGTTTTTATAAAAAAAAAAATCGTCGGATTTTATAGACTTTTGAAAAAAACATAAGGAATCAAAAATCTGAAAAGTAAAAACGATTAGACATAAAGTTGACATAAAACATGACGTAAAGCAAAAAAAAAAAAAAGATGTGACCGGTGGGTAGGGGGTGGTTGTAAGAGGTGGGCATAACACTACCCTTATCTTTAATTTTTAATATATAATAAAAGAGGGGTCTTAAATGCCACATGGCAAAATAAGGTCACTTAGAATGGTTAGCTTATTTCATTTTAGTCGTTAGATGATATTGATGATGTCAGCAGATATAATTTTCATTTTACACCCTCTTAAAATATATAATTGCATTCTCTATTTCATTCCATCGTCACTTAAATAAATAAAAAACAAATGCCTCTTCTCCCATTATATTAATCCTGTCTACTTATATAATCGCTTAATTTCGACTATAATTAGCTTATAATTATTCTAAAATCTTATAATTCAAAATATTTAAACACGTGAATAAACGTAAAGCTATATCTTTTGCACATTGATATCTTGTCATGGTGTTATTTGTCCCACCAACCTTGAACTTTCAACTCGATTGGGTGTTTACTCATATATTTAACCATTAAAATCTTCTATTACATTTTACTTATTTTTTCACTAAATTTAGAATTGAGTGTTAATTTTCCTAATATCTGTTACATATTTACATGCGACTTCTTGTACCTCTCACTCTTCTCCTCGTGTTATTCGTCTCCAAAAACCTCATATGAATTTTGTATTCAGTGTATCATATTTTTTTTAACGTATACATAAACATAAAGTTTACGGATTTATTTTTGTCTATATTTATCAGCGTTATCGCGGAAAAATAATCTAGTTAAAAACATAACACAAAGTACACTGCTACTCTCAAGGAGGAAACCCAAAAGATGTGAAATAATCATTCCAAAAGAAACAAGGGAAAATTATGAAAATAGCATAAAGTAGGGGGGTATTTTACAAAATGTCAAAATCTGCAAAAAAATTTACAAAATGTCACGGAGTTCGCATATGCTACATGGAGTTCGCGTATGGGAACTAATGCTAGCCCCATTTTTTTTTTTTTTAAAAATTATGCTACATGACGTCAGCAGTTAGTATATACAGTTATCATATGCAACATGCTGACGTCATGTATCCTAAATTTTATTTTTTATTTTTTTATTTTTTTTAATAACAATATATTTTACTTTTTATTGACTAATTTGAATTAATAACTATAATGTAAAACATTAGTGATCCTAAAAGGCTATGATCGTTATATACAAACTTTTACAATTACTCTCCCTTCGTTTTGTTGGTTTTGCAGTATGTTCATGCGGTAGTTACTATACGTGGCTTGATTTTGTGGTGTAGGAACATACTGCAAAACCAACAAAGCGAAGGGAGAGTAATTGTTAAAGTGTATATATCGATTATAGCTTTTTAGGATCACTAATATTTTACATTATAGTTATTAATTCAAACTAGTCAATAAAAAGTAAAATATATTGTTATTAAAAAAAAAGAAAAAAAAAAAAAACCGCATATGCTAACTGGTTCACATATGCGAACTCCATGTAGCATATGCGAACTCCATGACATTTTGTAATTTTTTTTATTAGATTTTGACATTTTGTAAAATACCCCCTTACTATTTACTATTTTCATAATTTCCCCAAGAAACAAGTACAACTTCCACCATATAAAAATACACTCAAAGAACAGATACCACAACGAAACAAACCCAACAAAAGCATCTCATTAGACACAGTGATACTTCCTACGGGATTTTTTAATCATTCAATCCTCCCTTTGGCAATTCTTCTAGAAATCCACTCGAAATGATTTCTAAAAACCCAGTCAAGCTATTTTTACAGTTTTCACCAAAAACTTCGCACTTCCTATTATTCCAAATAAAGTATCCAGTAGTGGCACTCTACATAGATTTTCCAATAGTAGAGAAAGAACCATCACCATTGTTATTAAAAATATTAGTAATATTATCACTTTCAACCCATTTTGAAAACCCCGCCACTTTGAATATTTTATCCCAAACCTCTTTGGCTTCTTTACATGACACTAACAATGGTTCACCGTCTCAACATCGTTTTAGCACCAAAGACATAATATTGAATAAAGATCGATACCTCTTTTGTCAAGCTCCACCCTAACGGGTAATTTATCCAAAGTCGCCCTCCAAGCAAAGATATCCACCTTCTTCGGAATAAGGTTGTTGAAGCTCGTTTCTCTCACATTTGCGTCTCGAATATTCGTTTTTTCCTCGATGATTTTCGACATTTGTTTCACCGTTTACTTTCCATCATGATTCAAAGACCACCTCCATTTATCCCTACAATGTGGCAAAGGAATATTGTTTTGTAATAAAGATAGTAAATATCCTATATTACCAGTTGGTCTACCTCTAGTCGCCCTTTCCCAATCCAATAACCATTGCCAAACCCAATCTCTCAAAGCACCTTGGTTTTTTTACTTTTCCTAGATGATATAGCTTAGAAAACCGGTCGTTTAGGGCCGAATTTCCCACCCACACATCTTTCCAAAACCGAATACTATCCTTATTTCCATCAAAAGAATTTGAAAACATTATGCCCATTTATCCGACCCACACATTATGATGTCCCTCCAAACCAAAGATGGTTCCCAAACCCCGTCTTTTCCATATATACTCGAGATTAATCTATGTCAGGATCGGATTAGCTAATATAAACTAACCAGTTCGCCTTTGTTAAGATCGTGATCTATTGAAGAAGTTCAGCAGCGGATGAACACTTCAATATTAACGAGTTATCGAATAATATAATGTTATATGAATAACAATAAGAACAAACAGAATATAGTCGAATTATAAGCCTCAATTGTATTAATGAATTATATCAATACAACGTGTTTCTATCAATACAAGGATCTATCTATTTATAGACCTTGAGGCCGACCTAGATAAACTAGGAAACATCTTCTATCCTTATCTAAAACGATCATTATCTAGATTAAGGAAACTATATCTAATTACAAAAGGAAACATAAACATAATCTAATTATAACTCTAATTAGATTATTCTTGCACGGCAAGTTGGTCTTCCGTATTAACTTGTTATGACCGCATCAACTTGTTATCTTCCGTAGCAACTCTATCAGCAGTAGTAACTTGATTGGACAGCCGCACTAACTTGTTCTTCCGTAGTAACTCTTAATGTCTTCCGCATTAATCATTTAAGTTACTATTCTTGTTGTTAAGCGTATTGTTTATAGGTTAAACTATTTTGTCTAAGTTATAACCCAACAATCTCCCCCTAACCTTGAACTTTTATGATTAATCAAAAGTACAAGTTTCATGCTCCAACCGTACTAACTGTTTTCATTTACAAAACATGTTTAACTATTTAAAGTTAATTACAACTATCTGTTTTGCCAATCAGATTCTTCTCCTTTTGTCTTCTCTTCTATGCGTTGTACCAGAATTCTCCAAATAAGTTCATGAGCGATTCGTGAATCATGGAGTCCATTAAGCTTTACTTCGATCATCTCATCCAATGTCTTCAATGTATGTGGATATTTTACATCCACCAAGAAAAATTCCATGGCTCCATGTCTTCTTACAAGTGAATAGACACCACTTCGTTCATAAATGAACCATTTGATTATTGGATTACTTGGACCTCCTTTCTTGAATACTGAACTCTTCTTCTTGTATTCTGGTTCGAACAATCCGCATAGAACGTCCATAGCAAGATCTGTACCTGAGCATTGACCTCTTTGATGAGAAAATTTGACTTTTCCAATCTTGTACATTCTTTCCAAATCATCTCTGTCAAAGTCTCTAATTGCTTGGTGGAAGGCTTGAAGTACTTTCTTTGATCTATCTTGTCTAGTAACTTCATATTCAGTTCCCATCTGCCCACCAAGGAACTTCCAGTCTATGATTATTGGAGGTTTCACTGCTAATGGAGTAAACCTTAGTCCTTCTTCATTGTTGATGTATGAAGAATAATCTGCTTCAGGATTGATAAGAGCTTGTTCTTCTCCAGCAGGATTTGGACTTTCTTGAGTTGCACTTGGAGCAGTAGATGTTTCTACTCTCTGTTTCTTAGCTAGCCCGTGTACCCTCTTGGATGCTAGCTTCTTTCTCTTGTGCTTCTCAACACGTTCATCCACAGCAGGAGCAGTACTAACTGGCTCTTGCTCAAGTATAATCTTCCTGCCAGTAGCAATGGCAGCCTTTAGGACTTTGTCTGTATCTTGCTTCTTCTTTTCCAATATTCTTGCAAGTGCATCTTTTCTTTTGGCTTCATTCTTCTTCTCTTCCTTCACAAGATCTAAAATGTTAGCCAAATTCATAGGACCTAGTGACCTACCACTGTAGCCTTTGTTCTTGAGATAGGTGGTATATTTCTGCCTATCTTCAGCTAGCTTGGCACTTGTGGATTTGGACACTTTCTTCTTCTCAGGCTTGGCTTTGGCTTTGATTTGCTGTTGGAGAATGATTTTGTCATCTTCCTGCATCTTCATTGCAAGCTCAGCATCTGAGTTCACCAAACCTTGACGAACTAGGTCATCCAAAATCTCCTCATTTTCCATCTCCTTAGCACGAATTGCATCCTCCTCAGCAATTCTTTTTAGCTTTTCTCTCTCAGATGGAGTTGGAGATTGATTCAATCTTGCATGAAGCTCATCCTCTTCAGCTATCTTTCTTTGTCTCTCCCTTTCAGCCTTCTCATCTACAGCAGCCAATCTTAGCATCAATTCAGCTTCTTCTTGCTCTTGCATTATTCTTTCTTTTTCCTGCTCTGCTAGAAGATTTTGGAAATCTCTTTCTTCTGCAGCTTTCTCCCTGGCAAGCCTTTCTTCTTCCCTCTGTTCTTCCTTTGATTTCTCCACCACTATTACTTTGCCTTTGTCTTTGTGTTCTGGAGCATCAAGGTTGACTCTCTGAATCTTTTTCTGCTTCTTATCCACAGTAACATAGCCCCATCTACCTGTAGAACCAGACAAGCTAGCAGGTTGTTCAGGTAAGGTTAATGAAGTTGCTGAGGGTTGAGCAACTAATGCAGCTGCTGCTCTTTGTCTAGCAACTACTGCAGCTATCATCTTCTTCCTTTCCTCTTCTGCTTTCTCTGCTTTGATCTTGATCAGCTGTGATGCTATAGTATCTTCATCAGCCATGACAGTTGTTCTTGTCATCTCTTGTTGGATTAAGTCATCTGCAGCTTCTTGTTGATCAATGGTAGGAACAGGAGCTTCAGTTGTTGTGGTTGAAAGTGTTGTAGCTTCAGAATGTATTTCTTGGAAAGGGTGTGAAGCTTGATAAAATGTGGGAGGAGTGGTTGTGAACAAATATGATTGATCATCTGCAACTGGACTGGTAACCATAGGGTCAGTAGCAACTGTGTTCGCAGCAATTGAGTCCGCATCAATCGAGTCCGCAGCAACCATGTCATCATCCGCATTAACTAGGTCCGCAGCAAGTGAGTCAGTAGTAACCATTGGTTCAGTAGCAACTTCAGGATTGATTTCTGCTTCTATCTCCATTTGTTCTACTGGTTCTTCAACCATTTGCTTCACTTCTTTCTGCTCCCCCTCAACCAGTTGTTCCTTTTCAGCATCTATTATCATTTTCTCCCCTTCTTCATCCACCACCATATCTTCTGTCTCTAACTCTCCCTTAAGCATACTGTCAATCTCCATATCTTCATTCTGTTGGGAGGTTGCAGTAATGACAGTGTCTTCACTCTTCTTCTCTTCACCCCTGCTCTCTTCAGATGATAAAATTTGAGTCAGTTTCTGTTCTTTCTCCCCCTTTTTGTCAGCTGGAGGATAATCATCAGAAGATGAAGAGCTTGATGGCCTGGGATATGTTGCAACACTGCGTGTGGTGATTCTTTTGGGCAGTAATTGTGCTGATAATAATGCCTGTTGGGCCAGCACCTGTTGCATCAAAGATGTTAGAGTAGAGAGTGTTTCACCTTGTTTCTCCACCTTCACCATTAGATTTCGGTACATATCCATCAATTCCAAATATTGAACATTACTACCCTCACCCCTTTCATGTTGAGTACCAACAGGCGGTTGATCATAGGGAAAAGAGAAACTCTCCTGCCTAGCAGAAGCATGTAACTCTCCCATGGTCTCTTGGCGCCAGGGACCACCTTCCAAATATGAGAACAAGTCCTCAGCAGTGGTTGGTGTTGCCGTAGTTTGGGTCTTAAAAATGTTGATACTGTCCTGAACTTCACTATAAGAAGTGAAAGCTGCAGGAGTATCAGCCCTCCCTACATGGTCACCCCCCTCCTTATGGACCAACTCAGTGAACAAGGGGGTATCTTCAATGTTTTCCCCTAAAGTTTGTGTCATTCCTGAAGATGTTTCAGGTAATGATTTTGAAGTGTGAGAATGGGGGATAGTTTTAGAAACAAGAGGCTTAGTAACCCTTTTGATTCTTTTGAAAGCAGCCTTTGATGGTTTGTGAGGTGATGAAACTGTGGGGGTTGTTACTATAGAAGTAGTAACTGGTGCAGTAGCAACTGGAGTAGAACTCACAGTAGCAACTGGAGGCACATTAGCAGTAGCAACTGCCGTAGTAACCTCAGGGATTACACCCTCAGTACCTGCTACAGATATGGCACTAGTGCCCACAGATATTGCAGTAGTACTGATGGTGGCAGCTGGGGGTTGGGACAGAGGTGAAGTCACTTGTCCTTCAGCTGGAGGAACAGTGATCACCATCATTGTAGAGAACAATGGTGTCACATTGGATGAACTTCCCTTATTAACTTGCCTCATATTAGTAAAAACTTTCTTTGAATGAGCATGTGAGAAAAAGCATTTTTCTGATCTAGTAAGATCTTAAAGCTCACAGTTAAAAAGGTGTTGAAGAAAGCGAGGATACATTAAAAATTTATGTTTTGGGTTTAAAATATTCCATCGCATTCCTTCAAAAATCATGTAAGAAAAATTATATGTTCGTTTTGTTGCCAAACAAATCATGGCAGTAGCTAAAGCAGAGCTACCTTCATGCCATCCAGTTCGTTTTTGGGATATGCATTGTTGCAAAGTATGCAACAGAAATTTTCATTGAGGGGAGAGTTTTGCCTTGTGAGAGGTCGAAATATTTAAATCCCCCTCATATCCCAGTTTTGTAAAATTTTCAATCATGATGTCATAAGGAAGTTTTATTCTACCTGCCGCATCATTTAGTTGTAGGTGTTTGCGCAGAGTCTTTTCCGACACCTTTATCGCCTTTCCATCCACCACCGCATTAATAGCATCCTCTTCGGAATCAAGTTCAGCGGATGTACAGAAATCCCTAATGTGAGATTCATTAATTTCTGGATTAATGGTCAACGCCGTTTTGATTTTTGATTGATTCAAGAAGTCGATTATTTGGTGGAAGTCAGCGTTTTCATCAGTTTTCTCCAAGAAAGCTACCATGTTGTGTGTTTTGTGAATCTGTAGTTCCGCCATTGTTGTGATTTGATGAACGATTACGAGAAAGATGAACAATAAGGCAAACAATTAGTCACAAAAATAAAGAAAATTGAGAATTTTGAGTCTAACGGTAACTTTTTAAGAAGTTTTAGGGTTCTTAAGAAAAGGTAATTCTTAAACGGTTAAAAAGAACCCCTATTTATACTGAAATTTTGTAACCACTTGATGACTCCGATTAGACTCGGGTAATGATTTAAATGTAACGGTCCAATTAAAAATTGCCACGTGTCAGTAGTAGCTGTGCCTCGCGCCTGAATTTTAAAAAATAGGTCCAATCGGAACTTGCCACGTGTAAAAGTTGGTTACAAGTTGTATTTTGACTTGTCAAATCACCATTAATTAGGGTAATTTGCAGTATTAACAAATAAGTCCGTAGTAAGTTGATTAAACGTCCGTAGTAATGGTCTATGGGCCGTATTAACTGAACTGTCCGTAGTAATGTGAATTACTCGTAGTATTAAGCCAGAGGTCCGTAGTAACACATTACTTGTCCATATTAACCATTCCGTCCAAATTAATAGATTTAGGGCAGTAGTAGTTAAACCTTCCCTTAATACTAATCTTTTGGCCGTACTAATCATACTTTGGTCAAGATTTGTCTTTACTATTAATGTTGCAGTAGTAACATAGTACAATACTAAAAAGTAAGGCACTTGATTCTCATCATAAGGTTACTACTGCTTCTCGAAGGGACTTTTGAACAATAGAAATACTAAGAGAAAAAGGATATCGTTATTAATCCATATTGATCATTCCAATACTTGTAATCAAGAATGTGAATCTTCCCACATCAAATGATTTTGTGAGAAGGTCAGCAAGCTGATTATCAGTGTGGATTTTCTCAACATGGATCAACTTCTTTTCTTTGCAATCTCTTATGAAGTGATAGCGTATCTCTATATGCTTTGTTTTGGAGTGTTTGACTGGATTGTTGATGATGCTAATGGTGCTTTGATTGTTAATATGGATTGGCGTGTTCATGAAGGAATAGCCATAGTCCATCATTTGATTTTGTATCCAAAGTACTTGAGCACAACAACAACAGCGGCAATGTACTCAGCTTCTGTGGAAGAGGTTGACACCGTTGTTTGCTTCTTGCATTGCCATGACACCAGTCTTGAACCAATAAATTGGCATCCTCCAGTCGTTGATTTCCTATCTAAGTTTTCACCACCATAGTCACTGTCAGTATAAGCAATTAAATTAAAAGGAGAGTCTTTAGGATACCATAAGCCTATGTTAGGCTTGCCCTTTAGGTAACGAAAGATTCTCTTGACTGCAATGAGGTGTGACATCTTGGGCCTTGTTTGATATCTTGCACATACACAAACTCCAAACATGATATCTGGTCTTGAAGCTGTGAGATACATGAGAGATCCAATCATTGATCGATAGTTATGTATATCCACATCCTCCCCCTCAAGATCAGCCGTCAATTGTTTGTGAGTTTCAACTGGAGTGCTTGCAACTTTGGCATCCGTGAGTCCAAATTTGGTGAGGATGTCCTTGACATACTTGGATTGGCTTATAAAGAGACCATCCGTCTTTTGCTTAACTTGTAAACCCAAGAAGAAAGTGAGTTCTCCCATGGAACTCATCTGAAACTTAGTGTGCATGAGGTCTTCAAATTCTTTGCACAAAGAATCTTTGGTAGAGCCAAAGATGATGTCATCAACGTAGATTTGAACAAGAAGAATATCTGAGTGAGATTTCTTGAAGAATAGTGTCTTGTCAATTGTTCCTCTTTGAAAGTTGTTTTGAAGAAGGTAATCGGAAAGAGGGCCATACCAAGCTCGTGGTGCTTGATGAAGCCCATAGAGAGCTTTGATCAATTTGTATACCTTGTGAGGATGTTGAGGATCCTCAAAGCCAGGAGGCTGTTTGACATATACCTCCTCTTCAATGACACCATAAAGAAATGCACTCTTGACGTCCATTTGATAAACTTTGAAACCCATGAATGAAACAAAGGCTAGAAATAATCGAATTGCTTCAATCCTAGCCACTGGAGCAAAAACCTCTTCATAGTCAATTCCCTCTTCTTGTGTGTAGCCTTGTGCAACCAGTCTTGCTTTATTCTTAACCACAATTCCACGTTCATCCTTCTTGTTTCTGAAGATCCATCTTGTACCTATCACCTTCTTGCCGTATGGGACTTCCACTAATTCCCATACTCCTTGAATCTTGAACTGGAGTAGCTCAGCTTGACATGCCTCGATCCAATGTGGATCTAGTAATGCTTCTTGGATTTTCTTGGGTTCCATTTGAGAAAGGAAGCATGCAAATAGACATGTGTTGATTAGAGCAGTCGCAGGATCCTTGTTGGACTTGGTTTGACTTCTAGTCTCCATTGAGGGGTCAAAATTTCCAATGATTTGAGAAAGTGGGTGGTTCTTTGCAATACGAGAAGATGGGATCTTCTCAATCCTTACTTCTGTGCCTAAGTTTGTGTTATTCAAATCAGGCATATCATTGGTTGGATAGTAAGCAGTGTATGGAGGAGTAGTAACTGAAGTAGGTATATCGGTAGTGTAAGGCTCATATTCTTCAGTGACAATTTGTTCAACTCCATTTTCATCCTCTTGAACTAGGTGTGGAACGCCATCGGGGCGTGTTGGACCATCCTTAGGAGAGGGTGCTTCATCTTCATGTATAGGTTCAGGTTGATGATCTTCTGTTTCATCTGGGGAAATGGGATCAATAACATGAATGGGAGCCTCCAGTGAAACAGGAAGATTGATGTATTCCATCACATCCAATCGAGCAGTACCAGTGATAGGAGCCGCAGCAACTGGCTCCGTAGTAAGTGGATCAGTAGGAATAGATTTTGCCGCATTAACATGATCCGTATCAACTGAATTGGATTGAAACTCAAAGTTAGAGTTCAAGGATTTGGTTAAAGCATCCAAGTCAAAAACCCAATCTGGTCCTAGACCCTTCGTGGTGTAAGTGTGTTCATTGAAGGTCACGTTGGAGCTTTCTTCTATGATCTTCGGTTTGTGGTTGTAAACACGATACGCCTTGCTTTGGGAGGAGTATCCAACGAAGGTTCCTTCATCAGCTTTGCTTTCAAACTTACCTAGATAGTCTTTGGAGTTTAAGACTGTGCATGGACATCCAAATGCGCGTAAGAAGCTGATCAAAGGTTGTCTCTTGTAGAGGAGTTCATATGGAGTTTTGTTGTGAGACTTGACTAGAAGAACCCTATTCTGAACATAGCAGGCAGTGTTAACTGCTTCTGCCCAGAAAAAGATGGGAAGGTTGGAATCAGCCAACATGCTTCTGGCTGCTTCAATCAACGTCCTATTTCTTCGTTCAGCAACTCCATTTTGTTGAGGAGTCCTAGCAGCACTGAATTGTCTCTCTGTTCCTTTCTTGTCACAGAAGTCATTCATCACTTGGTTCTTGAATTTCGTGCCATTGTCACATCGAATTTTCTTGATCTTCAGATTGAGTTGATGTTCAATCTTGGTGACAAAGGTAATGTGTAACACTTGGATCTAAAACACACTAAATTTTTTTTTTTTTTAAAAGAAAACATTCAACAATATTTGCATAACTTCACCAAAAGAAAAGTTATCGTGTTACTTCTACTAACATAACATTTAAGATGTTTAGAGCGGAAGCTCGTTACAAAATATTTAACTTCATTTTAGGTCCCCATCTATCCTTCCTATGCTTGCCTTGCAAATTCGAGATCCTTTTTACCTACAAACATAACAATCAACAATGTACATTAGCATTAAGCTAGTGAGCATACTTAATAATATAATGATACATCTCCAAGACTATTCAAAGTCTTGCTACATACCCTCACGGTATAACCTTTTTGCTAACTTTACTCTTTCCCGACTAATGAAAGTCGATTCTACTTCTCCATGACACATAAATGTCTTCTCTATTCTTCTCTATCCTAATGATAAGTTTATATATCATTTCTCTACCAAAACTACCTTAAAATGTACTAAAAACTGGTCTAGGGGTCGAATGCGGCGCATTCGGACACACAGGCGGCGCATTCAACATGACAAAACTCAAAATCAGCCTCGGACCTCTGAATGCGCCGCCATTCAACCCACAGGCGGCGCATTCGGGCAATTTCTGGCTGATTTTCGTTTTTCAAACGTTTCATGCACTTACATGTTAGTTTATGCTACTTTAACTCCTTATTTCCGCTAACAATACTAACTATAACTTGGGACAACTTACCTAACAATCTTTAATACATTAATACAAACTTTAAACATAAAAACCATATGAAAATGAGTCTAGTATACTCACCTTGATGTCGAATTACGTTCACTATCTTTATGTTGCCTTCCCTTTGCCCTTATCTTTCAAATCTGATTACAAGGTCAAAATACTAAAACTTCAATACTCATAATCACATAACCAACAACTTTATCATACATTTTCTTCTAATCACTTAACATTACTTGGTTAAATCATTTTCTACCCATCATGTCACTTCTAAGGTTTTTGACCCGTTAACTTTTACACATACATGAAAGTATATCAAATTTCTATCCATTTTATACATACACATCAACAATACATACAAATGACCATTTCTTTCTCTTTAATCAAATTTCTACCCAATTGCCACTCCTTGGGTCATTTGACCCATTTGGCAACACCAACTAGAGAAATCATTATACCATATTCTATCTCTTTCATAGGACTAAAACATACAATTCTAACATTAAATTAACATATACAATTGCTCAATTTAACAATTCTCAAGATTATCCCCAAATTATAAAAACCTTATTTAACCAATTAAGCATTTCTACTCTTCAATTAAACATCCAATTAATATTATAACATATTAACATAACTCAAATTCATCAAATAATAACAAAGGTAAACATAAATTTACCTTCTTTATTCCAACACCAAATTAGCTAAGTTACCCTATCTTCTATTCTTGATTCTCTTGTAATCTTCACTAATCCAACACAATTGATTTGAGAAATTTCTAATTATCCTTTTCTTACTCTCAAGAACACACACACATAGACTCAAAACCCCTAAAATTTTATTTGGAAAATTCTGCATTTGACACCTCAAAGGCTTACTCATCACATTTCGAATTTTACACCTTTAGTCCCTCAATTTCTCAAGTCTTTTTAATTTACAACAATTACTAGAATTATTAACTAATACTTTCTAACTAAAATCAACTATCTTTCTAACAATTCTAGTCCTTTACTTATAAACTTCTCAAATAACATAATTATAAACCACATTT
>CAJVGC010000065.1:24125734-24249069 GCA_910822075.1 Senecio squalidus | reverse complement strand
AAAACCCAAATTTGAAAAACCCATAGGTACTTTCAAAAACTAATTGTACAACACCGTACCATACATTTCCGTTTCTAATCAAACTTCCACACTAGCCTAATAAACTTTAAAATTACCTATATCAACTATTCAAACCAATTTATACCCAATAAAACTCTTATTTTATTGTAAAACCTAGATTACATCCCGTACGAGTTAGAATTACGTTTAGATCTGTGACATTAGTTTCAAATAATCCCCTACGTTACAATAGTATTAAGAATGTCTTAAGAATAGTATTTGAAGCCATTTAATCCATAAAAAAACTCAATCCATTTTAAAATCAAAACCCAAATTTGAAAAACCCATAGGTACTTTCAAAAACTAATTTTACAACACCGTACCGTACAATTCCGTTTCTAATCCAAACTTCCACACTAGCCTAATAAACTTGAAAATTACCTATATCAACTATTCAAACCAATTTATACCTTATAAAACGCTTATTTTATTGTAAAACCTAGATTACATCCCGTACGAGTTAGAATTACGTTTAGGTGTGTGATATTGATGTCAAATAATCCCCTACGTTACAATAGCATTAGGAATGTCTTAAGAATAGTATTTGAAGCCATTTAATCCATAAAAAACTCAATCAAATCAAATATACCATTTTAAAATCAAAACCCAAATTTTACTAATCCAAACTTCCACACTACCCTAATAAACTTTAAAATTACCTATATCAACTATTCAAACCAATTTATACCTTATAAAACGCTTATTTTATTGTAAAACCTAGATTACATCCCGTACGAGTTAGAATTACGTTTAGGTGTGTGATATTGATGTCAAATAATCCCCTACGTTACAATAGCATTAAGAATGTCTTAAGAATAGTATTTGAAGCCATTTAATCCATAAAAAACTCAATCAAATCAAATATACCATTTTAAAATCAAAACCCAAATTTGAAAAACCCATAGGTACTTTCAAAAACTAATTTTACAACACCGTACCGTACAATTCCGTTTCTAATCCAAACTTCCACACTACCCTAATAAACTTTAAAATTACCTATATCAACTATTCAAACCAATTTATACCAAATAAAACGCTTATTTTATTGTAAAACCTTGATTACATCCCGTACGAGTTAGAATTACGTTTAGGTGTGTGATATTGATGTCAAATAATCCCCTACGTTACAATAGCATTAAGAATGTCTTAAGAATAGTATTTGAAGCCATTTAATCCATTTTTTTTGGTATAAGGGAAATTACCCCGGTAAATTATATTAACACCAAAAACCAATAGAGTACAATGGAATGTGGCTGACATACCACATTAACCTCAAGACTAGCCTGAACAAACTAAGACAAGATGACAAACCATCTGTCTACATACTAACCAAAACAAGAAAAGAATACTAAACAACGAAATCGCCTAAATCAGAAGAGATTCCGGGATATTCCAATTCTTCAACAGATCCAAAGCCGCTCTCGAATTCTTGAATCTACATGACATTAGTCTGGCACGAACATCAGCCAAAATATTATCCACAAGAACATTGACCGTTCTCTTGGATCCCGTATATAACCTTTCATTTCTCTCGCGCCATATGAAATACAGAGCAGCAGCCAGAACCAGCTTGGCTATAACACTTGCCGACGACCGACGATGAGCAAAAGGAAGAATGGATCCAACAATATCAGTTAGACATGGAGGACTACTCTGAAGACCAGCCTGCCCCCGAACTTTTACAACACCGTACCGTAAAATTCCGTTCCTAATCCAAATTTCCACACTAGCCTAATAAACTTTAAAATTACCTATATCAACTATTCAAACCAATTTATACCCAATAAAACGCTTATTTTATGGTAAAACCTAGATTACATCCCGTACGAGTTAGAATTACGTTTAGGTGTGTGATATTGATGTCAAATAATCCCCTACGTTACAATAGCATTAAGAATGTCTTAAGAATAGTATTTGAAGCCATTTAATCCATAAAAAACTCAATCAAATCAAATATACCATTTTAAAATCAAAACCCAAATTTGAAAAACCCATAGGTACTTTCAAAAACTAATTTTACAACACCGTACCGTACAATTCCGTTTCAAATCCAAACTTCCACACTAGCCTAATAAACTTTAAAATTACCTATATCAACTATTCAAACCAATTTATACCTTATAAAACGCTTATTTTATTGTAAAACCTAGATTACATCCCGTACGAGTTAGAATTACGTTTAGGTGTGTGATATTGATGTCAAATAATCCCCTACGTTACAATAGCATTAAGAATGTCTTAAGAATAGTATTTGAAGCCATTTAATCCATAAAAAACTCAATCAAATCAAATATACCATTTTAAAATCAAAACCCAAATTTGAAAAACCCATAGGTACTTTCAAAAACTAATTGTACAACACCGTACCGTACAATTCCGTTTCTAATCCAAACTTCCACACTAGCCTAATAAACTTTAAAATTACCTATATCAACTATTCAAACCAATTTATACCCAATAAAACTCTTATTTTATTGTAAAACCTAGATTACATCCCGTACGAGTTAGAATTACGTTTAGGTCTGTGACATTAGTTTCAAATAATCCCCTACGTTACAATAGCATTAAGAATGTCTTAAGAATAGTATTTGAAGCCATTTAATCCATAAAAAACTCAATCAAATCAAATATACCATTTTAAAATCAAAACCCAAATTTGAAAAACCCATAGGTACTTTCAAAAACTAATTTTACAACACCGTACCGTACAATTCCGTTTCTAATCCAAACTCCCACACTAGCCTAATAAACTTGAAAATTACCTATATCAACTATTCAAACCAATTTATACCTTATAAAACGCTTATTTTATTGTAAAACCTAGATTACATCCCGTACGAGTTAGAATTACGTTTAGGTGTGTGATATTGATGTCAAATAATCCCCTACGTTACAATAGCATTAAGGAATGTCTTAAGAATAGTATTTGAAGCCATTTAATCCATAAAAAACTCAATCAAATCAAATATACCATTTTAAAATCAAAACCCAAATTTTAAAAACCCATAGGTACTTTCAAAAACTAATTTTACAACACCGTACCGTACAATTCCGTTCCTAATCCAAACTTCCACACTACCCTAATAAACTTTAAAATTACCTATATCAACTATTCAAACCAATTTATACCTTATAAAACGCTTATTTTATTGTAAAACCTAGATTACATCCCGTACGAGTTAGAATTACGTTTAGGTGTGTGATATTGATGTCAAATAATCCCCTACGTTACAATAGCATTAAGAATGTCTTAAGAATAGTATTTGAAGCCATTTAATCCATAAAAAACTCAATCAAATCAAATATACCATTTTATAATCAAAACCCAAATTTGAAAAACCCATAGGTACTTTCAAAAACTAATTTTACAACACCGTACCGTACAATTCCGTTTCTAATCCAAACTTCCACACTAGCCTAATAAACTTTAAAATTACCTATATCAACTATTCAAACCAATTTATACCAAATAAAACGCTTACTTTATTGTAAAACCTAGATTACATCCCGTACGAGTTAGAATTACGTTTAGGTGTGTGACATTAGTTTCAAATAATCCCCTACGTTACAATAGCATTAAGAATGTATTAAGAATAGTATTTGAAGCCATTTAATCCATAAAAAACTCAATCAAATCAAATATACCATTTTAAAATCAAAACCCAAATTTGAAAAACCCATAGGTACTTTCAAAAACTAATTTTACAACACCGTACCGTACAATTCCGTTTCTAATCCAAACTTCCACACTAGCCTAATAAACTTTAAAATTACCTATATCAACTATTCAAACCAATCTATACCAAATAAAACGCTTATTTTATTGTAAAACCTAGATTACATCCCGTACGAGTTAGAATTACGTTTAGGTCTGTGACATTAGTTTCAAATAATCCCCTACGTTACAATAGCATTAAGAATGTCTTAAGAATAGTATTTGAAGCCATTTAATCCATAAAGACTCAATCAAATCAAATATACCATTTTAAAATCAAAACCCAAATTTGAAAAACCCATAGGTACTTTCAAAAACTAATTTTACAACACCGTACCGTACAATTCCGTTCCTAATCCAAACTTCCACACTAGCCTAATAAACTTTAAAATTACCTATATCAACTATTCAAACCAATTTATACCCATAAAACGCTTATTTTATTGTAACCTAGATTACATCCCGTACGAGTTAGAATTACGTTTAGGTGTGTGATATTGATGTCAAATAATCCCCTACGTTACAATAGCATTAAGAATGTCTTAAGAATAGTATTTGAAGCCATTTAATCCATAAAAAAATCAATCAAATCAAATATACCATTTTAAAATCAAAACCCAAATTTGAAAACCCCATAGGTACTTTCAAAAACTAATTTTACAACACCGTACCGTATGTGACGTCCCGTCTATTTGAGGTACTTGAGTTACCGTTATTATTTTAATATTATTCGCAATTGTTTTGACCCTTGTTTTACGCTTTGTTTTACTCACGGTTTATTATTATTGATCGGGTTTTATGTGATTATTTTTAATTTCGTCCTTTAAGACGTAAGTTGATTTTATCTAAGTGCCTATTAGTTAGTATGCTCGTGAAATATAAGTTAGGAGGTTATGCCCAATTTGTCGGTTAAGTATCCCTATCCTTAAGAAATCGTGCTTTGCTCGTGTTTATGTTTTTACCGAGAAGTGCGTAGTTCCATTTTGGAATTTAAGGTTATTCCTTTAATGAATCATAATACCAATAATACTTGTGATGAACTTGACTAAGTTCAGTTATAAAACAATCGGGAATCCTTAACGTGTGCACTTACTTAACGACAAAACAAACAAAACGGTGAAAACCTGGACAGGGACTGGGCGCGCCGCGGTGGGCTGGCCGCGCCGCAGTCGTTCCCTGGACAGGTTGTTGTTGTGAGTTGAGTGAGTCACACTTGCATGTTCTATTAACTTGACACCTAACCAAAAACGTGTCAAGACCCCCTTCAAACCAGGTTTTGACCATCTAAAACCACTTACACTCTCATTCTTCCTTTCATTTTACACACACTCAAGAAATCTCTCTCTCTCTCTTTACTTGGAGCTAGAACACAAACACCCATATTTTCTTTCATTTCTTCCCTCTTGTGGCTGTAAATTCAGTTTATAAACACCTAATAATCACAAATTTCATCACATTAAATTGTTGTTATCATCATGGGAAGCTAAGGGTGGTCATCCTCTTGGAAGTTACTTGGGTTATATCAATTTTCGGGTCAAAGATCACCACCAAAACTTCAAGAATTTCATCAAGTCTTTTAGATCATCACAATCTCTTTCTCTTTGAGGTATAATAACCCTTCATTTCTGATTTTACTTTGATTTATCATGTTGCATGTTTGATCAAAAGCATAGAAATGAATTTTTACAACTCGTGATGGTTAAAAATCTTTGAAAATCAAATTTTACAAATGTTTACATAAATCTTGGAATTGTATGGTGAAAAGTCCACAAAATGGTTGTTTATAAGTGTTTTGATGATTCTCTAACGAGTATGTTTAAACTTATCACCTTAAATTATGATTTTGACAACATAAAAATGAGTTGTAATTTTGGCTCGTCTGAGGACGACCGCGGCGCGGTCACACCACCGCGGCGCGGTCGTGGCCCAGATTCGTGACATTTTGTAACCCGTTAACTTGCACCCTTCTTGTGTTATATTGCGAACCCTTATGGACGATGAATTGTATTGTGTTCCAGAGGTGGAGTTGACCTCAGTACCTCGTCACCAAAGTCCTTGGTTCCGGCTTCTAATCTTGTCAATCTTGCGGTGCTAACGGTATAAAAATTGCTACCCGTGTGAATCTTCGTTTCATTATTCTTTCCTATTGTTTCGGTTTTAGCCTTGAAAACGGTTAGGAGTAACTATTAGACCAACATTTGAAACGTTATCGGATTTGATTGTGAATGGACGGAAATTACTACAATGTATCATAATTAACTTATTATTGTATTAAGTAATATGAGAAAAAAATTTAAGGTATAACTTGTTATCAAGCGGGAAAGTGTACGGATTTTGGACAAATGATTTACGACGCGGAAGCGCTGCCGGATTTTCTTTTCATGACTCTTCACGACGTTTTTACTACAATAAACACTTAAACACCTAAAGTAACATATTATACCATAATATAGTCTTTGGACTCAAAGACGCCAACGCAATCGAAAATATCATAATATTACTTAAAACGGATGTTTTCAACCTTTTCGCGACATATTAACCTTCGCCTCAACTTGATCATCGTTTTAAGTCCTCAAAATATGTTTTGCGGTAAACTTTATAAATGGTTTTGAAAAGGTGTTTTATTCTAAGCATTTTGGTATGAAAAACACTTCAAATTATCTAAAGTGTCAAATTGGACTTTTAAATTGATTTTGACTTTCCTAAGTCAACATAATTGACCTTTGACTTTTATAAGTCAACATCTGTGACGTTGACTTTTATAAAGTCAACATTCCTTGCGTTTGACTTTGACCAAGTCAACATTGTTTCCGTTGACCTTGGTCGATCTATTGAAACTTGTTAACGATATTTTATTAACCGATACTCCTTGTAATCATTTTCGATTCGGACTATCATTCTTCTCCTGTTGACGATTATGACGTGGAATGCCGATATCTCTCCGAGCGGTCGTGTTTGACGCGGAACGTCGCCTTCTAAATACGTCACCTTATTTAAACTTATTCTTGTGGGATTATCTTATTTAACTTAACCTTAACCGACAAGGCTAAACCGAACCTAGACTTATAGAGATACTGAGACTATGTTGTTTATTTGTTTAAGGCACTTAGGCGGTGGAGTTGTAGCTCCGTGATTGTGTACCCGATTCATTTGCTGGATATTGTATTGTGAGTTATTCGTAGCCCTTGTCTTAAATATTTTTGGGCTGTAAAGCGTATTTTTAAAATTGTCTGCTTGTATGCGGAATGTGTTGATTATCTTGTTTGCCTAGTGGATTAGGACTGCCTTAGATTGTAAGCCATTAGCCTTTGTTGAGGCCCCCGTATACACTTGTTAAGCTTTATGCCCAACGGTTACATATATATAGATCTATATGGGTTATAGACCTAACCCTCACTGCTCGGTAGAATGTTTCTAGGAGCGGATGTTATGGCCGGTTAATTGATTTGTTACCTTTGGTTGGCGACCTCAGGATTTGGGGTTGTACGGTCAGGTTCAGTGTATGATTAGTCTAGGCAAAGTTCCTATCACTATTGGTTGTTGAAAACAAGATATATCATTTGAAATTAACGTTGTTTTGATGAAAATTGTCGATGGGTCAACTTTTACTTTAAATTTGCGAATAATTCACCAACATGTTGTTGATGTCGTTTTAACGCTTTGCAGGAAACTAAGGATTCCTGTTGATCATGCCATTTGTGCTTTTGGGATATTTGTCTTGTGTAATTCGGAACTTGTGATACTTGTTGTAATGTCCTTATAGTTCCGTTTTGTTATGTTTTGTAATACATTCGTACTCGGCGATTTATCGCTTTTGAATTTGTATTGTATTTTGTAAACACTTGGCATGATTAATGTTATTTTGATGTTGGTTTATTGGTTGTATTGTTGTAACATTTGACTCATGATCTGATAACTGGAACATCCCGTGTTTCCGCTTGTTTTAGCGGGGTGTGACAGAAGTTGGTATCAGAGCCAAAGGTTATAGCGAACCGAGTGATTTTAACTGAGTAAATCACTTGGACTATGACCAAAGGCTTTTTGAATTGATTTTCTTTGATTGCAATGTGTGCACTATTTTTCATACGTGTTTATTTCGCGTTGTTATTTGTGGCGTTTGGCCTTGTTTTTGCACACATTTGCTGATCGATTTTCTTTCCTTTTATTTTAGGACGATGGCGCCTAAGAGGAGAGTTGCGACAAGAAGTTCTGCAAGACGTGCTACCGCGAACGCGAGGGCTAATACCGCGAATCAGAATGCGAGAGCGAATACGTCGAATGCAAGAAGGAACAATGTGGAAAATGAATCGAATCCTGACATGGCTCAGTTGATTGCTCAGCAGTTGGCGGCAATGATGCCCGAGCTTGTAGCTCAGCTAAAGGAGGGCACTACTCAAGGTAATGGTTCGGGTTCTGGAAACCCTGAGCCGGTGGTTAATAATGAAGGCCCTGAGCCGATTGTGAATAATGAGGGTCCCGAAGTCGTGATCACTGGATCCGGTAAAGCAGAGGGCTCAGCTAGACGCGCTGGTTGCACCTTGAAGACGTTTATGAGCTGCAAGGCCCCGGAATATAAGGGCAATGAGGGAGCAACTGGTACGCTCCAATGGATGGAGAAGATGGAATCCATCTTTGATGCTGTGGGATGTGCGGACGAGGATCGAGTCCGATTTGCTGCTTTTGTATTTCAGGGTACGGCTCTGACGTGGTGGAATTCAATTGTGAATGTGCGAGGCCGAGCTGAGATCAGCAAGATGACTTGGGATCAACTAAAGGAGTTGATGATTATCGAGTATGTTCCTGAATCTGAGATTCAGAAGTTAGAAGATGAGCTGTGGAACTTGACCATGGTTGGGTCAGACATTCAGGGATACACTTCGCGTTTTCACGCTTTGTCCCAACTAGTTCCCCATTTGGTCCGACCGGAGCTTAAGCGTATTGGTCGCTACACTCACGGATTACCCCCAGCAATCCGTAAGAGTGTCCTGTCTAGTAAACCGGGCACTTTTCAGAGCGCGGTTGAAATTGCGATTACCTTGACTCAGAATGCGGTTCGTGATGGTGAGTTGCCCCCGATGATTGTTAAGCAAAACTCCAGTGGGAAGCGGAGTGGGGGAAACCGCAATGAGGATTCAAGAAAGAAGTTTAGGAGGAATGATGCTCCTCAAGCTGTGAAATCGTATGCTGCTGTGGCAACGGGTACCCAGGGTAAGTACCCGCAGTGTGGTCGGTGTAGTAGGTATCACACCAAGGAAGTAGCGTGTTGGGAATGCAGTATCTGCAAGAAATTGGGTCACACGGACAAGTTCTGCAAAGCCGGAAAGGGGAAGTGTTTTGGATGTGGTTCCCCGGATCATCATAAGGACAGATGTCCTAAGTTGGCTGCAGCTGGTAATGCCCCTCGAGGCAGGGCGTTTGTTATGGGAGCCAAGGAGGCTCAGCAGGATCCACACGTTGTTACAGGTACCTTCCTCATTTGTGGTCGACCTGCGTTTATCTTATTTGATTCTGGTGCGGATAGAAGTTTTATATCTGATGAGTTCAGAACTATGATTCCTTGTAAGTCTGTACCTTTAGTACCTCCCTTTGAGATAGAATTGGCTGATGGTGAGTTCTTGCATGCGTCTGAGTTACTTTCCGACTGTAGTGTTAGTTTCGACGACCACTCTTTTCCTATCGACTTAATTCCGATTAGGTTAGGTAGTTTCGACGTGATTATCGGCATGGATTGGTTAGAGACGCATCGTGCGGAGATCGTGTGTTTCGAGAAGATGATCCGTATTCCGTTACCGCATGGAGAGCCGTTGTTAGTTCAAGGAAATAAGGCAGGAAAGCGCCTTAAGATTGTCTCGTGTATGAAAGTCCGGGAGTACATTAAGCGGGACTGTTCACTCTTTCTTGCACATCTTGTGAAGAAGGATAACACTGAGAAGCTGGAGGAGAAACCAGTAGTGTGTGATTTTCCCGATGTGTTCCCCGAGGATTTACCTGGTTTACCGCCTAGACGTGAGGTAGAGTTTAGGATCGACTTAGTTCCTGGAGCAGCGCCAGTGGCAAAGGCTCCTTATCGGTTAGCACCTTCGGAGATGTTGGAGCTCTCTAAGCAGATCCAGGAGTTAGTGGATAAAGGTTTCATTAGACCGAGTTTTTCTCCGTGGGGCGCGCCGGTACTCTTTGTAAAGAAGAAGGATGGTTCGATGAGATTGTGTATAGATTACCGAGAGCTGAATAAGCTGACAGTAAAGAACCGTTATCCTTTACCTCGTATTGATGACTTGTTTGATCAGCTGCAAGGTTCATGTTTCTTTTCTAAGATTGATCTACGGTCCGGTTATCATCAGTTGAGAGTGCAGGAGGAGGACGTTCCGAAAACTGCTTTTCGGACGCGATACGGTCACTATGAGTTCTTAGTTATGCCATTCGGTCTTACGAATGCGCCTGCAGCATTTATGGAAATGATGAACCGTATCTGCCGTCCTTACCTTGATAAGTTTGTGATAGTGTTTATCGATGATATTTTGATTTATTCCCGTAGTCGTGAGGAACACGAGGAACACTTGAGAATAGTGTTGGAGTTGCTCAGGAAGGAACAACTTTACGCTAAGTTCTCGAAGTGCGAGTTTTGGTTATCTGAGGTTCAATTTCTTGGCCATGTGGTTAGCAAGGAAGGCATCCACGTTGATCCTGCCAAGATTAAGGCCGTCAGAGATTGGGTTGCTCCTAAGACACCCACCGATATCCGTTCATTTTTGGGTCTGGCTGGTTACTATCGTCGTTTTATTGAGAACTTTTCAAAGATAGCTTCGCCGATGACGAAGTTGACCCAGAAGAACGAGGAGTTCATTTGGGGTGCCGAGCAGGATGAAGCTTTTCAGTTATTAAAGAAGAGGTTGTGTGATGCTCCTATCTTGAGTCTTCCCGAGGGTACTGAAAATTTTGTTGTATATTGCGATGCTTCGCATAAGGGACTCGGGTGTGTGCTGATGCAGAATGGAAAGGTCATTGCCTATGCCTCTCGTCAGTTAAAGATTCATGAGAAGAACTACACGACCCACGATTTGGAGTTAGGCGCAGTGGTTTTTGCTTTAAAAATTTGGCGCCATTATCTGTACGGTACTAAGTGTACTGTGTTTACCGATCATAAGTCGTTACAGCACATCTTTGATCAAAAGATGTTGAATATGAGGCAACGCCGATGGGTGGAATTGCTTAACGATTATGATTGTGAAATTCGATATCATCCGGGAAAAGCTAATGTTGTCGCCGATGCGCTAAGTCGCAAGGAGTCGGTTAAGCCGGTGAGAGTTCGCGCTATGATGGTTTCTGTTCAGTCGAGTTTGAAGACTCGCATTATTCAGGCTCAACAGGAGGCTCTCACCGAGGACTGTTTAAAGGATGAAGGATTATTTGGTTTGGCACGTCAGTTGGAGCCGAAAGACGACGGAGTATTGTATTTCTTGGACCGTATTTGGGTTCCCGTCGGTCTTAGGCAGTTAATTTTGGATGAAGGTCACAAGTCGAATTACTCTGTTCATCCCGGAGCGGATAAGATGTATCACGACTTGAAAGATTTTTACTGGTGGCCTGGCATGAAGAGGGCGATTGCCGAGTATGTAGGCAAGTGTTTGACCTGTTCTAAGGTTAAGGCTCAGAATCAGAAGCCTTCTGGTCTTCTTCAGCAGCCGGAAATCCCGCAGTGGAAGTGGGAAAATATCACTATGGATTTTGTCACGAAACTTCCTAGGTCTTCAGGAGGTTATGATACTATTTGGGTTATTGTTGATCGGCTGACCAAGTCAGCGCATTTTCTGCCTATTCGAGAAGATTACCGAATAGAGAAGTTGTCTAGATTGTATATTGATGAGATCGTGGCCAGGCATGGAATTCCTGTATCGGTTATTTCTGATCGCGACGCGCGTTTTACTTCGAGATTCTGGCAGACGCTACAGCGAGCGTTAGGCACGAGATTGGATATGAGCACGGCTTATCACCCTCAGACCGATGGTCAGAGTGAGCGCACAATTCAGACGTTGGAGGATATGTTACGCGCATGTGTTTTGGATTTTGGCGGGAGTTGGGATAGACATTTACCGTTGGTCGAGTTTTCGTACAACAATAGTTACCACTCCAGTATTAATTGCGCGCCTTTTGAAGCTCTCTACGGTCGTAAGTGTAGGTCTCCACTCTGTTGGGCTGAGATTGGTGATAGTCAGATTACGGGTCCCGAGTTGATCCAAGAGACGACTGATAAGATCTTTAGGATCAAGGATCGTCTGGTAGCCGCGAGAGATCGCCAGAAGAAGTACGCGGATTTGCGTCGTAAGCCTTTGGAATTCAAGGTCGGCGATATGGTTTTGTTAAAAGTTTCTCCCTGGAAGGGCGTATTTCGTTTTGAGAAGCGCAGCAAGTTAAGTCCACGTTTTACGGGTCCGTTTAAGATTTTGTCTCGTGTTGGACCAGTGGCTTACCGTATTGAGTTGCCACCTGAGTTGAGTGGTGTGCACAACGTGTTTCATGTATCGCATCTCAAGAAGTGTCTTGCTGACGAGTCTTTATTGGTGCCCTTGGAGAAACTGAGTTTGGATGATTCGCTTCACGTGATAGAGGAGCCGGTAGAAATCGTTGACCGTGAAGTCAAGCGTCTACGGCGGAGTCGGATTCCTATTGTTAAGGTCCGATGGAACTCTAAGATTGGAGCCGAGTTTACGTGGGAACGGGAGGATGAAATGCAGCGGAAATTTCCCCATCTATTTGCTTCTAGTAGCGATGCTCAATAGTAATTTCGAGGACGAAATTCTTTTAACTGGGGGAGGCTGTGACGTCCCGTCTATTTGAGGTACTTGAGTTACCGTTATTATTTTAATATTATTCGCAATTGTTTTGACCCTTGTTTTACGCTTTGTTTTACTCACGGTTTATTATTATTGATCGGGTTTTATGTGATTATTTTTAATTTCGTCCTTTAAGACGTAAGTTGATTTTATCTAAGTGCCTATTAGTTAGTATGCTCGTGAAATATAAGTTAGGAGGTTATGCCCAATTTGTCGGTTAAGTATCCCTATCCTTAAGAAATCGTGCTTTGCTCGTGTTTATGTTTTTACCGAGAAGTGCGTAGTTCCATTTTGGAATTTAAGGTTATTCCTTTAATGAATCATAATACCAATAATACTTGTGATGAACTTGACTAAGTTCAGTTATAAAACAATCGGGAATCCTTAACGTGTGCACTTACTTAACGACAAAACAAACAAAACGGTGAAAACCTGGACAGGGACTGGGCGCGCCGCGGTGGGCTGGCCGCGCCGCAGTCGTTCCCTGGACAGGTTGTTGTTGTGAGTTGAGTGAGTCACACTTGCATGTTCTATTAACTTGACACCTAACCAAAAACGTGTCAAGACCCCCTTCAAACCAGGTTTTGACCATCTAAAACCACTTACACTCTCATTCTTCCTTTCATTTTACACACACTCAAGAAATCTCTCTCTCTCTCTTTACTTGGAGCTAGAACACAAACACCCATATTTTCTTTCATTTCTTCCCTCTTGTGGCTGTAAATTCAGTTTATAAACACCTAATAATCACAAATTTCATCACATTAAATTGTTGTTATCATCATGGGAAGCTAAGGGTGGTCATCCTCTTGGAAGTTACTTGGGTTATATCAATTTTCGGGTCAAAGATCACCACCAAAACTTCAAGAATTTCATCAAGTCTTTTAGATCATCACAATCTCTTTCTCTTTGAGGTATAATAACCCTTCATTTCTGATTTTACTTTGATTTATCATGTTGCATGTTTGATCAAAAGCATAGAAATGAATTTTTACAACTCGTGATGGTTAAAAATCTTTGAAAATCAAATTTTACAAATGTTTACATAAATCTTGGAATTGTATGGTGAAAAGTCCACAAAATGGTTGTTTATAAGTGTTTTGATGATTCTCTAACGAGTATGTTTAAACTTATCACCTTAAATTATGATTTTGACAACATAAAAATGAGTTGTAATTTTGGCTCGTCTGAGGACGACCGCGGCGCGGTCACACCACCGCGGCGCGGTCGTGGCCCAGATTCTTGACATTTTGTAAACCGTTAACTTACACCCTTCTTGTGTTATATTGCGAACCCTTATGGACGATGAATTGTATTGTGTTCCAGAGGTGGAGTTGACCTCAGTACCTCGTCACGAAGTCCTTGGTTCCGGTTTCTAATCTTGACAAATCTTGCGGTGCTAACGGTATAAAATTGCTACCCTTGTGAATCTTCGTTTCATTATCTTTTCCTATTGTTTCGGTTTTAGCCTTGAAAACGGTTAGGAGTAACTATTAGACCAACATTTGAAACGTTATCGGATTTGATTGTGAATGGACGGAAATTACTACAATGTATCATAATTAACTTATTATTGTATTAAGTAATATGAGAAAAATTTAAGGTATAACTTGTTATCAAGCGGGAAAGTGTACGGATTTTGGACAAATGATTTACGACGCGGAAGCGCTGCCGGATTTTCCTTTCATGACTCTTCACGACGTTTTTACTACAATAAACACTTAAACACCTAAAGTAACATATTATACCATAATATAGTCTTTGGACTCAAAGACGCCAACGCAATCGAAAATATCATAATATTACTTAAAACGGATGTTTTCAACCTTTTCGCGACATATTAACCTTCGCCTCAACTTGATCATCGTTTTAAGTCCTCAAAATGTGTTTTGCGGTAAACTTTATAAATGGTTTTGAAAAGGTGTTTTATTCTAAGCATTTTGGTATGAAAAACACTTCAAATTATCTAAAGTGTCAAATTGGACTTTTAAATTGATTTTGACTTTCCTAAGTCAACATAATTGACCTTTGACTTTTATAAGTCAACATCTGTGACGTTGACTTTTATAAAGTCAACATTCCTTGCGTTTGACTTTGACCAAGTCAACATTGTTTCCGTTGACCTTGGTCGATCTATTGAAACTTGTTAACGATATTTTATTAACCGATACTCCTTGTAATCATTTTCGATTCGGACTATCATTCTTCTCCTGTTGACGATTATGACGTGGAATGCCGATATCTCTCCGAGCGGTCGTGTTTGACGCGGAACGTCGCCTTCTAAATACGTCACCTTATTTAAACTTATTCTTGTGGGATTATCTTATTTAACTTAACCTTAACCGACAAGGCTAAACCGAACCTAGACTTATAGAGATACTGAGACTATGTTGTTTATTTGTTTAAGGCACTTAGGCGGTGGAGTTGTAGCTCCGTGATTGTGTACCCGATTCATTTGCTGGATATTGTATTGTGAGTTATTCGTAGCCCTTGTCTTAAATATTTTTGGGCTGTAAAGCGTATTTTTAAAATTGTCTGCTTGTATGCGGAATGTGTTGATTATCTTGTTTGCCTAGTGGATTAGGACTGCCTTAGATTGTAAGCCATTAGCCTTTGTTGAGGCCCCCGTATACACTTGTTAAGCTTTATGCCCAACGGTTACATATATATAGATCTATATGGGTTATAGACCTAACCCTCACTGCTCGGTAGAATGTTTCTAGGAGCGGATGTTATGGCCGGTTAATTGATTTGTTACCTTTGGTTGGCGACCTCAGGATTTGGGGTTGTACGGTCAGGTTCAGTGTATGATTAGTCTAGGCAAAGTTCCTATCACTATTGGTTGTTGAAAACAAGATATATCATTTGAAATTAACGTTGTTTTGATGAAAATTGTCGATGGGTCAACTTTTACTTTAAATTTGCGAATAATTCACCAACATGTTGTTGATGTCGTTTTAACGCTTTGCAGGAAACTAAGGATTCCTGTTGATCATGCCATTTGTGCTTTTGGGATATTTGTCTTGTGTAATTCGGAACTTGTGATACTTGTTGTAATGTCCTTATAGTTCCGTTTTGTTATGTTTTGTAATACATTCGTACTCGGCGATTTATCGCTTTTGAATTTGTATTGTATTTTGTAAACACATGGCATGATTAATGTTATTTTGATATTGGTTTATTGGTTGTATTGTTGTAACATTTGACTCATGATCTGATAACTGGAACATCCCGTGTTTCCGCTTGTTTTAGCGGGGTGTGACACCGTACAATTCCGTTTCTAATCCAAACTTCCACACTAGCCTAATAAACTTTAAAATTACCTATATCAACTATTCAAACCAATCTATACCAAATAAAACGCTTATTTTATTGTAAAACCTAGATTACATCCCGTACGAGTTAGAATTACGTTTAGGTCTGTGACATTAGTTTCAAATAATCCCATACGTTACAATAGCATTAAGAATGTCTTAAGAATAGTATTTGAAGCCATTTAATCCATAAAAAACTCAATCAAATCAAATATACCATTTTAAAATCAAAACCCAAATTTGAAAAACCCATAGGTACTTTCAAAAACTAATTTTACAACACCGTACCGTACAATTCCGTTTCACTTCCACACTACCCTAATAAACTTTAAAATTACCTATATCAACTATTCAAACCAATTTATACCCAATAAAACGCTTATTTTATTGTAAAACCTAGATTACATCCCGTACGAGTTAGAATTACGTTTAGGTGTGTGATATTGATGTCAAATAATCCCCTACGTTACAATAGCATTAAGAATGTCTTAAGAATAGTATTTGAAGCCATTTAATCCATAAAAAACTCAATCAAATCAAATATACCATTTTAAAATCAAAACCCAAATTTGAAAAACCCATAGGTACTTTCAAAAACTAATTTTACAACACCGTACCGTACAATTCCGTTTCTAATCCAAACTTCCACACTAGCCTAATAAACTTGAAAATTACCTATATCAACTATTCAAACCAATTTATACCTTATAAAACGCTTATTTTATTGTAAAACCTAGATTACATCCCGTACGAGTTAGAATTACGTTTAGGTGTGTGATATTGATGTCAAATAATCCCCTACGTGCATTAGGAATGTCTTAAGAATAGTATTTGAAGCCATTTAATCCATAAAAAACTCAATCAAATCAAATATACCATTTTAAAATCAAAACCCAAATTTTAAAAACCCATAGGTACTTTCAAAAACTAATTTTACAACACCGTACCGTACAATTCCGTTCCTAATCCAAACTTCCACGCTACCCTAATAAACTTTAAAATTACCTATATCAACTATTCAAACCAATTTATACCTTATAAAACGATTATTTTATTGTAAAACCTAGATTACATCCCGTACGAGTTAGAATTACGTTTAGGTGTGTGATATTGATGTCAAATAATCCCCTATGTCACACCCCGCTGGAAGCGGAAACACGGGATGTTCCAGTTATAATATCAAAGTCAAGATTACAACAATATAACCGATAAACAAAACAACAGATTAAATAGATCATGCCAAATGTTACGAAATACATCAAGTCAGAGGCGAAAGACGCCAAGTATAATACAACTTCAAAAGAAATCAACAAATGGATCGTCATGGAAATTACATAAACAAGATAAATTCAAATTCCACAAAAGCAAGCGATCCAAAAACAACTATGGCATGATCCACGGAAATCCTCAATTTCCTGCAAAGCGTTAAAACGACATCAACAACATGTTGGTGAATTATTCGCAATTTTAAAATAAAAGTGACCCATCGACAAGTTTCAATAAACATTATAATTTCAAATACTATATCATTTCAAACCATATCTTGTTTTCAACCCTAGTGAGGATCCCATGCTTAGATTAGTTATACATCGAACCTTGCCAGTCCTAAAGACGCAAAATCCCTAAGGCAGTGTCAACCAAAGGCAACCAGTTTAAATAAGTACGGTCATAACACCCACACATAGATACCTACTGAGGGATGAGGGTCAGGCGATATAACCCATATAGCTATATATATGTAACCGTTGGGCACGAAGCTTAACGAGTGTATAAGACACCCAATCTAAAGCAGACCTATTCTACTAGGTAAACAAGATAATCAATAACATTCCGCATACGCAGACAGTTTAAAATACACAATAAGATGATTAATAAGATTCCGCATACGCAGACAGTTTTAAAATACACAAGAAGATGATTGATAACATTCCGCATACGCAGACAGTTTCATAAAATACGCTTTACAGCCCAAAAATAGTAAGACAAGGGCTACGAATAACTCACAGATATAGCTTCAGCAAACAAATAATCAGGTACACCAAACACAGAGCTACAACTCCACCGCCTAAGTGCCTTTAAACAATAAACAACATAGTCTCAGTATCTCTATAAGTCTAGGTCCGGTTTAGCCTTGTCGGTTAAGGTTAAGTTAAATAAGATAATCCAAATATTTATAAGTTCAGATGAGGTGACGTATTTAGAAGGCGATGTTCCGCGTCAAACAGGACCGCTCGGAGAGATATCGGCATTCCACGTCATAATCGTCAACCAGAAAAGAATGATAATCCGAATCGAAATTGATTACTAGGAGTATCGGTTGATAGAATATCGTTAACAAGTTCCAATAGATCGACCAAGGTCAACGGAAACAATGTTGACTTGGTCAAAGTCAAACGTAAGGTGTTGACTTTATAAAAGTCAAAGGTCAATTATGTTGACTTAGGAAAGTCAAATGTCACATAAGTTGACTTATTAAAGTCAAAATCAATTTAAAAGTCAAATTTGATACTTTAGATAATTTGAAGTGTTTTTCATACCAAAATGTTTAGAGTAAAAATGCCTTTTCAAACCATTTATAAAGTTTGCCGCAAAACACTTTTCGATAACTTTAAACGATGATCAAATTGAGGCGAAGATTTAATACATCGCAAGGAGGTTGAAAACATCCGTTTTAAGTAATATTACGGTATTTTTGATTGCGTTGACGTCTTTGAGTCCAAAGACAATATTATTGCATAATACGTTACTTTTAATTAATTAAGTGTTTTAATGTCGTAAAAAGATGTGAAATGAATTTCGGCAGAGCTTCCGCGACGTATATTATTAGTCCAAATTTTTATACACTTTCCCGCTTATCAACAATTACACTTTAAATCTCCATCATAATACATAATACAATAATACGTTAATTACGATACTTATGGTTAAATTCACATTTTAACATCTTTCGTCCATTCTCAATCCAAATCCGATAATATAACAAGTGTTGGTCTAGTATTTAATCCTAGCCGTTTTCAAGGCTACAACCGATGGATAATGGAAATGAAACGATATATTCTCAAAGATAACAATTATACCGTTAGCACCCGCAAGATTTGACAAGAATAGAATCCGGAACCAAGGACTTCGGTGACGTGGTACTGAGGTCAAGTCCTCCTCCAAAACACAAGACACTCACCGTCAATAAGGGTTCACAATATAACAAGTTTGAGGTGCAATTTAACGGCTTACAAAATTTTCAGAACTGGTCCACGACCGCGCCGCGGTGGGTTGACCGCGCCGCGGTCGCCATCAGACGACCAGCATTTACAAAATCGTTTTAAGTGTTGGGAAATCATCTTTTTATGTAATAGATCCAAACATGCAAGTTCTGGAATCATCAAAATACTTTTAAACAACCATTTTGTAAAGCTTTTCACCATTTAAATCAAAGATCCCTTACATATTTTATAAACATCTTGATTTCAAAGATTATTAACCATCAAAAGTTATAAAAACTCATTTTCTTTAGTTAGATGACACATGCATTAAGTAAATCAAGAGAAAAACAGTAGAGATTAGCTATTATACCCCAAAGAAAATGAAGATGGGATGATCTAGCACGATTTGAAGATGATCCTTGATGTTTGATGGTGATTTTTGACCCGAAAATGGTATAACCCAAGTAAACTTCCAAAAGGATGACCAACCCTAGCTTCCCATGATGATATAAACGATTTGTAGTGGTAGAAAATGGTGTTTATTTGAGGTTTTCTTGCTGGAATTCTCAGTCACAAGATGAAGAATGAAAGAAAAGGGTGTTTGTGTGTGTTAGCTTCAAATAGAGAGAGAGAGAGATGTAATGTTATGTGTGTGTGTTTGAAAGGTGATAATGAGCCTTGTATGACTCTAAAAGAGTCATAAATCTGCTTCACAAGGGGTGTTGACACGTTTGGGGGCAGGTGTCAAGATATGGTAACATGCAAGTATGACTCACAACTCAACAAAAACATATCTGTCCAGGGGATGACCGCGGCGCGGCCAGCTCACCGCGGCGCGCCCAGTCTGTCTCCTGGATTGGCTTCGTTTTGTTCGTGTTGTCGATACGTACATGTATTCGTTTAGGATTCCCGATTGTTTTACAAATGAACTTAGTCAAGTTCATCATGAGTATTAATGGTATTATGATTCATTTTAAATGGTAACATTTAAGTTAGATTCCGAGAAACGCACGATTTCGGTAAAAGATAAACAAGCGAAAAAGCACGGTTTCTCGAAGATAAGGAATACTTTAACCGACAAATTGGGCATAACCTCCTAACTTATATTTATGAGCATACTAACTACAAGGCACTTAGATAAAAATCAACTTACGTCTCAAGGGACGAATCAAAATAATCATATAAAACCCGATTCTCGATAATAAATCATGAGTAAAACAAGCGAAACACAAGGGTCAAAACAATTGCGAATAAAATATAAATAATATCGGTAACATAAGCAAATCAAATTGACGGGACGTCACAGCCTCCCCCAGTTAAAAGAATTTCGTCCTCGAAATTACTATTGAGCATCGTTAGAAGAAAATGGATCCCAACTTCCGCCAAGTCTAAAGCGTACGCGCGTCGCGATCAAAAATGACGGAAAAATCTCGTCGATAAGCACTCTAAAAGGTTTCTCTATTCGGTAATCTTCTCGAATAGGCAGGAAAAGTATGGTCATCGAAACTAACACAATAGGTAAGACGTACAAAGGATCATAATCCCTAAACGCATCCGATATGAAACTCTTCGAAAGATGAAATAAAATTGAAGATGAGTAGAAATGAGAGATATTGACTCGAAAACTGTTAACAATAGGAATTACGTTCCGGTCTTGCATAATTTATTCCAAACTAGGCGTAGTTGGCCAAATTACGCGTAGTTCGTAATGAACCATGCAATTGCGGAATTAATCCACTAAAGTTTAAAAGTGAACGAAACGATTATTGGCAAGTCGAAGCAAGGTGATGGATTAAAATTTGAATTCGAACTTCTTCGGAATCGCATTCGTAGGACAACCTCGTCTCGTCGACTCCTCTGCAGATAGGAGCTTCCTTCGGTTCCAACGCAGTAGGGGCGTACAAAGGAAATGACATATAAGGACGCGAAAAGAGAAGTGTGCAATCCGACGATAATAAGACTAAACATCAAATATCAAATAGGAATAACGCAGGTTGAACTTAGATAGAAGGAGTATATATACCGGCTGGAGCTAACTCGGGACAGTTGGCCTTGAGATGCTCAGGAGATCCACATTCATAACATTTTCCCTTCATGGTCTTACAATACCTCCCTGTGTGACCAAGTTTCTTACATTTATCGCATTTCCAACAAGCCAACTCCCTAGCGTGGTGACTACCACACTGGTCACACTGTGGAGGCCCACCTCTGACATTCGGAGCCACTATTGCATAAGCTTGCACATTTGAGGAGTATCCTGCCTCCTAGGTCTCTTCTGTGAATCCCCATAACGGTCTTCACCACCCCGTTTCCCTTCGGAGTTTAGCTTAACAATCATCGGGGGTAATTCACCATCCCGAACCGCGTTCTGAGTCAAAGTAATCGCAATTTCCACTGCGCTCTGAAAGGTGCTCGGTTTGCTGGATAGTACACTCTTACGAATTGCTGGGGGTAATCCGTGCGTGTAGCGACCTATACGTTTAAGCTCCGGTCGGACCAAGTGCGGCACTAGTTGCGATAAGGCGTGAAAACGCGAAGTGTACCCCTGGATGTCCGACCCAACCATAGTCAAGTTCCATAACTCATCTTCCAACTTTTGAATCTCAGATTCAGGCACATACTCAGTAATCATCAACTCTTTTAGTTGCTCCCAAGTTATCTTGCTGATCTCAGCTCGGCCTCGCACATTTACGATTGAATTCCACCACGTCAGAGCCGTTCCTTGAAATACAAACGCAGCAAACCGGACTTTATCTTTGTCCGCACAGTCAATAGCATCGAAAATAGATTCCATCTTTTCCATCCACTGGAGCGTTCCAGTCGCTCCCTCATTGCCCTTATACTCCGGGGCTTTGCAGCTCATAAACATCTTCAAAGTGCACCCAGTGCGTCGAGCTGAGCCCTCTGCTCCACCCGATCCAGTCTTGGGCCCACCAGATCCAGTTACAACAACATCATCACCATCAACGACCGGCTCAGGGCCCTCATTGTTAACAATCGGCTCGGGATTTCCAGAACCCGAACCACCATCAGTTCCTTGGGCGGTGCCCTCCCTCAGTTGAGCTATAAGCTCGGGCATCATTGCGGCTATCTGCTGAGCAATCATCTGTGCCATGTCAGGATTCGTATCATTCTCCACATTGTTCCTTCTCGCATTAGACGTATTAGCTCTCGCGTTCGAAGCATTATTTCTCGCGTTTGAATTCGCGGTATTCGCTCTCGCATTCGCAGTAGCACGTCGCGCGGAACTTCGTGTCGCAACTCTCCTCGTAGGCGCCATCGTCCTAAAATAAAAGAGGAAAAGACTCGATCAGCAAATGTGTGCAACACAAAATCAAGGCCAAATGCCAAAACACAACGCGAAATTAAACACGTATGAAAATAGTGCACACATTGCAATCAGAGTAAAAATCGATTCAAAAAGCCTATGGTCATAGTCCAAGTGATTTACTCAGTTTAAATCACTCGGTTCGCTATAACCTTTGGCTCTGATACCAACTTCTGTCACACCCCGCTGGAAGCGGAAACACGGGATGTTCCAGTTATAATATCAAAGTCAAGATTACAACAATATAACCGATAAACAAAACAACAGATTAAATAGATCATGCCAAATGTTACGAAATACATCAAGTCAGAGGCGAAAGACGCCAAGTATAATACAACTTCAAAAGAAATCAACAAATGGATCGTCATGGAAATTACATAAACAAGATAAATTCAAATTCCACAAAAGCAAGCGATCCAAAAACAACTATGGCATGATCCACGGAAATCCTCAATTTCCTGCAAAGCGTTAAAACGACATCAACAACATGTTGGTGAATTATTCGCAATTTTAAAATAAAAGTGACCCATCGACAAGTTTCAATAAACATTATAATTTCAAATACTATATCATTTCAAACCATATCTTGTTTTCAACCCTAGTGAGGATCCCATGCTTAGATTAGTTATACATCGAACCTTGCCAGTCCTAAAGACGCAAAATCCCTAAGGCAGTGTCAACCAAAGGCAACCAGTTTAAATAAGTACGGTCATAACACCCACACATAGATACCTACTGAGGGATGAGGGTCAGGCGATATAACCCATATAGCTATATATATGTAACCGTTGGGCATAAAGCTTAACGAGTGTATAAGACACCCAATCTAAAGCAGACCTATTCTACTAGGTAAACAAGATAATCATAACATTCGCATACGCAACAGTTTTAAAATACACTACTAAGATGATTAATAAGATTCCGCATACGCAGACAGTTTTAAAATACACTACAAGATGATTAATAAGATTCCGCATACGCAGACAGTTTTAAAATACGCTTTACAGCCCAAAAATAGTAAGACAAGGGCTACGAATAACTCACAGATATAGCTTCAGCAAACAAATAATCGGGTACACCAAACACAGAGCTACAACTCCACCGCCTAAGTGCCTTTAAACAATAAACAACATAGTCTCAGTATCTCTATAAGTCTAGGTCCGGTTTAGCCTTGTCGGTTAAGGTTAAGTTAAATAAGATAATCCAAATATTTATAAGTTCAGATGAGGTGACGTATTTAGAAGGCGATGTTCCGCGTCAAACAGGACCGCTCGGAGAGATATCGGCATTCCACGTCATAATCGTCAACCAGAAAAGAATGATAATCCGAATCGAAATTGATTACTAGGAGTATCGGTTGATAGAATATCGTTAACAAGTTCCAATAGATCGACCAAGGTCAACGGAAACAATGTTGACTTGGTCAAAGTCAAACGTAAGGTGTTGACTTTATAAAAGTCAAAGGTCAATTATGTTGACTTAGGAAAGTCAAATGTCAAATAAGTTGACTTATTAAAGTCAAAATCAATTTAAAAGTCAAATTTGATACTTTAGATAATTTGAAGTGTTTTTCATACCAAAATGTTTAGAGTAAAAATGCCTTTTCAAACCATTTATAAAGTTTGCCGCAAAACACTTTTCGATAACTTTAAACGATGATCAAATTGAGGCGAAGATTTAATACATCGCAAGGAGGTTGAAAACATCCGTTTTAAGTAATATTACGGTATTTTTGATTGCGTTGACGTCTTTGAGTCCAAAGACAATATTATTGCATAATACGTTACTTTTAATTAATTAAGTGTTTTAATGTCGTAAAAAGATGTGAAATGAATTTCGGCAGAGCTTCCGCGACGTATATTATTAGTCCAAATTTTTATACACTTTCCCGCTTATCAACAATTACACTTTAAATCTCCATCATAATACATAATACAATAATACGTTAATTACGATACTTATGGTTAAATTCACATTTTAACATCTTTCGTCCATTCTCAATCCAAATCCGATAATATAACAAGTGTTGGTCTAGTATTTAATCCTAGCCGTTTTCAAGGCTACAACCGATGGATAATGGAAATGAAACGATATATTCTCAAAGATAACAATTATACCGTTAGCACCCGCAAGATTTGACAAGAATAGAATCCGGAACCAAGGACTTCGGTGACGTGGTACTGAGGTCAAGTCCTCCTCCAAAACACAAGACACTCACCGTCAATAAGGGTTCACAATATAACAAGTTTGAGGTGCAATTTAACGGCTTACAAAATTTTCAGAACTGGTCCACGACCGCGCCGCGGTGGGTTGACCGCGCCGCGGTCGCCATCAGACGACCAGCATTTACAAAATCGTTTTAAGTGTTGGGAAATCATCTTTTTATGTAATAGATCCAAACATGCAAGTTCTGGAATCATCAAAATACTTTTAAACAACCATTTTGTAAAGCTTTTCACCATTTAAATCAAAGATCCCTTACATATTTTATAAACATCTTGATTTCAAAGATTATTAACCATCAAAAGTTATAAAAACTCATTTTCTTTAGTTAGATGACACATGCATTAAGTAAATCAAGAGAAAAACAGTAGAGATTAGCTATTATACCCCAAAGAAAATGAAGATGGGATGATCTAGCACGATTTGAAGATGATCCTTGATGTTTGATGGTGATTTTTGACCCGAAAATGGTATAACCCAAGTAAACTTCCAAAAGGATGACCAACCCTAGCTTCCCATGATGATATAAACGATTTGTAGTGGTAGAAAATGGTGTTTATTTGAGGTTTTCTTGCTGGAATTCTCAGTCACAAGATGAAGAATGAAAGAAAAGGGTGTTTGTGTGTGTTAGCTTCAAATAGAGAGAGAGAGAGATGTAATGTTATGTGTGTGTGTTTGAAAGGTGATAATGAGCCTTGTATGACTCTAAAAGAGTCATAAATCTGCTTCACAAGGGGTGTTGACACGTTTGGGGGCAGGTGTCAAGATATGGTAACATGCAAGTATGACTCACAACTCAACAAAAACATATCTGTCCAGGGGATGACCGCGGCGCGGCCAGCTCACCGCGGCGCGCCCAGTCTGTCTCCTGGATTGGCTTCGTTTTGTTCGTGTTGTCGATACGTACATGTATTCGTTTAGGATTCCCGATTGTTTTACAAATGAACTTAGTCAAGTTCATCATGAGTATTAATGGTATTATGATTCATTTTAAATGGTAACATTTAAGTTAGATTCCAAGAAACGCACGATTTCGGTAAAAGATAAACAAGCGAAAAAGCACGGTTTCTCGAAGATGAGGAATACTTTAACCGACAAATTGGGCATAACCTCCTAACTTATATTTATGAGCATACTAACTACAAGGCACTTAGATAAAAATCAACTTACGTCACAAGGGACGAATCAAAATAATCATATAAAACCCGATTCTCGATAATAAATCATGAGTAAAACAAGCGAAACACAAGGGTCAAAACAATTGCGAATAAAATATAAATAATATCGGTAACATAAGCAAATCAAATTGACGGGACGTCACATATATATAGATAGATCCTTGTATTATAGTAAACACGTTGTATTGATATCTTTCATTAATACGATTGAGGCTTATAATTCGATAATATTCTGTTTGTTCTTATTGCGTTCCGATAACATTATATTGTTCGACAACTTGTTAATATTGAAGTGTTCATCCGCTGTTGAACTTCTTCAATAGATCACGATCTTAACGAAGGCGAACTTATTAGTTTACATTGGCTAATACGATCCTGACACGTTACTCGTATTAAAAGATTATAAATAATTTACTAACTAAAAGAAGATTGAAATTAAATACGGAAGAGTGTTATCAATCCTTATATACATTTTCACTGAGAGATATTAGTTTTGAGTTTTTATGACACTTTCTATATATGTTACTATTGAGAATATTGAGAATCATTAAAAATGTTCGATATCAGGATTTGGGTATGGATATCGAGAATTAGAGGTGAAAATCAAAAACCGATTTTTTCAAAAACCGATTTTTTTAAAAACCGAAACCTTAATCGAAACCGGTTTATAGAAAGTTAACAAAAAACCGAAACCGGTTAAAGTTTTTTTTTCTTCAGAAATCGGTTTTTTCCGGTTTTTTAACCGGTTAAACCCGTTTTTTTTAACATTACCGTTACAGCTCGTTAGTTACCGTTAAAAGGAGCCGTTAGTGACCGTTAGAACCGTTTTTTTCTCACTTTTTTTGAGTTTTTTGACACCTCTAAGTTGCCTATAAATATTTCCACTAGTTTATGTTGAAATCACACCAAAAACTCAATTAATCTTCTATCTAAATCACCAAAAACTCGCATTCTTGTTATATATATACTTTTTTTTCTTCCGAAAACACACAATCACAACTATTCTTCTCTCATTCTTCTCTCCAATGTAATTGTACTATTTAAAATTGAAATAAAAGTTATGTTTATATTTTATATTTTTTCCAATTTAATATCCGAGAAAAAAGAACCCGATTAAAAAACCGGTTCAAAATCGAAAAAACCGATTTCGAACATTTTAAACCGAAAAATACCGAATTAAAAAAAAAACTGTTTAACCGAAACCGGTTTTTCTAAAAACCGATTTTTTTTTAACTGGTATTTTTTAACCGAAAACCGATTAAAACCGATTTATTGCACCTATATCGAGAATGAAACTCATAGATTAAAGTTTTTCCCTTTTTTCTTACCCATTTAATTGGATAGGTATGTAATATATGTCTCTCATATACATTCTGCTCGAAACTCATAGTCAATAAAACCCGTAAACAAACCAACGCACCCTAAATGTTAATTTTTTCTTGTAAAGTATAAGAGTGTTGAATTGATCAAACCCTAATATTTATCTCTCTCAAACCTATTTTCATGGACACATCAACGCCTTCACTGCCTCTCTCAACCTTTCTCACTTCTAGCACATTTAAAATATCCAACTTTTCATCTTTCTTATTTTTTAAAGGGAAAAAAAAATACCAAAATAGATAACATAAAATATAAAATTTGACAATTGTGGGTACGTAAAAACATTGAGAACAAAAAGTATTATAAAATCTAATTTATTTTGAAAAGGATTATAAAATCTAATTTGTTTTACAAAGGGATTATAAAATCTCATTTGTTTTAAATGAGTATTTTCTAAAATTATAAATCGTTAAAATGAAATTTAAAGCCTAAATTTTAAGATATGATTAAAACTGTGTTCAGGATGTGATTTTTTCTAATTCATCGTGACTTTTAGAAAAAAACATGAAACGTTATTTAATGTTTTACATATTGAAACAAGTTAAAAAGTTAACTTTCACAAATAATCCCTTATTATGCCAAATTCGTTTTTCTAATTCTTTTTGGTTTCAAATTTTTTTATATACCCTCAAATGTCAAAATGTGTATTTTATATTACTTTTTTTGACATTTTACCCATTTTTAAAACTAATATACAAACTTTAACAGCAAAACGATAATAATAATAATAATAATAATAATAATAATAATAATAATAATAATAATAATAATAATAATAATAATAATAATAATAATAATTTTAATAATAATAATAATAATAATAATAATAATAATAATAATAATAATAATAATAATAAAGAAAACCAAGGAGGTGGCGACGGCCGCCCTCGATGAGTTCCTTGAGTTTAGCAGTGTGGTGTGGGTGATGTGTCGTCGTTGCACATCACAATTAGGGGTTTCTAAAGTTCTATATTTTGATAGGATCTATATATCTAAAACTACCGAATGGGAAACACGCGCGTAATGATACCTAATACATAGCAAGCGGGAAAGATGATCCATGGACGGTTATTCGATAGTCGAATTTGAAACATAGTAAAATTTTGATAGTACTAGATCTTAGCTAGTTTTATCAAAAGAGGAATTTTTTTGATATTTTAATATTAAGCTAAAACATATAATAAAATTAAACATATAAAGTGGATAAATATTAGAGGAATTTAAGTTTCATTAATGATTTGAAGTTTGTGATGTCTGAATCTTGTGGTGTGAAGACTAATTACCATGCAACCTACACGACCTCTAAGATCGACCAACATGTCACAAGGAATTAGGTTATAATGAGTCTTATCAGGATCAATCTATGTACTTTCTTTCAGAAAGAGAAAAGGCCCTTAATGGGTATATTAAAGTAATGTGGAGATACGTTGTCAATCAATCCATGATAAGAAATTTTAACCTATGTTTAAGGATGAAGTCAAGAGAGTTGTTTACCAAATAACCTAACTCTAAAGCAACACTAAAGATGAACATGCACTACAGCACTATAACCATATTTAGCATTAACCTAGCTGATTTACATACAAAATGTTGCATTAATATCATGCTTAATAACGTTTAATCAACCTAAAAATGAATTTAAATCATTGAAAATACGTAATTGGTAATCAAAAACTCACACAAATAGACATGGAAAGATATAAAACAAATAAATGATACCTGCAAAATTTATAGGGATAGAAATATGTAAGAGTTAATTGGATGATTAATTGAAGAAATCAATTATTATGTATCGGAAATGTTTGGAGTGGGCACTAAGACTGTGTTCTTAAAGTTTTTATTTCTAAGAAAAGTAGAATGAGTGGAGTTAAAATGAAGAGGAAATGTGTTCTCGAGAATTTGAAGGGAGGGGAGGGGAAAATTAATAATTTGTGGTTCTAAAATCTTTCTTTCATTTTTGGGCGAATTATATATATATATATATATATATATATATATATATATATATATATTCGTCTTGATAAGTGGGTAAAAGAAAAATTCAATATGCTTGTATCGAGTAAATCAATGTAACAAGTAATTCTAGCACTTAAGCTACGTCTTTTTATATCTACTATATTTGTCATAATATTGATTTTTTATTTTACCATTTAAAAAAATGTTTTGCATTATATTTGACCCACAAAAAAACAAAAGAATAAGTCAAACAAACATTTACATAATTAAATGAAAAGCCCTATATTTACATATGAGATTGCTTAATTAGGGGCGTGAATGTTGAAGGCAAAATTTAAAACTAGAAAGGATCGATCGTTTAATTTATGAGTTTCAAGAGATAAAATAGGTGTTATAACTTAAATTAACATACTTTTTAAAGAAAAATATTGTCTATGACTTCTTAGTGCATGTTATTTCTTGTTTTGGCGGGAAGTGAATAGCAAAACAACGATTTAATTAATGGTTGTCGTGGATCGACAATCCTTCGGCTAGATAATAGAGTCCATCATTTTAATGTTTGGTGTTGTGTTGTTTGGTGATGATGAGTTTTTGAGTGTTATACTATTTTTTGAAGTTTGTTGTATATGAAGTACACATACCAGCATGAGCACGAAACACACGTCTTTCTCCATTTGAGCATGGTTGCATACATCTTTTATATTATTCTAAATAGACTTTCGACTTAATTTTTTTTTTATTTTAAGTTGTTCACGTGTTGGTTCGAATAGTTATCAAAATATGGATCATAAATTTTGGGGCGTGCGAGTGATTTCACTATCACACAAAACGATTACCCACAGTTTGTATCACGAGTAACTATCACACCCCGCTCAGGTGGAAACCCGAGGTGTACAGTATCATAGGTATCAGAAGACCAGAATTACATCGAATAAAACTACAACAATAAGTTTACATTAATAAAGTTTAGGAGTTTCAACAATACAAAATAAAAAAACCTTAAATATAAGTTTGTGGCCTAATTAGAAACTAAACTACGTTTAGCTATGTCTCTTCGAAAGTCCACACAAAATCCAAAGGCAAATAATGTAACTCCACAATCGATGCAAATCTCAACCTCCTGAAAATCATTAAAAATACGACGTCAACATAAAGTTGGTGGGTTATTCGCATTTTTATAAAAAAAACATTAACTTTCGAAGATTTTGACCAATTTGAGATATATAAAACCAATAGTAAAATAAATAATATCTTGAATTATAAACAAATTAGGATATATGAATAACCTTAGATAATCAACTACAACTCATGTCACACCCTGCTAAAGCAGAAACACGAGGTGTGAAGAACGAGAGTATTCATCACACAAGTATAGATAAGCACCATGTTATATTAAGTAAAATATGAAATTCAAAGCTTACAAAAGTCGTTAAAATTATTGATTACATAACCGTTTACAGAATAAAAGTATTCATAACCAAACCACACGAACCCTTCCATTTCTTGAAGTCATCAACCCAAGCATACAAGCACTAGTCTACCAGCATCATGTCAAAGCTTACTCGTTTCCTGAAAATACGAGTCAAGTGTTGACTACGGGAGACGTAGTTAGTGAGCTACAAAGTTTATGTATAAGCATTCAAAGTGTTGACGCATAACAATGCATAAAGTATAAGTATTCATGTTTGTAGACATTGACCACATAGTGTACGGCTATTTGACAATCCTAAAGTATTGCCCAATGATCGTTGCTAAGCTTATAACCTACCCACTTAATAATTATGCACCACCTGTTGTTGTAGTGGTGAGGGTCTACCTACCCTAATAGCGATATCCATAACTACTAACGGTGCTTTCCAAAGGGATTAATAGTAACTGTAGCGTTCCTCGTTGGAGTAAATGGGAATTTTAGTGGTATCTCTCGTACATGTTGGGCACATCCACAACATGATGACCAGATGTTTAAGTCATTGACAAAATAGTTTTTGTATCCTCAACATTGTTGGCAAAACCACCAACAATGCTGGCAATACCACCAACAATGCTGGCAATATATTTTTCATATAAGTATTCACGCATTCAAAGCGTTTCGTTTAAGCATTCAAAACATGTTTCAGTATAAGTATAGTGTTCAGGCATAAGACTCGCATTTCACCCCAAAGTGTATTAAAAGCGTTTAAAAGAATGGGTTTGTAACTCACTGTTTGCGAAGATTCTAGTGTGTGCTTGGAAGGTGCTCGGAAGGTGCTCGGAAGGTGCTCGGAATCACCGGAATCCTAATATATATCAAGTGTTCGGGTAAGTATCATTATCTATTAACTTTTATACTCGTTAGTTAACTAAATGTTTATTGTTTAAGTGTTATCGTTGGGTCTAACTAAATTTGGGCAGCGCTTCCGTGCTATATAATTTATGTCCAAAACTTCCTATTCAATTTCCCGCTTACAAACGTTAATACTATATTCACTATATTTACAAACACAAAATAATATTTATATGTTAAACAAGTCCCTTTAAACACAAATTGAATTTCATTACAGTAACTTTTATTCAGGTTTTAAATATATATGTTCAAGGTTACGTTTTATCGATTGAACGGCGATTTCCGGAAACCTGACCCATGGAATGCGCCGCATTCAAGGCCTGGCTTATGGCTAAAATCGTTTTTGTTGCTAAAATTCACATTTTGATGGTGGATTTTGACATGCAAGTGGTATAATCATCAAAATACATCTTTATAACAGTTTATGTAAGCTTTTTAATCATTTAAAAAAATATATTTGTATATATTTATAAAACTCGTTTTCTTACGTTTTTAAAGGTAAAACTTCATGAAAACATATTTTCAAGTGGTAGATACCACATGCAAAGTAGTACACACACACACACACACATATATATATATATATATATATATATATATATATATATATATATATATATATATATATATATATATATATATATATATATATATATATAGTGAATGGTTCATGCAAGAACTTTTTTTTTGCGAGAACTCTCACAAAAAGTGTCAAATCACGTTTCACTTTTTTCATTCACATGCAAACTCTTTTGGAAATTAATAATCAAGTAAATATAAACGTAAAAAACTAAAAAACAATCATATAAAATAACGTAAAAAAATTTCGTTCATCTATGAACTCATTTTTTGAAAAAAAACGTTCACATGTGAACATTTCTAAACACGCGTGATTTCATTAAAAATTTTTTAATTTTTTATTTATATTTTTACTAGATTATTAACATTCAATGGTTTTTACATGTCAATAGACATAATTACATGTTAATTGACACTTTTTTTAAGAGTTCTCGCAGTTCTCGCAGAAATAAGAGTTCTCGCATGAATCAGTCCCTATATATATATATATATATATATATAAACATATGAGAGATGATTAGACCGAAAGGAAATGTAGGGGAAATGATCTAGAGTGACTTGATGGTGATTTTCGACTCTGAAGCTTAGGAAATGACGTATGTGATCAAATTGTTTGAAATCTCTTGTTATTCTTGATGAAACCAACGATTTGTTATGTTATTTTGATGGATTATTGCTTGTAACTTGCTGGAATTTGTGCGAGTTTGATAGGAAATGATAGAGGTGTATGTGTGTGTTAATGTGTGTGTGTGCAAAGTGTGATGGGAGAAAATGAGATTTAGTGTGTGTGTGTGATTGTAAAAATGAAATGGGGACTTACATGAGACAATATAATGCTAAATCTGTAGTAAGGGAGGCTTGGCCACCTGTTGAACAGGTGGTGAAAAGGTTTTGCCACGATTTTGGTTACTCACACCACAATTACCAAATGATGTCTGCACCACCCAATGCGGCACATTGGGTGCTAGGTGCGGCGCATATAGGGCCAGAAATGGCTTCTTCGTTTTTCGTTTGTGTAATCGTTGCATACTTGCGTTCTTTTAGAGTTCTCGTTTGGTTTTCAATGAACTTAGGTAAGTTCATTATATGTTTTCTTGGTATTAGGATTCATTTAATGATTTGATTCCGATTTCCGATTCCAAGACGCACATGTTTAATGTTTAAGTAACGTAAACCTACGTTAAAAGTTTTGTATGAGTTACATCGAGCTTAGCTTAAAGAGTTATGTTTACGTAACCACGTAACACATAAATTTAGTTATAGCAAGTATCAAATAAGTATTCGAGGTTATCAGTTAGTGCACTCGACCTGAGTTTTCGATGGTTGTCACATTCTCCCCACGTTGAAAGAATTTCGTCCCGAAATTTGAACTTGTAGCATTCGTTGTGGGAGAAGTGAAGAGATGAGGATACTTATGCATCATTTGATCCTCTCGTTCCCAAGTGTATTCGGGGGCACGTTTTGCGTTCCATCATACCCTTACTATAGGGATTCGACTATGTCTTAGTTTCTTAGTTTTGCGATCTATGATTTCAATCGGTTCTTCGACGAATTGAATTTTTTCGTCTAATTGTACTTCTTCTAAAGGTGTGATAAGTGTTTCGTCTGATAAGTACTTTTTCAGTCTCGACACATGAAAAGTGTTATGTATGCTACCGAGCTCTTGAGGTAGTTCCAAACGATACGCAACTGGACCTACTCTTTCTAGTATCTCAAATGGTCCTACATATCTTGGACTAAGTTTTCCATATTTTCCGCGGCGTATTGCACCTTTCGAAGGTGACACCTTAAGATGTACTTTGTCACCGGCTTGAAATTCTAAGTCTTTTCTGCGCATATCAACGTAACTCTTTTGGCGACTCCTCGTAGTCTTATGTCGTTCCTTAATCGTGTTGATCTTATCGATCGTTTCTTGCACTACATCCATGCTAATTAATTGTCGATCTCCTGGTTCCAACCAACACAATGGAGATCGGAATTTTTTGCCATAAAGAGCTTCAAAGGGCGCACATTTGATGCTAGAATGAAAACTGTTATTATAGGAGAACTCTATCAGTGGTAGATGGTATCCCAACTTCCTCCGAAGTGAATAACACATGCTCTTAGCATATCCTCTAGTGTTTGTATAGTACGCTCTCTTTGACCATCATATGTGGATGGTAAGCCGTGCTTAAATCTAATCGAGTGCGAAACGATTCTTGGAATGCCTTCCAAAAGAAGTGAAGCGAGTGTCTCTGTCCGAGATAATTGACGTGGAAATTCCGTAACGAGTCACTACCTCCTTGATGTATATCTGGAGAAGTTTTTCCACGCTAAAACTTTCCTTGATGGGAATAAAATGTGCTGACTTCGTTAGTCGATCTACTATAACCTAGATCATGTCATTACCCTTCGACGTACATGGTAATTTTGTAACGAAGTCCATTGTAATCTGTTCCCATTTCCATTCGGGAATTTCTGGTTGTTGCAGTAATCCTGATGGCTTTTGATATTCAGCCTTCACTTTTGCATAAGGTAGGCATTTCTCTACGTACAAAGCAGCATCTCTTTTCATTCCGGGGCACCAATAATGTTCCTTTAGATCTTTGTACATCTTGCTCGACCCTGGATGAATGAAGTATTGTGTTCGGTGTGCTTCATCCATAATGGCCCTTCTCAATTCGTTAGTTGTAGGAACCCATGCTCGATCCTTAAAATAATAGACATATTCGTTCTTCCTTACAAAATCCTTATCGTGTTTGTGCAATGTTTTGACCTTTATATTATCTGCTTTCAAAGCTTCATGCTGGGCATTTTCTATACCCATCCTCAAATCAGGTTTAATGTAGATTCCTAATGCATGTACTCGAGTCGATTGCTGCCTTTCTTTCCTACTCAAGGCGTCTGCCACGAAATTCGCCTTTCCAGGGTGATAATTAATATTACAGTCGTAGTCTCTAAGGAGTTCCAACCATCTCCTCTGCCTCATGTTGAGTAGTTTCTAATCTAAGATATGTTTTAGGCTCCTATGCTCCGTGAATACCGTGCATTTGGTTCCGTAGAGATAATGTCTCCAGATTTTAACGGTAAAGACTACCGCTCCCAATTCTAAGTCGTGTATAGCGTAATTGATTTCGTGTTTCTTGAGTTGTCGAGATGCATAAGCTATAACCTTGCTTCGTTGCATCAATACACAACCTAACCCTTGGTTGGATGCGTCACAATATACCACGAAGTCTTCGTTTCCCTCAGGAAGATATAAAATAGGAGCATTACACAGGTTTGTTTTTAGGATATTGAAAGCTTTTTCCTTTGCATCTTCCCAGGTGAAATTCTCGTTCTTCTGAGTTAACTTGGTCAAGGGTTTGGCTATCCTAGAGAAATCTTGAATGAATCGCCTTTAATATCCAGCCAATCCTAAGAATTGGCGGATTTCTGTCGGACTTTTGAGGGTTTCCCAAATCTCTATAGCCTCAATCTTTGATGGATCAACGTGAATTCCGAATCCAATAATTACGTGAGCGAGAAATTGACTTCACGCAGCCAGAATTCGCACTTAGAAATATTTTCGAAGAGTTGTTGTTCCTTGAGTAATTATAACAACAATTTCAAATGCTCTGCGTGATCTTCTTTGGTACGCGAGTAGAAGGATGTCGTCGATGAATACGATAACAAACTTGTCTAGATATGGTCGGCACACTCTATTCATCAAATCCATGAATACAACCGGTGCATTCGTAAGTCCAAATGGCATTACCAGGAATTCGTAGTGTCCATATCTAGTGCGGAATGCGGTTTTCGGTATATCATCTTCAGAAACAAGGACTTGGTGATATCCGGACCTTAAGTCGATCTTTGAAAAGTAGCTTACGCCTTGAAGTTGATCGAAAAGGTCGTCGATTCGTGGAAGAGGGTATCGATTCTTGACATTAAGTTTATTCAATTCTCGGTAATCGCTACACATGAGAAACGATCCATCCTTCTTCTTTACGAATAGGATCAGAGCTCCCCACGGTGATGAGCTTGGTCGGATAAATCCTTTATCCAATAATTTCTGAACTTGGTTGGATAATTCTTGTATCTCTGTTGGAGCGAGTCGATATGGCGTCCATGCCACTGGTGCCGCTCAAGGAATTACCTCGATTCTAAACTCTATTTGCCTCTGTGGTGGTAGTCCACGTAGTTCTTCGGGAAATACCTCCGGATAGTCTCTAACTATCGGTATATCCTTAAGGTCTGCTGCTTTCGTTTGTTTGTCTTTTACGTTTACTAACAATGCGAAGCAGCCCTTATTCAGGTATTTGCGCATTTTCATCACCGATATGAGTTTCGAAGTTTGTCCCGGCCTATCTCCTTGGACTATTAATTCCTTCCCAACTTCTAATGGCATCCGAATCTTCTTATCTAAGCAAAATATTTTCGCATCTCGGATGGTCAACCAATCCATTCCTATTACTACGTCGAAACTCTTAAGTTCGATAGGAATTAGATATATTTCAAAAGAGTGATCAACTAGAGTTAAGGTAAAATTCTTAATTACGTCACTAGCTTGGTATTCCTAACCATTTGGGTATTCTATAAACTTTTCACTTAGGGGTTCGGTTTCTAATGAAATCAAAGGCCTAAATTCTAGAGATACAAAACTTCTATCCGCGCCCGAGTCAAATGATATTGAGGCATAATAGTTGTTAAGAAGAAATGTACCCGCAACTAACCGGGGGTCGTGTCTCGTTTCCTCAGCTCCAATCACGAAGGCTCTGCCATGACCTTGTCCCCCATTGTTTCCCTTTTGAATGTTTTGATTCTGGTTTTGGGGTTGGTTTTGATTGCGGTTCTAGTTTGGGTTTCAGGTAGGGTTTAATCTTGGACAAGCAGTACAGTAGTGTTCCCTACTACCGTATTAATAACATTCGCCTTGACGAGGCCTCTCCTTCTGTTGTGGCCTCCCTGCTTGTCGTGGTCATTCGATTTGTTGTTTCCTTCCCGCCTGTTGCGGCCCCGCGTTCATTACCTTACAATGTTGAGTCTAGTGTCCAACACCGTTGCAGTTGGTACACGACCGGCATTTCCATACGTGATGATACCTGCACCTATCGCATTTTGGTAGCTTCCCCTGATAGGAGGTATTTTCTTCCGTTGCCACTCCATAGTTTCTTATCGTTTTAACCTTCTTGTTAAAACGTTCTTTCTTGTTCCCCGACGTTTCCTCTACTTTACGCTTCCCCTTCACATATTCTGGGACCAGCACTGATACTCCTCCGTTTCTTATCTAGTCTTAGGTTAGGCAGTTAGCCAAACTCACAACTTGTTGTATCGTAGCTGGATCGGCAGTTGTCGCTATACCCCTGACCTCGGGTGAGAGTCCCCAAATGTAATGCTCAACTCGCTTCTCCTCGGGGGTTACTAGTTCATGTACTTAGATTAGCGAGTTCGTGAAATCGCGCAGTGTAGGAGTCGATGTCGGTCCCAATCACGGAATGATGCCAAAGTTCGTTTTTAAGCTTCTTCAATACTTCCTTAGGGCCGTACTCAGTTACTAGAAGTTCCTTGAATCTTTTCCATGACATGTTATAAGCAGCGTCCTGTCCTTGGACCTGAAGCTGGTTGTTCCACCAGGTTAGCGCTCACCCTTGGAGCATGCGTGATGTAAATTCCACCTTCTTGTTTTCAGCACACTGGTTGATTCTTAGCACTACTTCCATACTATCAATCCAGCGCGATAGTTCTATGGCGCCTTCAGTGTCGTGGAATTCCTTTGGCCTACAAGACATGAAGGTCTTGTAGCTACACCCTTGGTTGTTCCTTTGGTTGTTTCCTTGGTTGTTCCCTTGGTTTTTGTTTCCTTGATTGTTGTTTTGTTGGTTGTTTTTTTGTTGTATGTTGTTTTGTTCATTGTTATTATCATTCCCCCTTGGTCCTCCTTTGTGGATACCCGTATTGATTTGGGCGATAAGGCCAGGTATTGCCTCATTAAGTCGGGCGTTGATTCGCTGAGCGATGTGGTCATCGTTGTGATTGGCCATTTTCCTACACAAGAGATAACTCGTATTTAGGGTTTTGATACTTCTCACTTTAGAATCAAATAATGATACATAAGAAGAACACAAAATTTGTAGTTATAATCCGACCATTTTATATATATATCTCTTCAAAATTCGATGTTCTTACAAAATTCAACATCCTCGACTATCGTCGTACATCAACAACCAACATAAACTACTACTCTTACAACCATCCATAAACTACAAGTTGTACTTACAATCCAAAAGACATCCTCTAGCAACATCTAAACTTTACATACAACCAATACAACCATAAGGAACACTAGTAGTAAACAAATCAGCATCCAATTACGTGTTGCTCGAACTGCCCTGCGGGACATCATCTTCGCTCGCAGTACCTCGATATGTAGATCTTGTATCTGGTTGTTGTGTTCCAACACAACCTGTGTGTATCCGCGGAGGTCGGCGGACATATTGCAAAGTGCACGAATATCGTCGGGAGTTAATTCGCGCGTAGCAAGTGTTTGTGGCGTAACTCTCTGAGATATAGAGTAGTAATTTGGTGAAAGCCGAGCATGGTGTGTTGGGGGTCGTGAGCATCCTTCTCCGTCCCGACGGAAAGGAGGTAAAGGCGTAAAAGGTGACGATTGCAGACTCCGAGAGCGTAATAGGGATTCGTAAGAGGGTTTGGTCTCGTTGTCGGACGTAGCTAACTCTTTCCCTCTCGTCATAGCCTAAATCGGAAATGAGTTAGATCGTTGTTAGTGCTCATGTTAGTGTTAGTAATAAGCTGGGCATATAGAGTATCTTAAGTTTAGCAACCAAGTCTGTGTGGGTCTGACTTCAAGAATTCCCGGGAATATTCGTTTAAATGTTTACCAATCCCGTTCTAGCATAATTTAGTCTAAATTACTCGTAGGTGATCAGGCTCCGAATAATTTAAGTTAAACAATGCCTTCACATTTTGGTTAAATAAAATCCTTGGTTTAGAAACTGGTTATAGTTTGATTTTTGAAAAATCGGTATTCACTATAACCTTGAGCTCTGATACCAAGTCTGTCACACCCAGCTAAAGTGGAAACACGAGGTATGAAGAGCGAGAGTATTCATCACACAAGTATAGATAAGCACCATGTTATATTAAGTAAAACATGAAACTCAAAGTTTACAAAAAGTCGTTAAAATTATTGATTACATAACCGTTTACAGAATAAAAGTGTTCATAACCAAACCACCCGAACCCTTCCCTTTCTTGAAGTCATCAACCCAAGCATAAAAGCACCAGTCTACGAGCATCATGTCAAAGCTTACTCGTTTCCTAAAAATACGAGTCAAGTATTAACTACGAGAGGCGTAGTTAGTGAGCTACAAAGTTTATGTATAAGCATTCAAAGTGTTGACGCATAACAATGCGTAAAGTATAAGTATTCATGTTTGTAGGCATTGACCACATAGTGTACGGCTATGTGACAATCCTAAAGTATTGCCCAATGATCGTTGATAAGCTTATAGCCTACCCATTTAATAATTATGCATCACCTGTTGTTATAGTGGTGAGGGTCTACCTACCCTAATAGCGCTATCCATAACTAGTAACGGTCCTTTCCAAAGGGATTAATAGCAGCTGTAGCGTTCCTTGTTAGAGTGTATGGGAATTTTAGTGGTATCTCTCGTACATGTTGGGCACATCTGCAACATGACGACCAAATGTTTAAGTCATTGGCAAAATATTTTTGTATCCTCAACATTGTTGGCAAAACCATCAACAACGCTGGCAATATAGTTTTCATATAAGTATTCAAGCATTCAAAGCGTTTCGTTTAAGCATTCAAAACATGTTTCAGTATAAGTATAGTGTTTAAGCATAAGACTCGCATTTCAACCCAAAGTGTATTAAAAGCGTTTAAAAGAAGGGGTTTATAACTCACTGTTTGCTAAGATTCTAGCGTGTGGTTGGAAAGTGCTCGGAAGGTGCTCGGAATCACTGGAATCCTAATATATATCAAGTGTTCGGGTAAGTAGCATTAACTGTTAACTTTTATACTCGTTAGTCAACGAAATGTTTATTGTTTAAGTGTTATCGTTAGGTCTAACTAAATTTGGGCAGCGCTTCCGCGCTATATAATTTATGTGCAAAACTTTCTATTTTCCCGCTTACAAACGTTCATACTATATTCACTATATTTACAAACACAAAATAATATTTATATGTTAACCAATTCCCTTTAAACACAAGTTAAAGTTCATTATAATAACTTTTATTCAGGTTTTAAATATATATATATATATATATATATATATGTGTGTGTGTTCAAGGTTACGTTTTATCGATTAAACGGAGATTTCTGGCAACCTGACCCATGGAATGCACCGCATTCATGTAGGAATCAGCCGCATTCAGGGCCCGGTTTATGGCTAAAATCGTTTTTGTTGCTAAAATTCTCATTTTGATGGTGGATTTCGACATGCAAGTGGTATAATCATCAAAATACATCTTTATAATAGTTTATGTAAGCTTTTTAACCATTTAAACAAAGATATTTGTATATATTTATAAAACTCGTTTTCTTACATTTTTAACCCTAAAACTTCATGAAAACATATTTTCAAGTGCTAGATTCCACATGCAAAGTAATATATATATATATATATATATATATATATATATATATATATATATATATATATATATATATATATATATATATATATATATATATATATTAAAACAGAGGAGGAATGATTTTACCGAAAGGAAATGTAGGGGAGATGATCTAGAGTGAATTGACAAAGATTTCCGACTCTAAAGCTTAGGAAATGACGTATGTGATCAAATTGTTTGAAATCTCTTGTTATTCTTGATGAAACCAACGACTTGTTATGATATTTTAATGGATTATTGCTTGTAACTTTCTGGAATTTGTGGGAGTTTGAGAGGAAATGATAGAGGTGTATGTGTGTGTTAATGTGTGTGTTTGCAAAGTGTGATGGGAGAGAAGGAGATTTGGTGTGTGTGTGATTGTAAAAATGAAATGAGGACTTACATGAGACAATATGTTGGGTTATAACTTAGTCAACTTAGTTTAACTCACTAATACTGCTTCTAACTACGGCTAAAGTAGCTTACAAGATGAAAACGGAGGTTATTAGGAAGTTACTACGGAAGACAAGTTAATACGGCTGTTCAACAAGTTACTACGGAAATTGTTCATTAATACGGAAGATGTTTATTACTACGGATAACTCAAGTTACTGCGGACTTGGAGTTACTACGGATACACTTGACATGCACGTTCAAGATAAATAGATATAGTTTCAATTGTATTCAAAGTATGTTTCCTTATTAGATAGAGATGTAGATTTCTAGTTTATCTAGAATAGCCTCAAGGTCTATAAATAATAGATCCTTGTAAGATAAGAAACACGTTGTATATATAATTCAGATTAATACAATTGAGGCTTAATATTCAACAAATATATTGTTCTTATTCATTCATATATTTCAGTATTTCTTCGATTATATCAACTTGTAAATATCAAAGTGTTCATCTCCGCTGCTGAACTTCTTTGATAGATCACGGTCTAACAAGGTTAAGGTTAACGAAGTATAACACCTTATTTGATCCTGACAAGTGGTATCAGAGCGAAGAAGTTCAACTACAACATCGTGATATGTATTAAATGCCTTTCTGAAAACCCTCTTATGGTCTTACATTAAGCCCCTTAAAAAACTCTTCAACTAGTTCTTCTCCAGGATGCGGAAGTCCTATGAAGTACCTTGCCTGCCGAGCAAAACTGGCAAGAAGGGATAAATTTGTATGAGCTAAATCTCTATCTTTTAGGTGTTCTAAGCTGGCAAGATCCTTAATGATGGTGATAAGAATTCCAGTATCTTCAATAACTCCATCAAAAAAGAGTTCGAGCACGAGTTTTAGAGCACTGCGCTTCTTCATGGCCTTTAAGTTCCTGTCTGCATCAACATCTTCAGCAGATTTCCCCGGAAAAAAGGTTTTCGTGAGGCCTTGGACCAATGTTGGGGAAAAATCTTTGTATCTTTGATAGAGCAACGAGCAGACCTGAACAACCGCCTGTATGTCTGAGATTTTTAACTTAGCATCACAGATTGCAGCCACTGCTTCACTAACAAATTTACTTAAGTTGACACCTCTTAATTCATCCATCAAATTTTCACGCTGTTCTTCATTGATCTGCTTAAGTTTTTTAATGACTGTTGTATTACGCTTGATGCTCGAGTCCAACGTACGTAAAGCACTGGCATCAGGCCTTTCAGGATTCAAATTACTCTGGCGAATAGCCAATTTTGCTACTAAGGACTTCTTCAGTTCTTTACGACGAGATACCTCGTCATCTTGCTTGCTCTGGCTTTCATCAACACCATGGGAATCGTCATCGGGGTTTTCCATTTTCTTACTAGTAACAACAAAATGAAACCTGTTGGGAATCCTTGAAATCGTAATATTATATTGATTGAGATTGTTAATTAATAAATTCTGAGATAAACTGAGAGAGAAAGGGGAAATTAGAACATGCTTCACAATCAGTTAATAACCTTATTCAACAACAAATACATGGAAAGGTAAAAGCTAGTTTAGGTTACAAATAAGTTGCCCCTCCATTTAACCAAAACTATATCCCTCCATCCTTAGATGAACCTAGGATTCCTATCTCTCAGACACCTCCAAAAGAATCATTCAACGTTGATCCAATCAACTATGATGACGTTCTGATTGAGGACTTAGTTGAAGAGAGTAAACTGAAAATTGTGAAAGACAAGAATATTCCTTTGGAAAATCACTTAATTACAGTAGAAGGTATTACTCAACACTCTTCACAAAGTTTTGTGTCTATGCCATCCCCTGATCATGTTAAGAAAGTAAATGCAAATGCATCACTACAAGTAAAAAACAACACAGTCCCTAAGGAAAAAGAAAAGACTTGGATACATATAGGCAAAAGAGGAAATCAACGAAATATGAACCAAGTAAAAGCACAAAGAGGTCAATTTCCTAAAAGTTCTGTTAAGGAATGCTTTATATGTGGAAAATTGAATCACTATGCAAAAGTTTGTTATCATAATCCTCAAAATCAAAAGCAAGTGATTCAAAAACCACATCACGGGTTGGGATACACTAGAAAGGTTGAGCATAAAAATAAATCCATGAAAAGTAGTAACAAAATAAATGATGTGCACAACAAATTTGTTACTACGGATTCAGGAAGAAAACATGTTAACAAAAACTTATTTTCTAACAGTAGAAATAGAGTTAATACTGCTAGACAAAATTTTGTTTCTACTGCAAAACTTAATACGGCAAAAAATAATGGTGTTAATACTTCTCGTATTAATACTGTGAAAAATACCCGTGTTAATACTGCTCGTGTTAATACTGCCAAAGGTAACTTAGTTACTACGGCTCATGTTAATATTGTGAAACAAAAGCATGTCAAACCAGTATATGTTCCTACTGTTAAACCAAAATCTGTTAACACCAAAGTTGTCTCAAAAGCCAAAACTTTCAAACAAGTATGGCAACCAAAGATTAAAGTAACTCAACCACCTACTCCTATTGATTTTTCCAAACTAGTCCAAAGGAAGGTGAGTTACTTTGATGAGATGGGCAAACCCAAGTCAGCTTTGGCTTGGGTTCCCATCAAAACTAACTCCTATTGTTTATGTGCAGGTTTAGCCAACAAAATAAAGTGAGAGCCGTTGGCATGTAGATAGTGGTTGTTCCAGGCACATGACAGGCAACATGTCATGCCTTCAGGACTTTGAAAAGTTCAATGGAGGATATGTTGCATTTGGAGGCAATCCAAAAGGAGGAACAATTTCAGGCAAAGGAACAGTAAGCAATGGAACAATACACTTCAAATATGTGTATTATGTGCAACAGTTGCAGTACAATCTGTTGAGTGTCTCTCAAGTTTGTGATGAGAAACATACAACTATATTCACTGCATCTGAATGCATCATCATGAAGCCTGGATATGTCATAGATGAGAGTATGATCTTACTTAGAACCCCAAGAAGAGACAATGTCTATTGTCTGGATATGTCTAAGGTCCAACCAACTTCATCTGAAGCATGCTTTCTCTCAAAAGCTACTTTAGATGAATTCGCTCTGTGGCATAGGAGAATGTGCCATATGAACCTAAAGAATATCAATCAATTGGTCAAATCAGGATTGGTCAGAGGTCTCCCCAACAAACAGTTTACTCTTGAGGATAACTGTTTAGCATGCCTGAAAGGGAAACAACACAAATCATCTCACAAGTCAAAGGAGATCAACACTAACACCACTCCTTTACATTTACTTCACATGGATCTGTTTGGTCCTACCAATGTAAAGAGCATTGCCAAGAAGTCTTATTGCCTTGTCATCACTGATGACTTTTCTAGATACACATGGATGTACTTTCTGGGTACTAAGGATGAGACAAGTCAGTTACTAATCACCTTCATCACCAAGATTGTACATCAAATCAACTTCAAAGTCAAGAAGATTAGATGTGACAATGGAACAGAATTCAAGAACCAGGTGATGAATGAGTTTTGTGAGAAGAAAGGAATTGAGAGACAATTCAGTGCTGCTAGAACTCCTCAACAAAATGGAGTTGCTGAACGAAGATATAGAACATTGATTGAAGCAGCTAGAAGCATGTTGGAAGACTCCAACCTACCCATCTTTTTCTGGGCAGAAGCAATTAATACTGCTTTTATGTTCAGAACAGGGTTCTTCTAGTTAAGTCTCAAACCAAAACTCCATATGAACTCCTTCACAAGAGGCAACCTTTAATCAGTTTCTTAAAGGCATTTGGATGTCCCTGCACAGTCTTAAACTCTAAAGACTATCTTGGTAAGTTTGAGAGCAAAGCAGATGAAGGAAATTTCGTTGGATACTCATCACAGAGCAAGGCATATCGTGTTTATAATCACAAAACAAAAATTATTGAAGAAAGCTCCAATGTGACATTCAATGAACACACACCTACCAAGAAGGGTCTAGGTCCAAACTGGGTGTTTGATTTGGACGCATTAACCAAAACATTAAATCTTAACTTTACTTTTCAATCCACATCAATTCCTACTGACTCAGTTAATGCGGACAAATCTGTTAATACGGACCCTATTCCTACTGTCCAATCTGTTAATACGGACCAGGTTCCTACTACTCCAGTTTTTGGCACTGAATGATTGGATGTCATGGAGTACATCAATCTTCCCATTTCTACGGATGATCCACTTCCCATCTTTGACACTATATCTACGAATGAAGCGGGTGGTTCTTCCCAAAAAGAAGCAGATGATGCAAACGAAGATACAGAGGTTCCCACTTCTCCAACTACTGATAAAGATGATGCCACACAATCCAATGGAGTTCCATTCTTAGTAGAAGAAGATGAGAATGGAGTTGAACAAAATCTTACTGAAGCATTTAGTACATATACTATTGACGTACCTTCTTCAGTTACTACTCCTCCCTCTACTGCCTATTTCCCAAGCAATGAAATGCCCGATTTGAATGATACCAACTTAGGAGTAGAACTAAGAATTGAGAAGATACCATCTTCACACGTTTCAAGTAATTATCCACCTTCTCAAATCATTGGTAATCTTGATTTTTCCATGGAGACTAGAAGCCAAACTAAGCCCAAAAAGGACCCTATGAATTCTCTCATCAACACATGTCTATTTGCTTGCTTCCTTTCTCAAATAGAACCAACGAAAATTCAAGAGGCATTAATGGATCCACACAGGATAGAGGCATTTCAATCTAAGCTTCTTCAATTCAAAATACAAGGAGTCTGGGAATTAGTTGAAGTCCCATTTGGCAAGAAGGTGATAGGTACAGGATGGATCTTCAGGAACAAAAAGGATGAAAGAGGAATTTTCGTCAAGAATAAAGCAAGACTGGTGGCACAAGGCTACACACAGGAAGAGGGAATTGATTATGAAGAGGTCTTTGCTCCAGTGGCTAGGATTGAAGCTATTAGACTATTCCTAGCTTTTGCTTCACTCATGGGATTCAAGGTATATCAAATGGATGTCAAGAGAGCCTTCCTCTATGGAGTTATTGAGGAAGAGGTTTATGTCAAGAAGCCCCCTGGATTTGAGGACCCTCAACATCCTCACATGGTCTACAAAATGGTCAAAGCACTCTACGGGCTTCACCAAGCACCACGGGCTTGGTATGACACACTTTCTGACTACCTAATACAAACCAACTTTCAAAGAGGAACCATTGACAAGACATTACTCTTCAAGAAAACTCACACAAATATTCTTCTTGTTCAAATATATGTTGATGACATCATCTTTGGATCCACCAAAGATGCTTTGTGCAAAGATTTGAAGAATTAATGCACACAAAGTTTCAAATGAGCTCCATGGGGGAACTCACTTTCTTTTTGGGTCTCCAAGTCAAGCAGAAGACTGATGGTCTCTTCATCAGCCAATCCAAGTATGTCAAGGACATTCTAACTAAATTTGGATTTTTGGATGCCAAGATAGCAAGCACACCCGTAGAAACTCACAAACAATTGACTGCTGATCTTGAGGGGGAGGATGTGGATATACATAATTATAGATCAATGATAGGCTCCTTAATGTATCTCACAGCTTCAAGACCAGACATCATGTTTGGAGTGTGTCTTTGTGCAAGATATCAAACAAGACCCAAAATGTCACACCTGATTGCAGTCAAGAGAATCTTTCGTTACCTGAAGGGCAAGCCCAACTTAGGCTTATGGTATCCTAAAGACTCTCCCTTTGACTTAATTGCTTTTACTGACAGTGATTATGGTGGTGAAAACTTAGACAGGAAATCAACAACTGGAGGATGTCAATTCATTGGCTCAAGACTGGTTTCCTTGCAATGCAAGAAGCAATCAACTGTGTCTACCTCTTCCACAGAAGCTGAATACATTGCAGCTGCTAGTTTCTGTGCTCAATTGCTTTGGATACAAAACCAAATGATGGATTATGGATATTCATTCATGAAGACACCAATTTTCATTGACAACCAAAGCACCATTAGCATCATCAACAATCCAGTCAAACACTCCAAGATAAAGCACATAGAGATACGCTACCACTTCATAAGAGACTGCAACGAAAAGAAGCTAATTCATGTTGAGAAAATCCACACTGACAATCATCTTGCTGACCTTCTCACAAAAGCATTTGATGTGGGAAGATTCACATTCTTGATTACCAGCATTGGAATGATCAACATGGATTAAAATCATCTTACTTTATCTCTCAGTATTTCTATCTTAAGTCTCTTCGAGAAGCAGTAGTAACCTTAACATAAGCAAAAGTACCTTACTTTTTAGTATTGTACTATGTTACTACTGCAAAAGTAAAAGTAGAAACAAATTTTAACCAAATTCTTATTAGTACGGCCAAAATTATCCGTATCAAGGGAAGGTTTAACTACTACTGCCCCTAATATGATAATACGGACGGAATGATTAATACTGTTTAGTATTGTTGTTACTACGGACCTCTGGTTAATACTGACAGTAATTCACATTACTACGGGCAGTCCAGTTAATACGGTTCGTGTACCATTACTAGGGTCATTAATCAAATTACTATGGTTATTATTTGTTAATACTGCAACTCACCGTATTAAAAGGTTTCTTAATTAATAAGTATTCCTTAATTAATGGTGATTTGACAAGTCAAAATAGAACTTGTAACTAACTTTTACACGTGGCGCTTGGTTATTGGACCTAATTTTTAAAATTCAGGCGCGAGGTACAACTACAATTGACACGTGGCAACTTTCAATTGCACCGTTATTTTTAATCATCACCCCCGTCTAATCCCAATCACCAAGTTGTTACATTTTCACCGTATAAATAGGGATCTTTTTAACCGTTTAATTACATACCTTTCTTAAGAACCCTAAAACTTATAAAAAGTTACCGTTACAATCAAATCTCTAAATTTTCTTTCATAGTTTGATCAATTTCTTGACTCATTGTTTACTGTAATCTAAATCGTTTCTACATTACTAACAATGGCTAATCTCCAATTTTTCATGACGCATAACATGGTGGCCTACTTGGTCAAGCACGATGACAATCAAGATTTTCATCCCATCATCGATTTCTTGCAACAATCCCACATTAAACTTGCTTTAACTATTAGCCCTGAAATACATGAAACACACATAAGGGATTTTTGGGTTTCTGCGGAACTAAACACCGATGGTGATGTACCAGTCATCAATGCCACAGTAGATGGCAAAGAAATAACCGTTTCGGAGGCAACATAACGTACACACCTCCAACTACGTGATGCAGCAGGTATAACTCAACTTCCTAATGAAACAATCATTTCAAACTTTGAAAGAATGTAATATGAGGGGGACTTGAATATTTCACGTTTTTAAAAGCAAAACTGTCCCCCCAATGGAAATACTTGTTGCATACTTTGCAACAATGTCTTTCTCAAAAGAGAACGGGTTAGCATGAGGGTAGCTCTGCTTTGGAAACTGCCATGGTGTGTTTGGCAACAAACCAAACATACAATTTTTCAAATCTTATCTTTGAAGGAATGAAATGGAACTTGGTAAACTTAAAAAATAAATTTCTTATGTATCCAAGATTCCTACAACATGTTTTTAATTAACTGTGAAATCAAAGATCTTACTAGATCTCCAAATGTTTTCTCATCTCATGCTCATTCAAAGAAAGTTTTAACTAATATGAGAAGAATAAACAAAGGATTTTCAGTTAATGTGACCCCATTGTTCTCAACAATGATGGTGGGCACAATTTCACAAGATAAGGGACAAGTGACTTCACCCCTTTCCCAACCACCATCTTCTATTGTTACAACCACAAGCACCACTGCGATTTCTGTTGCAAGTGCTGAGATCCTCTTACCCGACGCTACAACTACAGTTTCTACTGCAAGTGTACCTCCAGTTAATATTGTGAGTTCCACTCCAGTTAAAACCTTCCACAGTCACCACTATTGTGACTTCACCCACAGTTTCTACACCTCACTCACTACCACTAGTTGCTTTTTCAAGAAGATCCAAGAGGGTTCCTCAGCCTCTTGTGCTTCAAACTTCCCCACTCTCACACACTCAAAAGTCTTTACCTGAATCATCTTCAGGAAAGACACTTTCAGGGGAAAACATTGAGCATACCCCCATGCTCACTAAGGTGGTCCATAAGGAGGGGGGTGACCATTTGGGGAGGGCTAATACTACTGCAACCATCACTTCTCATAGTGAGATTCAGGACAATATTAAAATTTCTAAGACCCAAACCAAGGCAACATTGTTTTTGGATGATGATTTCTTCACATCCTTTGATAGTGGTCCCTGGTGCCAAGAAACCACGGGGGAGGTACCTGTTTCTGCTAGGCAGGAAAGTATCTTTACACCCTATGATCTACCACCTGTTGGTACTCAACAGGCAAGGGCTGAGGGTAGCTCTAATCTCAACAATTAATTGATGGATATGTACAAAGCTGTCATGGTTAAGGTGGATAAACAAGGGGAAACTCTTGCCACCTTAACAAATTTGGTGCAACAGTTGCTGGCTCAACAAGCCCTTTTATCATCTCAACTCTTGCCCAAAAGTACTTCCACAAGGAGCATTGGAACATCTCCAAAGCCTTCCAGCTCTTCTTCCTCTGATGATACTCCTCCAGCTGATAAAAAGGGGGAGAAAGAACAAGATAAATATATTTTATCATCTGAAGAGAGCAAGGGAGAAGAAAGAAAAAGTGATGAGACAGTGATCACTGCAACCTCTGAACAAAGTGAAGATATGGAGGTTGAAACAGAAGGTGTGGAAATGGAGATAGATAGTTCACCTAAGGGGGAAAAGGAAAAAGAAGGTGAAGATATGTCAATAGATGAAGAAGGAGAAAAGATGTTGGTGGATGAAACTACTGAGAAGGAACAACTAGTTGAGGGGGAGCAGATTATGGATGAATCAGTTGAGGGGGAGCAAGAGATGGAGATAGAGATTGATGAAGTAGTAATTTCTACGGATGAATTTATTACTACGGATCCTCTTGTTACTACGACCTCTCAGACTGAAGCCATTAATGCGGATGTCCCAGTTTCTACGGCTCCTCAAATTGAAGTGATTACTACGGATGCTGAAATGATTTATACGGACACCATTACTACTGTCAGCAGTCCAGTTACTACGGAGAGTCCCATGGATACACAACCTCAATTGTTCACTACAACACCTCCAACATGTTATCAAGCATCTCACACAATTCAAGGAAGTAAACCAGTTCAAGCTATTCTTTTTGAAGCTACAATAGTCACAACCAGAGCATCTATGGTAACTACCTCTACCATTGATGAACAAGCTGCTGCTGCAGAGTTAATGAAGATGGAGCAGAAATAAGAGTAGAAACAGCTGGTATTCCAAAAGCAAAAGCTCTTACAATTCCTGCAGCTTCACAAGCTTCTAACATCTCTGAAGCTGAGACTGAATATGTTGCTGATCCCTCTAGACCTTCAAGTATAAGACCACTCATTGTACCTCCTGCTAGATCATATGTTCCACAAATTATTACAGAGGTAAAGCCTGAAGAAAAGGTTAAAGGAAAGAAGATAGCAGAGGCTCTGAAGGAAAAAGAAAAACTTAAAAAGACAAAGGAAATGGAGGACAAGCTTGCAGAATTTGTTGTCTACATTTTGCAACTGAAGACCTAGATGTGGGAGATGACCCTGAGATTATTAGGGAAATCCACACCAAGCTGCAGATTGAGAAAATGGAAAGAATTCAAAGGCTGAGAGAAGAGGAATTGGCTGTGAGAGCCATGCTTGAACAAGAAATGGCTGATAGAGCCAAAGCTGAGTCTGAGAAGAAGAAAGTGCTCAGAAAAAAACAATCAACCAAAGATAAGCTCACTGAAGATAGGTAGAAATTTGTAACCTATCTCAAAACAAAGAACTACAGTGGTAGGTCTTTAGGACCAATGAAGATGGAAAGCTTATTGGAGTTGGTTGAAAAAGAAAGAAAACGTGATGCTCCAAAGGGAAGCTGCACTTGCCAAGTTACAAGAAAAGAAAAAGCAAGATATGGAGAAAGCTATGAAGATTTATCTTGAAACTCGAAGAAAAATACTTGATCAACAAGGAAAGGAATTACCCAATCCCTCTGTTAGTACTGCTCCAGATACGGTTAACCTATCTGAGAAGCCAAAGAGGAAGAAGATAGCATCTAAAAGAATTCCTCTTACAAAGAAACGAAGAGTAGAAACTGCTACAGCTTCAACTACTTCTCAAGGAAATCCTACCCTTCCACTTGTGCAAGTAAAGCAAGAACCAGTAATGTGGAAGAAGAAGATGATGATCCTGAAGTTACTCAAGAAAATTGTTCAGCCTTGATCATCAATATGGAAGGATTAAGGTTTACACCTTTACCTGTGAAGCTTCCTCTAATCATTGATTGGGAATTCACTGGTGGTACTATGAATACAGAATATAGGGTAACAAGGCAGGACAAATCGAAAACAATTATTCCAGCCTTCCACAGAGTGATAAGGGATTTATCAAGGGATGATTTGGAGAGAATGTACGAGATAGGAAGGATCAAGTATTCTCATCGCAGAGGTGAATGTGTAGGTACTGATTTGGCCATGGACTGCTTGTGTGGTTTGTTTGAACCACGTTATGAAAAGACTAGTTCAGTGTTCAAAAGGGGAGGTCCTTCAAATCCAGTCGTCAAGTGGTTTGTTTATGAACGAAGTGGTGTCTACTCAATACTGAGAAAGCATGGAGCCATGGAGTTTTACTTAGTGGACAAAAAGTATCCACATGGCTTGAGGACTTTGAGAGAACTGATTAAGGTCAAGCTACATGGACTTCTTTCTTCAAGGGTAGCACATGAATTGGTTTGGAGTATCTTGGTACAAATCACTGAAGAACGAACAAAAGGAAAAGAAGCAGAGTGGCAAGACAAGGATGAAAAAAGGAATGCTTAAATAAACATTTCGTGTAATAAAGTAGTTAAACAATGTTGATGTATAAAACTTGTACTTTTGATAAGTATTATAAAAGTTCAAGGTTAGGGGAGATTGTTGGGTTATAACTTAGTCAACTTAGTTTAACTCACTGATACAGCTTCGAACTACGGCTAAAGTAGCTTACAAGATGAAAACGGAAGTTATTAAGAAGTTACTACGGAAGACAAGTTAATACGGCTGTTCAACAAGTTACTACGGAAATTGTTCATTAATACGGAAGGTCTTTATTACTACGGATAACTCAAGTTACTGCGGACTTGGAGTTACTACGGATACACTTGACATGCACGTTCAAGATAAATAGATATAGTTTCAATTGTATTCAAAGTATGTTTTCTTATTAGATAGAGATGTAGATTTCTAGTTTATCTAGAATAGCCTCAAGGTCTATAAATAATAGATCCTTGTAAGATAGGAAACACGTTGTATTGATAATTAGGATTAATACAATTGAGGCTTAATATTCGAAAAATATATTGTTCTTATTCATTCATATATTTCAGTATTTGTTCGATTATATCAACTTGTAAATATCAAAGTGTTCATCTCCGCTGCTGAACTTCTTTGATAGATCACAATCTAACAAGGTTAAGGTTAATGAAGTATAACAACTTATTTGATCCTGACACAATAGAATGCTAAATCAGTAATAAAGGAGGCTTTGCCACCTGTTGGGCAGGTGGTGAAAGGGTTTTGCCACTATTTGTTTGACTCACACCACAATTACCAAATGCTGTCTGCACCACCCAATGCGGCGCATTGGGTGCTAGGTGCGGCGCATTTGGGGCTAGAAATGGCTTCTTCGTTTTTCGTTTGTGTAATCGTTACGTACTTGTGATCGTTTAGAGTTCTCGTTTGTTTTGCAATGAACTTAGGCAAGTTCATTATATGTTTTCTTGGTATTAGGATTCATTTAATGATTTGATTCCGATTTTCGATTCTGATTCCGAGACGCACATGTTTAATGTTTAAGTAACGTAAACCTACGTTAAAAGTTTTGTATGAGTTACATCGAGCTTAGCTTAAAGAGTTATGTTTACGTAACCACGTAACACATAAGGTTAGTTATAGAAAGTAACAATTAAGTATTCAAGGTTATCAGTTAGTGCACTCGACCTGAGTTTTCGACAGTTGTCACATTCTCCCCACGTTGAAAGAATTTCGTCCCAAAATTTCAACTTGTAGCATGTTGGTGCAAGAAATGCGATGACTGGATGTTCAATTATGTTTTGGTTACATAGTGTTATATTAGCTTGTATATAGATAGCTTAGTGGGCTGCTCACGGGCTTGCATGTCCGTGAGGCCCAATAGAGTCCAAGCCCAAACTAGCTGAACATGTTACTCTATAAATAGAGGTGTTCAGGGTAGTTTAAGGCTGTTGGTTTTTACAGAGAGAATTCGTGTTTATGCTTTTGGATTGTAACATCGTTTGTGTTAATCAAAGCATTGAGAATTCGGTAATTGTGTTATTTCGTTTATTACTTTCGTTTATAACCTGTGCGTTTATTGATTACGAGATTCCGCCTCGTAGTTAGTATAGTTTAATCTTGTAGATCGGACCACTGGGACCTACAATTGGTATAAGAGCAAACGCATTGTTTGCTCTCTATCGAGATTTGGTTCAGGGTTAAATTCAGGTTTTAATCGATTCTGGTAATTTGGGTTCTTACATCTTCAGCGGCTGTTTGTGAGAATTAGGGTTCTTAGTACATCTTCGGCGGCTATTTGTGAGAATTAGGGTTCTTGTTACATCTTCGACGGCTGTATTGACAGATTAGGGTTTCTTTGCTTGTTCGTGGATACATCTTCGCAGATACTACTTCGAGGATACTTCTTCGTGGAGACTTCTTCGTGGATACATCTTCGTGGATACTTCTTCGTGGATACATCTTCACGGATACTTCTTCGTGGATACATCTTCGTGGATACTTCTTCGTGGGTACATCTTCGTGGGAACATCTTCGTGGGAACATCTTCGTGGGTACGTCTTCGTGAGTACATCTTCGTTAGTGGATCCTCCAAGTTTGCGAACACCATCTTCGTGACCTTACATCTTCGTCGAACACATCTCCCTGACGAACACACTTCTTCGTCAACCTACATCTTCGTGACTTTATACATCTTCGCCGAACACATCTTCACCTTACATCTTCGCCAAACATCTTCGTGACTCTACACATCTTCGCCAAACATCTTCGTGAATCTACACGTCTTCGTCCTACATCTTTGTGACTCTATACGTCTTCGTCGAACACATCTTCACCTTACATCTTCGCCAAACATCTTCGTGACTCTACACATCTTCGCCAAACATCTTCGTGACTCTACACGTCTTCGCCGAACACATCTTCATCTTACATCTTCGTCAAACATCTTCGCTGATTTCTTTTAAAATGGATTCAAGACAATCAACTAACACCCCTCCCAAGTTAATCAAATCTTCACAGTATTTCGAATGGGCCGATAAATTCGAATCCTTCTGTCGGTATAATGACGTACAAATGTGGATATTATGTGTCGACACAAAATACACACCTCCAATGCAGGCTGCAAGTGCAAGTGGTGGTGGAAATGTTCCTATTGAAATCTCTTCCTTCACAGCTGAGCATAGAAGAGTATATGACGCTGAAAACCGAGCATGGGCAAGTCTGAAAATGGCTCTGCCTATTGAAACGATACACATATGTCAAGATCACAAAACTGCTTATGAACTTTGGAAGGCAATCGAGATTCAATACGTTGGGAGTGCTGCTCAACAAAGAAGTAGAGGAAGTGTTCTTAAACGACAATTCAATACATTCAGAGCAGGTTTAAATGAAAGTTTTGAAGACACTGTCAATAGATTTCACAATCTGCTTTCTGACCTTGCAAGAGCTCGTATAACTATTGGAGACGAAAAGGTAGAACGATTTTTGGATGCATTACCCAAACGATGGGAAGTGTACGTGAACTTAGTAAAAGATGAATACTATCAGACAAAAGAAATAACTCTACCACAGGTAATTGAGAGGTTTAGAGGATATGAACAAACACGTTTAACTATCGACGCTGTTGAAGATGACACACCCTATGGACAACCCTCAACATCTGATGCTTCTTTAAATGCAACTGCGTTCATATCTGAAAATGGTCAAGCAACTTCTGATACCCATTCTTCTACTGATACCACTACAACTGCAGGAGTACCAAAAGCTGCCAATTCTCATCAAAGAATGCCAATGAGTGTTAAATCAGCAGAAGAAAGTTTAGAAATCTTATCATGTTTCTTGTCTGCTTACGGTAATCAATTTCAAGGTAAAATCACTGATCCAGGATTGTGGGACGAAGATTTTAGTTAAGTCGATTAGGATGACCTAGAGGAAATGGACTTACAATGGCAAAATGCTATGATTACAAATAGGATCAAGCGATTTATGACTAGAACAAGACGCAGTCCTAGAACCGGAAAAGCAGGTTTTGATAAATCCAAGGTGCGCTGTTTCAATTGGCAAGGTCATGGCCACTTCGCTAGAGAATGTCAACAGCCTAAAGTTGAATATACTCAAAGCCAAGACAAAACCAAGACCTCCTCTTCTCAACCACAACGCAGCTTAGCGTCGCAGGCCATGATAGTCCAACACGATGATCGAACATATGATTGGCAAATCTGTACTGATGAAAGAAATCAAGCTCTCATGGCATCTATCGAAGAAATTCGCAGTGAAGTCAGTAACACAGAAGCAGCATCAGGTACTGACAGTGATTCAAACTCCAGCGAAGAATATACTGAAGCGGTTGACGATATTCAAGACACCTCTAAAGTTTGCAGCTGCACCATCGATCTATCCAACGAGAACATTGTTGCTAAAATGGCTGACCTCGACTCGGACAAGGCAAAGGTACTTCTTGACTCTCAATCTATGAAAGATTTCTGTAAATCCTATACAGTTTTTACTCTCCAAAACGAGAATCTGACTAAGTTAGTAACCAATTTGGAGTCTCAGCAAACTGCTTTCAGACAAACCATCTCAAATTTAACTTATCAAAGAGATGAATTTTCAAAGCAATATCATAAAACTGAAACAGATCGAACGGCCCTTTTATCAAATGTCGGTATTTTAACACAAAAAGTTGACATATTGTATGAATGTATCGAAACTGAAAAGAAAAAATTTGCTGAAAAGGTCCAAGAGTTAAACCTTTGTGAAATACAACTAACTGAGCAGGAAAGAAAGTTCGAGCAATTCCGTACTTCGTCAAGCACTTTGAATTCTATCTTGAGTCGTCAGCGTACAAGTGGAAAGTCTGAAGGTCTAGGGTATAATGAAACACCACCTCCGTACAATAACAACTTTAGTTTCTTCAAGAACGGGCCTCCACAACCTGAAAATTGCGAATCTTCAAGCTCTATGGATCAGAAAAATAAAGCGAATCAAGAGAAACAAGCCACAAGCGCTCCACCTCAAACCTCAACATGTGAACCTTTGCATGAAACATTCATATCAAGTAACGATATTAAATCTAAGCAAAGTACATCCTCTGATGCTAATCCTGATCAATCAAATAAGATGGAAACTTTAAACTACTTCAAATGTCGTGAACGTGGACACATGGCCTCCGTTTGCACTAACAAGCGAAAAGAAACTCAAGCTAAACCCACTCCCACGCAGTCAGTTAAATCCACTCCCACGAAACCAGTTCAAATTCTACGAAACCCACGTCACGAGAGTCCAGCTTCAAACTCACGATATTATGGACACAGTAAACCAAGCACGGGACAATTTTCTCAACGTCCACACCAGCGGCCACAACAACCTTTTGTTCCATCTTATCGCCAACACCATTATGATCAACGCTCCCACAGTCCTCCACGATATCACCATCATAATCATTACCCAAGTCCTCCACAATACCATCATGGAAATTACAATCATAGCCCTCCACGTCCTCATTATGAACCACGTCATTACACTAATTCCCGTTACCGTTCCCCACCAATGAGTCATAGAGTTCCTTACAACTCTAACAGTCATTAATCTACACGTCACACATCTCCAATCTCTCACCAAAATAAGGGAACTTACAAAAGAGTTACATATGTGACGGAGAACGGTCAATCCAGGTCTGTCATGGCCTGGGTTCCCCATGAAAACGAATAATTTTATCTTGTGTGCAGGAACCGGGTCACCGACTCGTCAACAACTGGTACGTTGACAGTGGTTGTTCCAGGCACATGACAGGAGAACGACGTCTGCTTAACAACTTCGAATCTGGAAAGAAAGGTCGAGTAAATTTTGCTGGAGAAAAGGGTGGAGAAATAACTGGAATTGGATCAGTTACAAACGGAAAAATCACACTGAAGGATGTATTTTACGTCAGGCAGCTAGAACACAATTTGCTCAGTGTCTCTCAAATCTGCGACAATGATAATCCCGTGTATTTTACCAAGAAGGAGGTTTTAATTCTTAAATCCGGAATTGATATTCCCGAGGATCTGATACTGATGCGTGCACCAAGAACGAAAAACACGTATATTATGGATATGAACAACACTGAACTCACCACCGATTCAACATGTCTTTTATCCAAGTCAACTAGTGAAGAAGCCATGATTTGGCACAGAAAGATGGCACATTTACACTTTCGGAAAATGAATGAGATCACAAAGAAAGAGCTAGTCCTTGGAGTTCCACTCAAACGATTCGAGTATGAAGATAAATGCATTCCATGCAAACTCGGAAAGCAACACAAGCAACATCACAAGTCCAAGGCCATCAACACAATCGAGACAACATTCGAGCTAATGCACACTGATCTTTTCGGTCCTATTGCACAAAGGAGCTTCGGAGGAAAATACTACTGTCTAGTGATCACCGACGATTACACTCGCTACTCTTGGGTCTACTTTTTAGGAACTAAGAGTGAAACAGCTGGCACGCTAATCAACTTCTTTGACATGATCAAAAACGTATACAAAGCAAATGTCAAGCGTCTGCGCATCGATAACGAGACAGAATTCAGAAATTCCACGATGACCTTCTACTGTCTTGCAAATGGAATAGTTCAACAACACAACGCTCCATATGAACCACAACAAAATGGTGTCGCTGAGAGGAAAAACAGAACCTTGATAGAAGCTGCACGTACCATGCTAGCTGACTCACTTCTCCCCGTGACATTCTGGGGGGAGGCAGTGAATACAGCGTGTTACGTACTCAATCGAGTGTTGACGGTGAAACGGTTTAATAAAACGAGTTATGAATTGCTTAATAGTCGTAAGCCTAATCTTGCTGGATTGGAACCCTTTGGGGCTCCTTGAACCGTTTTGAAAACAAATTATACCACCAAGTTCGCACCCAAAGCTGTCCAGGGATACTTTCTTGGATATGTTGAGGGTTGCGCAAACAAAAGAGTTTATCTTAAACTTTCACGTACAGTGGAAATTGTTTTTAACTTGGAAATAACTAGTTACACTTTTGAAAAACAAACCGGTCCAGCTATCGCTTTTGACTATGATGCTTTATTTAAATCATTTAACCTTTCTCCAAGTGTGACTCATACAGGAACAGAGAACCCGAGCTTCTCTTCTGCTGATGAAGATACCGTTTTTCCTCGTACTCATGTCATTCAAGATGTCGTCACTGAACCTGCTGACACCAATGATCAAGTAGATGACCAAGACGCAGTGGCAGAACCACTCAACGACGACAATCCAGCCGATGATCAAGAAAATGTGGCAGCACCACACAATGCAACCACTCAAGACGATGCGGCAGTCCCGCCCGTCGTGTCTCGCATTCACCAGGATCACCCATTTATTGGCGATCCCGATGCATGCACCCGTTCAAACTCGAACGCAACTAGAGGATTTACAAGGCATGTATGCCTTGGTCACCACTTCCGAAGATTTCAACAATTGTCGATTTCTTTGCTTCGTCTCTCAAGATGTTCCTGCTAACATTCATATGGCTCTTAAGGATGCAAACTGGGTCCATGCCTGTCAAGAGGAATTAGCTCAGTTCGAGAAACTAGGGGTCTGGATACTTGTAATTCTGCCCGATGACGCCTATGCTATAGGCACTAAATGGGTTTTCCGATGCAAACGAGATGACCGTGGAATCATCACTCGAAACAAAGCTCGACTAGTGGTACAAGTGTTTTATCAGGAAGAAGGATTGGATTTTCAGGATGTCTTCGCCCCAGTCGCTCGCCTCGAGGCTGTTCGTCTCTTCTTAGCCTATGCCTCTCACATGGGATTTACCGTTTACCAACTCGATGTTAAAAGTGCTTTCCTTTATGGTAAAATCGACGACACCGTCTATGTTCAGCAACCCCCTGGCTTCGAAGACCCACAACACCCTGATAAGGTTTACAAGCTCAACAAAGCTTTATACGGTCTTCATCAAGCCCCTCTGTGGTATGGAACATTGTCAACTTTTCTCTTAGAATCCGGTTTCAAGAGAGATCGTATCGATAGCACCCTGTTCATCAAAGATTCACCCAAGGCTAAACTATTGGTTCAAGTCTACGTGGATGATATTATCTTCGGTTCCACTGATAATCAGATGTGTAAGGACTTCGAAAAGCTTATGAAAGACAAATTCGAAATGAGCGCTATGGGTGAACTCAAATTATTTCTAGGATTACAGGTCGAGCAACTACCAGACGGAATGTTCGTTCATCAATCCAACTATGTCACTGAAATGCTAAAAAAATTCAACATGACAGATGCCAAGCCAATTGCTACTCCCATTCCTCAGCAGCACAATCTTGAACCAAACGCACAAAACGATCCTGATATGGATCCCACTGTTTATCGCGGCATTATAGGCTCCTTAATGTATCTTACTGCATCTCGTCCTGACATAATGTTTGTTGTATGTTTATGTGCCAGGTTTCAAGCTTGTCCTAAGATGTCTCATCACTCTGCTGTAAAGAGGATTCTTCGCTACCTTAAAGGCCGACCGCGGCTAGGTCTCTGGTATCCCAAAGGAAGCGACCTCTTTCTCGAAGCATTCACCGACTCGGATTTGGGTGGATGCAATATCGATCGAAAGTCAACCTACGGTGGTTGTCAATTTTTGGGAGGACGCCTCGTGTCTTGACAATGCAAGAAACAGACAAATGTCTCCGTCTCATCCTGTGAAGCTGAATATATCGCTGCGGGTAGCTGTGTCTCACAGGTTCTCTGGATACAACAACAGATGCTGGATTACGGTTTATCCTATACCTCTACTCCTATTAATATAGATAATGAGGCTGCCTTTTCTGTTATTAAAAATCCTGTTAAACATAGCAAAACCCGTCACATTGATTTTAAGCACCACTTTATTCGAGACTATTATGAAAAGAAACTCATCGACATTATTCGTGTCTCTTCCGAAAACAACTTGGCCGATCTCTTCACTAAAGCCTTTGACAAATCTCGCTTCGAATCACTCATTCACCGTATTGGACTTCGCAATTTAGATTAACCAACGTTTTTATTAAAAAAAAAAAAAATAATAAAAAAAAAATAAAAAAAATAAGCGTACTTGTCCTTTTTTTATTATTTTCGTATTAAAAAATAAATAAATAAATAAAAAAAAATTAAAAAAAAAAAAAAAATTAGTGATACTTAGTTCGAAATCTAAAATTCGAGATGAAGATAACTCTTGCTTATGACTCTTGTCTTAGATCGGGTTTATTGCTATTACATGCACCTATAATTCTCCATCGTATTTTAGTTTAACCTCCGGTGTCTTGTGGCCTTTCGTCTTTTAGTTGTTCTCGATAGGGTGGTTTGTCTGGTTTAAATACCTCTTGACTCTTACATTAAACGACTTAATTTGGTCTGCCACAATAAAGGTTGAGATTAGATTTGTGTTACGAGTCATATGTTGCGCTTACAGATGGGATTTACTCACGTTGAATTACATATAATGAGTGTGCTCTTAAGTTACTGAATTCATATAAGCGGCCTTTGAAATCTGAGTCAGTATACCCTCGGGGTGCCCTTGTTCACCTAGCCACCTAAGGCCTTTACGGTTTTGGATCGGTTGGTAGAAAGCTTGCCATAGGATTTCATAGAAAGTCAGCAGAATTCTTTAACCCTTTCATACTTCATTGCTTTTAGTCCTTGACTTATGTAATACAGTTGCTTTAATATTCGATACGAGCTATCCCTTCGCCAGTTTCATATGCTGCCCTTGTCTAGGTTGGTAACCACTCCATACCACTCGTAACTCAAAATACTTCACAAATACCTTGCGTGCTCTCCGAATTTTGTCGAATGTCTGATTTCCGTGGGTGCTTTTCTGCTTAAACTTTAAACCAGCTTACTTGTAATTAAAACACTATCTGTTGACTATACGACAGAACGGTTAAATTGGACAACTACACAAACATGGATTTAAATTAAATTATCTTTGGAACCCCGATAAGCAATCTGATCGAATTACGTTTCTTATTTGTATACTACAATTTGTTCGCTCTATTAACGTTGCTATCTCTTCAGCTCTTTATTTCTCTTTATTTTCGAAATTTACTTATCTTTTTAATCTCCTTAAAACGTTGTTTATATAATCTCATAGTCCACAGGGCCCAACATCCAGGCCCATCTTGAAGGCCCAGCCTTTTACCAGGCCCATAGGCCCTGCTCTGTCTATAAATAGATGAAAGTGAAATCACTTTTTCACTTTTACCTTTTCAATTTTTTACACTTTCTCGGAGCTAGAAGTAATCCTCACGAAGTTCTTCATTTGGTTGACTATTCCCCTATGTAAGTTCTTCCTTGTTCGTTGATATTCATATGAGTTCGTCAAATTTTGTTTGATGTGTTCGTGTTATCTGTGTTCATATATGTTAATCTGTGTTCATCTTCAAAATCTGGGTATTAATCTTCATAATCTGGGTTTAAAATTCATGAAAATTATTCAACTTGTTCGTATTCTGTATGTGTTCTTGATGTGTTCGTCTCAAATTGCTATGTTTTGCTTTGATCGTCTTCATTGATGTTATTGCTTGATGAACATCTTCGCCCTTCTTAGTGTCAAGAAATCCATATGCCTTAGTTTTTTCCCAAATAAGTTAGACGAAGACACATGTTCAAACCAGACGAAGACACATCTTCGTCCCTCTTAGGTCTAGCACACGAAGACACGTCTTCGTCCCTCTTAGGTCTAGCACAAGAAGACACGTCTTCGTCCCTCTTAGGTCCAGCACACGAAGACAAGTCTTCGTCCCTCTTAAGTCTAGCACACGAAGACACATCTTCGTCACTTTTAAGTCTAGCACACGAAGACACATCTTCGTCACGAAGACACATGTTCGTCCCTCTAATGTCAAGCACACGAACACACATATTTGTCTCATTCAGACGAAGACTCATGGACGAACACCTTCTTCGTCACAATATTACACATGTGTTCGTTTCACATGATTTTTGCTTAAACTACTACACGAACATGCATGCTCGCCAACTCTCATGTTAGGCATACATACATGTTCGTGTCTATCATATCTAACATGTTCATGTTTACAGATTTCACAGATGGAGAGAAAATTTGATAGACGACATAATCAAGCAGTCAGTTTCGCTATAGACGATCCTTCGGCGGTTCCTTTTCGAGAGACAATCATATTTTTACAACACTCGCGGATGGCCTTCATTCTCAGTGAAGATCTCCCAATTAATATCCCGTTGGTTCAGCAGTTCCTCACCAACCTCACTCATGTCGATCTTCTCCATCCGGTTACTGCAAAGCCCCAGGATGGTTTACGTACCGTAGTTAATGATCGGGAAATTATATTCAGTAGCACTACTCTACGGGAGATTTTTCACCTTGGCCGCAGCTCATTTGAAAGCGCACCTTCCTCCTTTGGCACCCGCTTCCTTAGCCGAAAATTGCCACTACTAGGTTACGCCGGGCCATTTCCTAATATCTCTTTTCCTAAGGGCAAATTCCTCGGCCCTTGGCGGTATCTGGTACATGTGTTCGTATCGGTGTTCAAGTTCTCCAAGACATCTCATGACACTATTGACAATCTGCTGTTATCGATGATGCTAAGTCTGGTCCTAAACAAACCCTATCCCGTGGCTGAGTATGTATTTCAGATGTTTCAAAATGATCTCAAAGTAACCATGCCGAATACACTTATGTTGTACCCGCGCTTCATCATGATCATTTTACGACACTTCATCCCTGACATCCCCATTCAGAATATCACGACGCGGGTTAATCAGATCGGTTCTGCAAAACTGTTTCACACATGCCTTAAGGTTCATCCTCGACCTGAGCACGAGCCTCAACCCACGAATCAACCTCTTTTCCGGGCTATCATTGCTTTAAATTTTGTTGATCCAGATGTTGATGAGGATGCTCATGTTTTGTCTGACGAGCCCCGTACTAAGTCTACTGGTCCTCCAGCGCCCAGCAAGCCAAAGTCTAGGCCAAAGCGCAAGGCCAAGATTCCTATTGTTGTGGACTCCACATCTAGTGATACTACATTCAGGGATATTGACAACTATCATGAGAGTCCTCCACTCTCTGTCATTCACGAGCAGCCACCTGGGAGTCATCAGTCAATTGCCACCGAGGTTATCGTTCCTTCTCCTGCTCATAATACCGAAGCTGTCGCTACTCCCACTCAAGTTAATGATGCGGCTACCGAGGAGCTTAACTTGGATATAAACGAAGCTACTTCTTCGTTCCATCCATCCAACCGAGGGAAACGTCCTTTCACTGGCACGGATGAGTCTGGGTCCTCTACCGCACCTTAACGCCCGCGCAAGAAACGGGCCGCGGAGACTGCACCCCCAACACCTACTCTTATTGACTTGCATTCCCTTGTTTTGCAGCTTTCTTCACAGGTTTCCACTCTATTACAGTCTGACGCTGAAAAATCACTTCGCATCTCCTCTCTTGAAGCCCAAGTTCAGCTGCTCTCGAAGCGCTCATCTGCTCAGGGGGAGGAAACGTGCAAAATAGCTACTAGCAGACAGCAACGAAGAGATGATTCCGATGATGAGCAAGATGCTGCACGTCAAAGAGAGCAGATCACCTCTACTTCTAGAGCATTGGTTACCTATCAGTCTGCTGATCAGGGGGAGCAACCACAGCAGCAAAAACAAGGTGGAGATAATCAAGAACAAGAATTCGGGGCAAGCAATGACGACACATGGTCAATTGATGAAACAACAGCGGTGAATGAAGATGAAAATGAGGATTATACTTTTCAGGAACCAGCTAGCACGAAGGAAGTAAATACAGAGGAAAAGGGTGAAAGTAGTTCGAAGCCCAGCCTTGAGGAGCGACGAGGATGGTTTCGAAAGATCGATCCAAAGAAGCTAACACCACTGATCAGAAAGTTCTTCATTAGAGAACGCCAGCCGCACTTGGGCATAATTAGCTGGCTCTTTGATTCTGAATTGCAGGTGTTCGTGATCAAAAGATACGATGGTGTTCAGTACTTGAGCAAGAAACGGGAAAATTTCAGTTCATTCCCGAAATCAGAGCTCGTTTGCTTGTCTAAGCTTCATTTGATCAACAGAGACAAGGACGAGTATGCTAGTTGGGTCGAGAGAAAGATTAAGGAAGAAGGGAAAACCGGGGTATTTAAGGAATTTACACCAGCAGTGGGAAAGATTATGATTGCTAGGAAAAAGATCGATCCCGATACTGGCAGATCTGCAAGGAGAATGGTATATCCTCCTATCGCCTGCCTGACGAAGATTCCGATGAAGAATTTTGGTCGGGATATACTTGGTGATTTGCATATTTGGGCTGTAGATTCTGCAACTGGTGAAGCCGTAATGTATAAGGAAGATGATGAGGTCAAAGACGGTATGACAGAGATTTTAAGAGTCATTGATGCTACTCAATTGGCTAATCTTACAGAAAACGATCTGAAGATACTGAAGAAGAATCACATCGTCTCCATAGCAGGCTGGGAAGACATTGGTAGAGATTACCAAAGAATAGTTGATGGTTGTTTAAATTTGCAGGTTAATGCGGATAGTGAAATGTTGATCAGAGAATAGAAGCATCAGTCAAGGGGGAGTTTGTTGGTGCAAGAAATGCGATGACTGGATGTTTTATTATGTTTTGGTTACATAGTGTTATATTAGCTTGTATATAGATAGCTTAGTGGGCTGCTCACGGGCTTGCATGTCCGTGAGGCCCAATAGAGTCCAAGCCCAAACTAGCTGAACATGTTACTCTATAAATAGAGGTGTTCAGGGTAGTTTAAGGCTGTTGGATTTTACAGAGAGAATTCGTGTTTATGCTTTTGGATTGTAACATCGTTTGTGTTAATCAAAGCATTGAGAATTCGGTAATTGTGTTATTTCGTTTATTACTTTCGTTTATAACCTGTGCATTTATTGATTACGAGATTCCGCCTCGTAGTTAGTATAGTTTAATCCTGTAGATCGGACCACTGGGACCTACATAGCATTCGTTGTGGGAGAAGTGAAGCGATGAGGATACTTATGCATCATTTGATCCTCTCGTTTCCAAGTATATAGGGATTCCACTATGTCTTAGTGTCTTAGTTTTGCGATCTATGATTTCAATCGGTTCTTCGACGAATTGAAGTTTTTCGTCTTATTTTACTTCTTCTAAAGGTGTGATAAGTGTTTCGTCCGATAAGCACTTTTTCAGTCGACACATGAAAAGTGTTATGTATGTTACCGAGCTCTTGAGGTAGTTCCAAATGATACACAAGTGGACCTACTCTTTATAGTATCTCAAATGGTCCTACATATCTTGGACCAATTTTTCCATGTTTTCCGCGGCGTATTGCACCTTTCCAAGGTGACACCTTAAGAAGTACTTTGTCACCAACTTGAAGTTCTAAGTATTTTCTGCGCATATCATAGTAACTCTTTTGGCGACTCCTCACAGTCTTAAGTCGTTACTTAATCGTGGTGATCTTAACGATCGTTTCTTGCACTACATTCGTGCTAATTAATTGTCGATCTCCTGGTTCCAACCAACACAGTGGAGATCGGAATTTTCTTCGATAAAGAGCTTCAAAGGGCGCACATTTGATGCTAGCATGATAACTGGTATTATAGGAGAACTCTATCAGTCGTAGATGGTTATCCCAACTTCCTCCGAAGTCAATAACACATGCTCTTAGCATATCCTCTAGTGTTTGTATAGTACGCTCTCTTTGACCATCGGTCTGTGAATGGTAAGCCGTGCTTAAATATAATCGAGTGCCAAACGATTCTTGGAATGCCTTCAAAAATCTGGAAGTGAAGCGAGTATCTCTGTGCGAGATAATTGACGTTGGAATTCCGTGACGAGTCACTACCTCGTTGATGTATATATGGACAAGTTTTTCCACGCTAAACCTTTCCTTGATGGGAATAAAATGTGCTGACTTCATTAGTCGATCTACTATAACCCAAATCATGTCATTACCCTTCGACGTACGCGGTAATCTTGTAACGAAGTCCATTGTTTCCATTCGGGAATTTCTGGTTGATGTAGTAATCCTGATGGCTTTTGATATTAAGCCTTCCCTTTTGCACAAGTAGGAATTTCTCTACGTACAAAGGATATTAAGCCTTCCCTTTTGATATTAAGCCCTCCCTTAAGCCTTCCCTTTTGATATTAAGCCTTCCCTTAAATCTAATCTCTTTTCCTTCCGGGCCACCAGTTATCTTCCTTTAGATCTTTGTACATCTTGCTCGACATGGATGAATGGAGTATGATGTTCGGTGTGCTTCATCCATAATGGCCTTTCTCAATTTGTTAGTTGTAGGAACCCATGCTCGATCCTTAAAATAATAGACATCGTTGTTCTTCCTTACAAAATCCTTATCGTATTTGTGTAGTGTTTCGACCTTTATATTATATGCTTTCAAAGCTTCATGCTGAGCATTTGCTATACGCATCCTCAAATCGGGTTTAATGTAGATTCATAATGCACGTACTCGGATCGATTGCTTCTTTTCTTTCCTACTCAAGGCGTGTGCTACGACATTCGCCTTGCCAGAGTGATACTTAATATCATAGTCGTAGTCGCTAAGGAGTTCTAATCATCTTCTCTGCCTCATGTTGAGTAGTTTCTGATCTAAGATATTTTGTAGGCTCCAATGGTCCGTGAATACCGTGCATCTGGTTCCGTAGAGATAATGTCTCCAGATTTTAAGGGCAAAGACTACCGCTCCCAATTCTAAGTCGTGCGTAGCGTAATTCACTTCGTGTTTCTTGAGTTGTCGAGATGAATACGCTATAACCTTGCTTCGTTGCATCAATACACAACCTTACCCTTGGTTGGATACGTCACAATATACCACAAAGTCTTTGTTTCCCTCAGGAAGAGATAGAATAGGAGCATTACACAGTTTTGTGTTTAGGATATTGAAAGCTTGTTCCTGTGCATCTCCCCAGTTGAACTTCTCGTTCTTTTAAGTTAACTTGGTCAAGGGTTTGGCTATATTAATTAAATCGTGAATGAATCGCCGATAATATCTAGCCAATCCTAAGAATTGGCGTATTTCTGTCGGACTTTTGAGGGTTTCCCAATTCTCTATAGCCTCAATCTTTGATGGATCAACGTAAATTCCGGATCCATTAATTACGTGACCGAGAAATTTGACTTCACGCAGCCAGAATTCGCACTTAGAAAATTTTGCGTAGAGTTGTTGTTCCTTGAGTAATTCTAACAAAAATTTCAAATGCTCTGCATGATCTTCTTTGGTACGCGAGTAGATTAGGCTGTCGCCTATGAATACGATAAAGAACTTGTCTAGATATGGTCGGAACACTCTATTCATCAAATCCATACATAAAGCCAGTGCATTCGTAAGTCCAAATGGCATTACCAGGAATTCGTAGTGACCATATCTAGTGCGGAATGCGGTTTTATGTATATCATCTTCAGAAACAAGGACTTGATGATATCCGGACCTTAAGTCAATCTTTGAAAAGTAGGTTGCGCCTTGAAGTTGATCGAAAAGGTCGTCGATTCGTGGAAGAGGGTATCGATTCTTGTCAGTTAGTTTAGTCAATTCTCGGTATCGATACACATGCGAAACGATCCATCCTTCTTCTTTACAAATAGGATCGACGCTCCCCACGGTGATTCGATTGGTCGGATAAATCCTTTATCCAATAATTCCTGAACTTAGTTGGATAATTCTTGCATCTCTTTTGGAGCCAGTCGATATGGCGTCCTTGCCACCGGTGCTGCTCCAGGAATTACCTCGATTCTAAACTCTACTTGTCTCTGGGGTGGTAGTCCATATAGTTCTTCGGGAAATACCTCCGGCTAGTCTCTAACTATCGGTATATCCTTAAGGTTTGCTGCTTTCGTTTGTTTGTCTTTTACGTTTACTAACAATGCGAAACAGCCCTTATTCGAGTATTTGCCCATTTTCATCACCGATATGAGTTTCGAAGTTTGTTCCGACCTATCTCCTTTCACTATTAATTCCTTCCCAACTTCTAATGCCATCTGAATCGTCTTATCTAAGCAAAATATTTTCGCATCTCGGATGGTCAACCAATCCATTCCTATTACTACGTCGAAACTCTTAAGTTCGATAGGAATTAGATCTATTTCAAAAGAGTGATCAGCTAGAGTTAAGGTACAATTCTTAATTACGTCACTAGCTTGGTATTCCTGACCATCTGCGTATTCTACCATAAACTTTTCACTTAGGGGTTCAGTTTATAATGCAATCAAAGGCCTAAATTCTAGAGATACAAAAATTCTATCCGCGCCCGAGTCAAATAATACTGAGGCATAATAGTTGTTAAGAAGAAATGTACTTGCAACTATCCGAGGGTCGTGTCTCGCTTCCTCAGCTCCAATCACGAAGGCTCTGCCACGACCTTGTCCCCCATTGTTTCCCCTTTGAATGTTTTTGTGACGTCCCGTCAATTTGAAGTGCTTATGTTACCGTCATTACTTTTATTTTATTCGCAATTGATTTCGACCCTTGTATTTCACTTTGTTTTGCTCACGATTTACTGTTATTGAGTATCGGGTTTCTATTTTAGCTGATTCGTCCCTCGAGGCGTGATAATTTTATTTTATCTAAGTGCCAATTAGTTAGTATCCTCATAATTATAAGTTAGAAGGTTTATGCCAAATTTGTCGGTTATCGTATTCTTTATCCGCGAGTTATCGCACTTTTGCTCTTGTTTACTCCTTTACCGAAATCGTGCGAATCTCGAAATCGAAAGTGAAAATATAAAATTAAATGAACCTAATATAAAGTAAATCAAAGTGTGAACTTTCCTAAGTTCAACGCAAAAAGAATCGGGAACTTTCGACGAACGAAACTCCTTAACGATCGCGTAAACGAAAAAGCAGAAAAGTCTGGATTTTGGTCCGGTGCGCAGCACCGACCTGCTGGACAAATTTTTGTTTGTTTGTGTGACTCATTTTTTCATGTATTTTGGTTGGGGAAACTTGCCCAATCGTGTAAGAACTTTTCTAAGTCCGGAAACATCATTTCTTTAGTCACCTACATCATTTCTAATCACTCCCTTTGCTCTTTCAGTTCACACATAAACCAAAACACACACAAACACACATTCTCTCTCAAGATCATTTTCTCTCATTTTATCTCTAAACTCTTCCCATTTCCAGAAATATTGAAGCATAAAACACACATTTGGGGAAAGATTCAAGTCCAAGATCATCTACATAACAAGTTCCTTTTGGTCTCCGTCAACTTTTGGTAAAGTTTTCTTAAGTTTTTCTTCACTTTTCTTCCATTTTTCTCCATAAATCTTCTTCTTTTGTGGAGATTCTAGCACATGTTATTTTGTTTTGAATTCCAAGTTATTGTCTATCATATTTCTTTTCATTTGGGATGATCCATCTAGCTTTTCTTGAAGAGAAATCACTTTGATCTTGGTAAGTGACTTTTTACTGAAAATCTTTCCGAAAACGTTATTGATCATCTTGCATGTTAAGATCTAAACTAATGGTGGATTTATTTGTGTTTTGGAGCTGTTTATTTTTCATCAACACACCACCAAAAGTTTTCTTTCGGATCATTCATCTCTCAAGCTTAAGATCTTGCGGTTGTTATTCGGTAAAAATCGACATTTTTCCCATATTCATTTTTTTTTATATATTGTTATTATTTTCCTATATATATTTCGGTTTTAGCCTTGAAAATGGTTAGGAATAATATACTAGACCAACACTTGTGAATATTTTGGTTATGGACAAAGATATGGACTAAAATACATAAAAGATATGATGATTACCGAAATTAACATATTGTATGTAATAGTATGTAAAATGATATATTTACATATATGTAACACTTGGTAAATATATTTGGAACATAATATAACTTATTAACAGTAAGTGTTTTAATCGAAAAGTCTTTAAACGATCGGATTTCGACAAAACGTTAAAATTCATAATTCCAAAATGCACCTAGTGCGCCGCACCCCATGTCCGGTGCGACGCACCGGGCTATTTTCCATAAAAAATTCAGCACCTTGTTATTTCGTTGTTTAACCGTCTTGACGTTTTGGTTCCGTAAATTGTCGTTTCAAAGTCTCTAATTTCATGTTATATTTAAAATAACTCTAAAACACTTGTATAAACATAATAAAATATATAAAAGTAACATATTTTGACAAAATATCGTCTTTGGACTCAAAGACGCTAACGCAATTTAAAATGCTTTAATACTTATTTAAACCGACGTATTACCTACAATTTGATAAATAAACATTAGTTACATAATGCGATCTTAATCTAAAGCGGTCAACTATTATTTTTGCGATAAAACTTTATTAAAAATGCTATATAAAGTCTTTTTACACTATATTATGAAAAGTAAAGACTTTCGAAACCTTATTTTTCCATGGGTTACACACTATTCTTTCCCCTTCCTTTATTTTTCGTCTTCTTTCTTTTTACGTCTTTTTGCGCTGGAACCGAAGAAAGCTCCTATCTGCAAAGAAGTCGAAGAGACGAGGTTGTCCTACGAGTGCGATTCCGAGAGATTCGACTCCAGATTTTAATCCGCCACTTCGCTTCGATTTTGTAATCATTGGTACAATACCAAAATAAAATCAATAATTCTCAATTCTAACGATTCCCGATTTTAGTCCGTCATTCGAAGAGTTTCATATTTGATGCGTTAGGACTATAATTCTTTCTACGTCTATACCTTTAGCGTCTTCCTTCGAAATAGAGTTAGCCGTTGGCGAGTTTGCCTGCTACCGAAGTACTTTCTACCTATTGCGTTAGTTCCGATGACCATTTTTTCTTATCGACTTGATCCCAAATACTTTAGGTAGCTTCGACGTTATTACCGGCATGGATGGGTTGTCGACGCGCCGTGCAGAGATTACGCGTTTTGTGAAGATTATCCGGATACCGTTATCTCGGGAAGAACTGTAGTTAGATCAGGGGGGATAAGGCGGAGAAGCGCCATAAGATCGTCTCGTGCTTGAAAGTTCAGGAGTGCATCAAATGGGATTGCTCACTCTTTCTTGCACCCCTCGTGAAGAAAGACTCCACAGAGAAGTTGGGGGAGAAGCCCGTGGTTCATGACTTTCCCGATGTGTTCCTAGAGGACTTACATGGATTACCCCTAGCTGAGATGTGGAGTTTCGGATTTATTCAGTTTCGAGAGCAGCGCCAATGGAGAAGGCTCCTTGTCGGTTAGCACCCTCGGAGATGTTAGAACTGTCGAAGCAGGTCCAGGATTGGGTGGACAAAGTCTTCGTTAGACAAAGTTCCCTCCTTGGGGGCGCCGGTACTTTTCGTAAAAAGTAAAGATGTTGAGTACAAGACGACGTGGATGGGTAGAGTTGCATAACGATTATGATTTTTGGATTCCCTATCATCCGGGAAAAGCTAATGTAGTAACCGATGCGTTAAGTCGCAAGGAATCGGTTAAGCCGGTGAGAGTTCGCGCTATGATGGTTTCTATTCGGTCGAGTTTGAAGACTCGTATTATTAAGGCTCAACAGGAGGCTCTCACCGAGGATTGTCTGAAGGATGAAGGATTATTTTGTTTGGCACGTCAGTTGGAGCCGAAAGACGACAGGGCATTGTGTTTCTTGGATCGTATTTGGGTTCCCGTCGGTCTTAGGCAGTTGATATTAGATGAAGGTCACAAGTCCAATTACTCCGTTCATTACGGAGCGGATAAGATGTACCATGACTTGAAAGATTTTTATTGGTGGCCTGGAACGAAGAGGGCGATTGCCGAGTATGTAGGAAGATGTTTGACCTGTTCTAGGGTTAAGGCTCAGAATCAGATGCCTTCTGGCCTTCTTCAGCAACCAGAAATCCCACAGTGGAAGTGGGAGAATATTATTATGGATTTTGTAATGAAGCTTCCTAGGTCTTCAGGAGGTTATGAAGCTATTTGGGTTATAGCTGATCGACTGACTAACTCAGCGCATTTTCTGCCTATTCGAGAAGATTACCGAATAGAGAAGTTATCTAGATTATATATTGATGAAATCGTGGCCAGGCATGGAATTCCTGTATCTGTTATTTCTGATCGCGACGCGCGTTTTACTTTGAGGTTCTGGCAGACGCTACAGCGAGCTTTAGGCACTCGATTGGATATGAGTACGGCTTATCACCCTCAGACCGATGGACAGAGTGAGCGCACGATTCAGACGTTAGAAGATATGCTACGCGCGTGTGTTTTAGATTTTGGCGGGAGTTGGGATAGACATTTACCGTCGGTCGAGTTTTCGTACAACAATAGTTACCACTCCAGTATTAATTGCGCGCCTTTTGAAGCTCTTTACGGTCGTAAGTGTAGGTCTCCACTCTGTTGGGCTGAGATTGGTGATAGTTAGATTACGGGTCCCGAGTTGATCCAAGAGACGACTGATAAGATCTTTAGGATTAAGGATCGTCTGTTAGCCGCGAGATATCGCCAGAAGAAGTACGCGGATTTACGTCGTAAGCCTTTGGAATTTAAAGTCGGCGATTTGGTGTTATTGAAGGTTTCTCCCTGGAAGGGTGTGTTTCGTTTTGAGAAGCGGAACAAGCTAAGTCCACGTTTTACGGGTCCTTTTAAGATTTTGTCTCGTGTTGGACCAGTTGCTTATCGTCTTGAGTTGCCACCTGAGTTGAGCGGTGTGCACAACGTATTCCATGTATCGCATCTCAAGAAGTGTCTTGCAGATGAGTCGTTGATTGTCCCTTTGGAAAAGCTACGCTTAGATGATTCGCTTCACGTTATAGAGGAGCCGGTAGAAATCGTTGACCGAGAGGTTAAGCGCCTGCGGCGGAGTAGAATTCCTATTGTTAAGGTCCGATGGAACTCTAAGTTTGGAGCTGAGTTTACGTGGGAACGGGAGGACGAAATGCAGCGGAAATTTCCCCATCTATTTTCTACTAGCGATGCTCATTAGTAATTTCGAGGACGAAATTCTTTTAACTGGGGGAGGCTGTGACGTCCCGTCAATTTGAAGTACTTAGATTACCGTTATTATTTATATTTTATTCGCAATTGATTTCGACCCTTGTATTTCGCTTTGTTTTGCTCACGATTTACTGTTATTGAGTATCAGGTTTTTCTGTAATTGCTAATTTGTCCCCTGAGACGTAATAATTTTAATTTATCTAAGCGCCAATTAGTTAGTATCCTCATAATTATAAGTTAGAAGGTTTATGCCAAATTTTTCGGTTATCGTACTCTTTATCCTCGAGATATCGTGCTTTTGCTCTTGTTTACTCCTTTATCGAAATCGTGCGTATCTCGAAATCGAAAGTGAAAATATAATATTAAATGAACCTAATATAAAGTAAATCAAAGTATGAACTTTCCTAAGTTCAACGCAAAAAGAATCGGGAACTTTCGACGAACGAAACCCCTTAACGATCTCTTAAACAAAAAAGCAAAAAGTCTGGATTTTGGGTCCAGTGCGCAACACCTAATTTGAGGTGCGCAGCACCGACCTGCTGGACACATTTTTGTTGTTTTGTGTGAGTCATTTTTGCATGTGTTTTGGTTGGGCACTTCTCCCAATCGTGTAAGGCTCTGTATTTGGGCAGGGAACTCTCATTTGGGGTCATTCCAAGACCACCAAACTCATTTTTATCATCACACTTTCACCTACAAACCTCTCTCTCTCTCTCTCTCATTTCCCCATCATTTTCTTTGCTTTTTCTCTCATTTCTCTCTCTCAAACTCAACCATTTCCAGAAACTTTGAAGCTAAAAACAACCATTTGAAGAGTGATTCAAGTCCAAAATCATCAAAGAAACGAGTTCCTTTTGATCTCCATCAACTTTTGGTAAAGTTTTCTTAAGGTTTCTTTCACTTTTCTTCCATTTTTCTCCATAAATCTTCTTCTTTTGTTGAAGATTCTAACACATGCTATTTTCTTTTGCATTCCAAGCTATTTTCTTCCATATTACTTTTCATTTTGGAAGATCCATCTAGCTTTTCTTGAAAAGAAGTTTCTTTAATATTGGTAAGTAAACTTTTACCGAAAATCCTTCCGAAAACGTTATTTATCATCATGCATGTAAAGATCTAAACTAATGGTGGTTTTATTTTGTGTTTTGGAGCTGTGATTTTCCTATCATCTCACCACCAAAAGTTACTTTCGGGTTTATCTTCTCAAGCTTAAGATCTTGCGGTTGTATTTCGGTAAAATCGACTTTTTTCCCATATTCATCTTTTTATGTATTCCGTTATTATTTTCCTTATATATTTCGGTTATTAGCCTTGAAAATGGTTAGGAATAATATATTAGACCAACACTTATGAATATTTTGGTTATGGACAAAGATTTGGACTAAAATACATAAAGATGTGATTATTACCGAATTTAACATATTGTATGTATTAGTATGTAAATTGGTATATTTATATATATGTAACACTTGGTAAATATATTTGGAACATAATATAACTTATTAACAGTAAGTGTTTTAATCGAAAAGTCTTTAAACGATAGGATTTCGACAAAACGTTAAAATTCATAATTCCAAAATGCACCTAGTGCCCCGCACCCCATGTCCGGTGCGATGCACCGGGCTATTTTTCGTCAAAATTCAGCACGTTGTTGCTTTTGTTGTTTAAACCGTCTTGACGTTTTGTTCCCGTGAATTGTTGTTTCAAAGCCACTGATTTTATGATAAACTTATTTCAAGCTATAAACACTTGTATAAATAAACTAAAAGTAACATATTGTGATAAAATACCGTCTTTGGACTCAAAGACGCCAACGCAATCAAAAATGACAAATACTTATTTAAAACGGAAGTATTACCTACATTTGATAAATAAACACTTGTTACAAATAACGATCGTAATCCCAAGCCGTCAAATATTATTTTTGCGATAAACTTTGGTTAAAAACATTATAAAGACATTTTACATTATATTTTTGAAAAGTAAAGGTTTTAAACCTTCAAAACGTCAAATTTAGACTTTTACGTCAATTCCGACTTTCTTTCCAATGTACTATGATTCGACCTCGAATTATTGATCTTAACTTTTACAAAATCAACATCTTCGACCTTTGACCTTTGCAAAGTCAACATTTTTGACATTTGACTTTTATAAGTCTACATTGTTGACATTTGACTTTTCTAAGTCAACTTCTTTAACATTTGACTTTTACAAAGTCAACAACTTTAACCTTGGTCAATCTAATAAAACCTTGGTATTCAATATTCCTTTCGAATCGAAGAAATCATTCGTTTCCAACGACATTGTGGACGTGAAAGACCGATATCTTGCCACTCGCCCTTTTTGACGCGGAACATCGTCTCTCGAATACGTCGTCTTGATTTAAATTATTAAATGTTGGAATATTTTATTAAACTAAACCCTAACCGACAAGGCTAAACCGAACTATACTTATAGAGATACTGAGACTATATTATTTACTGTTTTAGGGCACTTAGACGGTGGAATTGTGGTCCCGTGATTGTATTTACCCGAGATTTGCTGAAGTTGTTTTGTGAGTTATTCGTAGCCCTTGTCTTAAATACTTTTGGGCTGTAAAGCGTACTTTAAAATGTTTGCATTTACGCGATAATGTTGTTAAATATCTTGTTTACCCAGTGAATTTGGTCTGCCTTAGTTTTAAGTGTTTAAGCCATGGTGGCTCCCCTCTAATACACTCGTTAAGCTTTTGCCCGTGGTTCATATGTATAGATCTGTATTGGGTTATGTACCTAACCCACATTCCTCTGTAGGCTGCTACTACGAGCGGATGTTATGACCGTAATATTAAACTGTATGATTAAACTGGTTGCCTTTGGATTAATACGCCTTAGGCTAGGGGATTAAACTGATTGGTTTAGGATCGACATGTATGATTACTTAGGCATAGTACCTTTCACTATTGGATGAATACAGGATAGATGATTTTAAACTTACTTGTTTACTGAAACTTATCGATGGGTCACTTTTTACTTAAAATTGCGAATAATTCACCAACATGTTGTTGATGTCGTTTTAACGCTTTGCAGGACATTGAGGATTTCCATTGATCATGCCATAGTTTATTTTCGGATCGCTTGCTTTTGAGAAATTTGGATTTGAATTGTTTATTGTAATTTCCATGACGATCCGTTGTTTATTTCTTTTCGAATTGTATTTGTACTTGACGTCTTATCGCCTTTGACTTTATGATGTATTTGTAACATTTGGCATGATCTATTTAATATGATGTTTTGTTTATCGGTTATATTGTTGTAATCTTGACTCTTGATATTATAACTGGAACATTCCGTGTTTCCGCTATAAGCGGGGTGTGACAGAAGTTGGTATCAGTCTAAGGACATGAAGCTTCTTTCGGTTTCCGAATTGAATAGTACATTGACAGTTTGGTTGTTTACGGAAGGTTTACCTGCGGGGCCCGAATCCTGCCTTGACTCCTTGGCGGCGATGGTAAGAGCACTTAAGGCTTCTGCTACTTTGAATATGGGGCAGTTAACACTGGGGTGTTCGTTGCTTCCGAACTTAGGAGTAATCCACCTCCTTCCCTGCCTAATAGCATAATTGCGACAATGTCGAAAGAGGTGCCCGGTTTTGTTGCATGAATAGCACGCTGGACAGATCCCAACGTGGTGCAGGTAGCACTTGACGCACTTGGGGTGCAGTCCAGCGTAACCTCGGGGTCGGGTGGCGGGTCTTTTGTCGCGGTTGTTCCTTATTGGGGGGTACCTAGCCTTCCGTTTCTTACTCTCCCTTCGCGTGACGGAGGCTGGAGGAGAAAGGAGGTTATTGCTTCGGAGCCTTCACCTTCCTCTTGCTTTACTTTGGCAGAGAAAGGAGGGAGGTCATGGTCATGAGTGTTCTCCGAGTAGGTGGTGTTGGGGTTTTCGCCCCCGAAGATTCCGTCGTTGATCCCGGCGATTACCTGGGCGATCAAGTCAGGCATTGCTGCGTTCAGCTGAGCAGCGACCTGTTCGGCGATGATACTAGCATTCAAGCGCGGAGGTGCCATGATTCTACAATAGGAAAAAAAAATAGGTTCGGTTTAGAACGCCCAAATAGAATATGATAAGAATATCACCCAATGGACAAGTTAACAATCACGCAAGAGTAAGGTAATGGAATGGATAGTACACGCACGACAAGGTTTCAAGAGATTCGCACGATGCGGTTTCATACGCAAGAAAATGATTCAACACAGTACAAGATTCACAAGACAAGGTAATAATAGATAATAATAAATAGAACTTCATTCATTAATATAAGGGTTGAGTACAAGGTTCAAAATAGAAAAAGTACAGTACAATACGATGCAAAAGGAAATAAGGAAAATGGCGCGAAGCTGTGTACATGTGAAAATTACAACTCGGCCTACAGTATAATAATAAAAAGGAAATGAACTAATGGCGTTTCTCCAGAAACACCTTGGCGACCATAGCCGCTGCCAATGCCCCCAGGACGAAGCACACGCTGACAAGGTGCTGCACGGTCCGTGCAGTGGCCCGAGCCGATGCGATGGTTCGTATCGACTGTTCCGCCAGTTTGTGCGCGGCGTCCGAGACTTCGAAGAGGTGGAGACTCTGCTGCTGGGCTTCCTTGGCGAGTGCCCGAACCTCGCGGTGCAGGTGGAGAAATGCGGCCGGTGGAGGAGGCTGGAGAGTAGGTGGCATCATAGGTCGGGAGGCTCCGGCCTCCTGGGCACGTCGCCTCTCCTCGAGGAACTGACCTTCCCACGCGTAGCGTTCCATGAGTGGAGTGCGCATGGCTGGATCGTATGGGTCCACGAAGGACTGAGGGGGTGCGGGTCAGAACGGGTCCGGTTGCTGGCGCGCGGCCATCCCGGCGCGGGTCCCTTGGGGCTGAGGTGGTGCTGCAATGGGTGTCGATCGAGGAGGGGGTAAAACGGTCCTCGGGCTAGACCCGTTACTGCTGCTAATAGTCATAGACGTATCCTCCGTCGGGTCAGTCGTCTGATGACGCTGACTCTCGGAGGCCGTATGGCCCTCAGAGGGTTCGTGCAGTGGGGAGACGGCTCGTGAGAGGGATCGCGAACGTGACGATTGAGACATGACGGATCTGCGACGTAAAGAGTTTCGTAAGTGCATGAACAAGATTATGTTAAAGGAAAATAAGTAAGGAATGCATGTAAGGGTCGATCACGTGAGGTTGGGAATAGTAAGACCGGGAATTTTTCGACTCAAAACCGTTTATCTTTAGTAATTTTGTTCCGTTCTTGCATAAACCATTTTGAACTAGGCAGGGGTGATCAGGCCATGCGTAGTTAAAAACAATCATGCAATTGCGAAATTAATTCTCTAAAGTTTTGAACCCATAATGATTTTCCGAAAAGCCTTGGTTATAGTTTGGTTTCAAAAACTTTTTGGAATGTGAGAGCTGGAAGATCATTACACGGTCATAAGCAAATATTAACGATTCAAGTCATTTCATTTAAGATAAAATAGTTCAAGTTTCAACATTCAAAAACAACCAAGTAGTTCATGATTTAACTTAAAGTACAAATACAAGTTTCAAAAAAAATTCCCAAAATAGAAAGGTCTTTTCCCAATGAGCGCCTCACGTAATCATAACGACCCTTCCTTTCCATGCATCCCATACACTTACATTAATTTCCTGAAACATAAGATAAAGTGTCAACTACATAAAGTAGTGAGTGAGTTACAGTTTAGAGTTTCGAGAAAAGTTTCCAAAAATAGAAAGTTGCAAAATAGTGACGTCGTAAGTAAAAAGAACGGTACAACGTTTGAACGTACATGTAAATAGTAAAAGTTTTGAACGTACACAAGTAAGTTAAATAAATAAAACTCGTATAATTAAAGTTGTAGCGGAATCCAGGCGCTAAAAAGGTGTATGCGTAGAGAGTATGTGTTTAACTAAATAGTAACTCGTATCAATCACTTGGCATAATATAAGTAGTAAGTATACACTAAACCGATTGTGTGGTCGTGAACTAGCCCAAAAATGTTTAATTGATTGAACGTTTGAACTCAGCAATATGTACTTGGGACGCTAACCCTGAGTAAGGAGTGACCCCTCCTAAGTATCGATACCCATATGACTAACGGCTAATGCTAATAGTGTATAAAGTTTCCAATACCAAAACGGGCAATTGAACAAAGTTTCCAAAGTTTCCAAAGTTTCTTACGGGCTTATATATCCATCAAGGATTGGTCGCTAACAAGTATCCTAATTTTAGTTATCCTTCTAAGGCATCAACACATATACGCATAGTAGTACACAAGTTTCCAAGTTTCCAAAGTTTCGAACGTTTCATAAAAGTTTCAATAGAGTTTCATACAAGTTTCCAAAGTTTCAAAGTTTCCAAAGAGTTTCCAAGTTTCGTACAAGTTTCCAAAGTTTACGAGTTTCATAAGTTTAAAATGTTTCAAGTTTCCAAAGTTTCGAACAAGTTTCCAAAAGTTTCAATAAGTACCAAAAGTATCAAGTTTCCAATTGTTTCAATGATTCGCAAATAGTGTTAAAAGTTACAAAACATGTGATCTTATGCTTCCCCCAAATAATGTTTAAAAGTACAAAAGTAAAACAAATGGGGTTGTAACTCACGGTTTGCGGAGAACGAGAACTCGGAATCGGTCGGAAAAGGAGCCGGGACTCACGGAATGCCTAAGGAATACCAAGATTGTCCAAAAGTTAATTTCTTATTAGGTTACTTTATATAAAAGATTAGGTAACTTTTGTTTAAAATTAAGTGTTAAGTTCAATATTGTTCCAAAAATTGGTCCGAAGCGGTTAACGTTAATTTTAGTCCGAAAAGTTCAAAGTTAAAGTTATATTATGATAGACGTGTTTAGGTTACTGAAATGGTTTAAGTTTTCTAACGAAATTTGGGCAGCGCTTCCGCGCCCAAATTTCGTGTCCAAAACCTACAGCCATTTCCGCTCACAAAACATGCATATACACATAATAACCTAATAAACAAGTCCATTTAGTCCAAAGAGTCCAATACAAGTCACCATTATTATTAGTTTTACTCATCCCAGTCCAATAATATTATTAACAAAAGTCCAGAATGTGTGTACAAGTTTTCAACAACTAAAACGACGATTTTTCGGGAAGACAGCAGCCCGGTGCGCAGCACCTGTCAGGTGGTGCTGCGCACCTCCCTGCTGTTCTTCCCCGTTTTGTGATTTCTTTGCCAAAAACGTTTTGTTACCCATAGATTTCGACATGCAACCGGTAGATATCTTATAAAACACCATTTTTATAGTTTCTAAACAACTTTTAACCTCAAATACATAGATCTAAATATCATTTAATTAAAAATCGTTTTTGTATAAAAAGTGTTATAAATCTTTATAAAAACTCATTTTTATGGTTTAGATCTTACATGCAAGCAAAGATTTTAGTAAAAAGAGTAAAGTAAAAGAGTTATACCGAATGAAAAGAAATGAAACGATTTGGATGAGTTTCTGGCCCCAAATCTTCTTGAAACCCCGATTTAATCCTTTCCTTTTGCTACCCTTTACCTTTGGAACGTTTTGTGTATGCTTGATGGTTGATTTTTATGTGTTTAGGGACTGATTTATGGTGAAAGTTTCTGGTTTTCTTGAGTTCTTGAGAGAGAGAGATGAGAGAAAATGGAGTGTAGGTGTTTTGTGTGTGTGTTTTGTGTTAAAGAAAATAGGTAGAGTGTAGTAAAGAGAGTTATGGGATACTGCAATGGCAGTAATTGAGTGGTTTAACTCGAGATGGATTGGTTGAAGGTTTACAAAAACGAGACAAGGACTGAAAATGTAACATTTTTGAAATCTGGCGTTAGGTGCTGCGCACCAAAACAGCAGGTGATGCGCACCGTGTTGTTTTTCAGATTTTATCTGATTTTTGTTTTTACGTTATTGCTTCGTTGGACCTTTTCGTTAATTGAAAGTTCTTAAGTATGATTTGTTATGAACTTAGGAAAGTTCATTAGGTGTTTTCTTGGTATTAGGACTTATGTAATTGATTCCGGGAGTTATTCCGACACTGGTTCCGACAAAATAAAGACACAATATGTACGAGTTAAAGAATATGAACACTATAAACAGAGTAACTGGAGATTCGAACCGATAAGTTAACTGAGAGTCACCTGAATTTTAGACGGTTGTCACAACATCCCCGGGTTGAAAGAAATTTCGTCCCGAAATTTGACTCGTCACATCAGGTAGAAGTATCTTTGAACAAGTGAGGATACTTTTGACGTATCTGGTCTTCACGTTCCCATGTGAATTCGTGACCACGTCGGGAGTTCCAACGAACTTTGACAATAGGAACACGACTTTGTCTGAGTTTCTTGACCTCTCGATCTACAACTTCAAGCGGTTCCTCGATGAAATTGAGCTTGTTGTCGATCTTGACCTCGTCGAGTGGGATGACGATGGTCTCATCGGATAAGCACTTTTTCAAGACATGGAACACGTTATGAACATTGGAAAGAACTGGCGGGAGTTGAAGTCGATAAGCTACAGGACCAATGCGTTCGATGACTTCAAACGGTCCGGTGTACCTTGGGCTTAGCTTACCGCGTTTCCCGAAGCGAACTCCCCCTTTCCATGGCGATACTTTAAGAAGCACTCGATCGCCGACCTGGAACTCGAGGGGTTTCCTTCGGTTATCGGCGTAGCTCTTCTGCCAAGTACGGGACGTCTTCAGTCGCTCCCTGATGGTGGTGATCTTTTCGATGGTTTCTTGAACAATGTCGAGCCTTGTGAGTTGTCGATCACCGGCTTATAGCTAACAAAGCGGCGATCGGCACTTGCGTCCATATAAGGCCTCGAACGGGGCACACTTAATGCTAGCGTGGTAGTTGTTGTTGTACGAAAACTCGACTAATGGAAGATGAGTATCCCAATTTCCTCCAAAGTCAACTACGCATGCTCTAAACATATCCTCAAGCGTTTGGATCGTCCTTTCGCTTTGACCATCGGTCTGAGGGTGGTAAGCTGTGCTAAGATCTAATCGCGTCCCGAGAGATTTCTGAAGCGCGTTATAAAAGCGAGACGTGAACCGACTATCCCTGTCAGAAATGATGGAGAGAGGTGTCCCGTGGCGAGAGATGATCTCGTTGATGTAGATTTGTGCGAACTTCTCCATTGAGTGGGTTTCTCGTACCGGCAGGAAGTGAGCAGACTTTGTCAAACGGTCCACAATTACCCAAATTGTGTCGTTACCCTTTGCCGTCCGGGGTAACTTGGTAATGAAGTCCATGAAGATTTGTTCCCACTTCCACATAGGAATCTCCGGTTGTTGCAGTAGTCCCGAGGGTTTCTGATATTCCGCCTTGACCTTGGAGCAAGTGAGACACTTGGCTACGTACAAGGCGATATCTTTCTTCATGCCCGTCCACCAGTAATACTCCTTAAGGTCCTTGTACAATTTGTCGGATCCTGGGTGGATAGAGTATCGGGAACGGTGGCCTTCATCCAGAATTAACTTTCGAAGATCCTCGGACTTCGGAATCCATGCTCGGCCCTTGAAGTAATGAATCCCATCGGATTTGAGCTCGAACTCCTTCTCATGATTGTGCAAAGTTTCTCCCTTTAGATTCTCGGGCTTCAACGCTTCTCGCTGAACCTCGGCGATTTGCGTTTGAAGGTTAGTCTGAATCTGGATACCTAATGCTCTAACTCGAGATGGTTTCACCCTTTCCTTCCGACTAAGGGCGTATGCTACTACGTTTGCTTTACCAGAGTGGTACGTGATCTCGCAATCGTAGTCACTTAGCCGTTCGATCCATCTCTCTGTCTCATGTTGAGCATCTTCTGGTCTAGGATGTGTTGAAGACTCTTGTGATCCGTGAACACCGTGCACTTAGTCCCATACAAGTAATGTCTCCAGACCTCTAGTGCAAAAACGACTGCTCCCAGTTCTAGGTCGTGAGTAGTGTAGTTCTGCTCGTGAACCTTGAGTTGTCTTGAAGCGTAGGCGATAACTTTGTCTTTCTGCATAAGGACACACCCAAGTCCTTGATGGGATGCATCGCAGAACACTACGAAGTTATCTGTACCCTCCGGTAACGACAAAATCGGTGCGTGACAAAGCTGGTGCTTGAGTTTCTCGAAGGATTCCTCTTGCTTCGTACCCCAAACAAAATCCTTATCCTTCTGAGTGAGCTCGGTGAGTGGCTTAGCGATCTTCGAGAAATTCTCGATGAACCTTTGATAGTAGCCGGCCAACCCTAGGAATTGACGAATTTCCGTAGGAGTCGTCGGGGCTTGCCAATTCTCGATCGCTTCTATCTTAGCCGGATCCACATGGATCCCATCTTGGTTGACCACATGACCAAGGAAATGTACTTCCCGGAGCCAGAATTCACACTTAGAGAATTTGGCGTACAGTTTCTGTTCTCGGAGGAGTTCTAGAATGAGTTTCAAGTGTTTCGCGTGATCCTCCCTGTTTCTCGAGTAGATAAGAATGTCATCAATGAACACGAGGTAAGGTCTACACACTCGGTTCATTAAGTCCATGAACACTGCTGGTGCGTTGGTTAGACCGAATGGCATGACTAGGAATTCGTAATGACCGTAACGGGTACGAAAAGCGGTTTTTGGAATGTCGATCTCACTGACACGAACCCGATGATAACCCGAACGGAGGTCGATTTTCGAGAAATAAGTTGCACCCTGCAACTGGTCGAAAAGGTCATCGACCTCGGGAGTGGGTATCGGTTCTTGACGGTCAGCTTGTTCAGTTCGCGGTAGTCGATGCACATACGAAAGGATCCGTCTTTCTTTTTAACGAAGAGTATAGGGGCTCCCCAGGGGGACGAGCTAGGACGAATAAGACCATGATCCAAAAGTTCCTGAAGCTGTTTAGACAGCTCTTGCATCTCCGGTGGGGCTAGACGGTACGGTGTCCTAGCGACCGGTGATGCACCAGGAATGAGGTTTATCCGGAATTCCACTTGTCGATGCGGAGGTAACCCAGGCAAATCAGGGTGATCCTTGACTACTGGGATATCTTGAATACGGATCTCCTTGGGTTTACGTTCTACAACGTGGGCAAGGAATGCGTCACAGTCCTTCTCGAGGTACTTACGCATTTTAATGGACGACACGAGTCGGAGTGATCGTCCGGGTTTGTCTCCTTGAACAACTAAGGTTTCAGTGTCAGAAAGAGGAATGCGGATGAGTTTGTCAAAACAGACGATATCGGCTCGGAAACGAGAGAGCCAGTCCATTCCGACGATGACATCAAAGCTTTTCAGTTCGATAGGGATTAAATCAATCGGGAAGGTTTTATCGGACAGGCATATGGAACATCCTATGATTATATCCTTAGCTTCGAAGAGTCATCTCATTTATGTTATTTGATTCTGGTGCGGATAGAAGTTTTATATCTGAGGAGTTTAGGACTATGATTCCCTGTAAGTCTATACCTTTAGTACCTTCCTTTGAGATAGAATTAGCTGATGGCGAGTTTTTGCATGCGACTGAGGTACTTTCCGACTGTAGTGTTAGTTTCGACGACCACTCTTTTCCTATCGACTTAATTCCGATTAGGTTAGGTAGTTTCGACGTAATTATCGGCATGGATTGGTTAGAGACGCATCGTGCAGAGATCGTATGTTTCGAGAAGATGATACGCGTTCCGTTACCGCATGGAGAGCCGCTATTAGTCCAAAGGAATAAGGCAGGGAAGCGTCTTAAGATCGCCTCGTCTATGAAAGTCCGGGAGTACATCCATCGGGACTGTTCACTCTTTCTTGCACATCTTGTGAAGAAGGATAACACTGAGGGGCTGGAAGAGAAGCCAGTAGTGTGGGATTTCCCCGACGTATTCCCAGAGGAATTACCTGGTTTACCGCCTAGACGTGAGGTAGAGTTTAGGATCGACTTAGTTCCCGGAGCAGCGCCAGTGGCAAAGGCTCCTTATCGGTTAGGACCTTCGGAGATGTTAGAGCTTTCTAAGCAAATCTAGGAGTTAGTGGACAAAGGCTTTGTAAGGCCAAGTTTCTCTCCGTGGGGCGCGCCGGTACTCTTTGTAAAGAAGAAGGATGGTTCGATGAGATTGTGTATAGATTACCGAGAGCTGAATAAGCTGACAGTAAAGAACCGCTATCCTTTACCTCGTATAGATGATTTGTTTGACCAGCTTCAAGGTTCATGCTTCTTCTCTAAGATTGATTTAAGATCCGGTTATCACCAGTTGAGAGTGCTAGAGGAGGACGTTCCGAAGACTGCTTTTCGGACGCGTTACGGTCATTATGAGTTTTTGGTCATGCCATTCGGGCTCACGAATGCGCCTGCAGCGTTTATGGAAATGATGAACCGTATATGCCGTCCTTACCTCGATAAGTTCGTGATAGTATTCATCGACGATATTCTGGTTTATTCTCGTAGCCGTGCGGAGCACGAGGAGCACTTGAGAATAGTGTTGGAGTTGCTCAGGAAGGAACAACTTTACGCTAAGTTCTCGAAGTGTGAGTTTTGGTTATTTGAGGTTCAATTTCTTGGCCATGTGGTTAGCAAGGAAGGCATCCACGTTGATCCTGCCTAGATTAAGGCCGTCAGAGATTGGGTTGCTCCTAAGACACCCACCGATATCCGTTCATTTTTTGGTCTGGCAGGTTACTACCGTCGCTTCATTGAGAATTTTTCGAAGATAGCCTCGCCTATGACGAAGTTGACCCAGAAGAACGAGGAGTTTATTTGGGGTGCCGAGCAGGAAGAAGCTTTTCAGTTATTGAAGAAGCGGTTGTGTGATGCTCCTATCTTGAGTCTCCCCGAGGGTACTGAAAATTTTGTTGTTTATTGCGATGCTTCGCATAAGGGACTCGGGTGCGTACTGATGCAGAACGGAAAGGTCATTGCCTATGCCTCTCGTCAGTTAAAGATTCATGAGAAGAACTACACAACCCATGATTTGGAATTAGGCGCAGTGGTTTTTGCCTTAAAGATTTGGCGCCATTATCTGTACGGTTCTAAGTGGACTGTGTGCACCGATCATAATTTGTTACAGCATATCTTTGATCAAAAGATGTTGAGTATGAGGCAACGCCGATGGGTGGAATTGCTTAACGACTATGATTGTGAAATTCGTTATCATCCGGGAAAGGCGAATGTAGTAGCCGACGCGTTAAGTCTCAAGGAATCGGTTAAGCCGGTGAGAGTTCGCGCTATGATGGTTTCCATTCAGTCGAGTTTGAAGACTCGTATTATTCAGGCTCAACAGGAGGCTCTCACCGAGGATTGTCTGAAGGATGAAGGATTATTTTGTTTGGCACGTCAGTTGGAGCCGAAAGACGACGGGGTATTGTGTTTCTTGGATCGTATTTGGGTTCCCGTCGGTCTTAGGCAGTTGATATTAGATGAAGGTCACAAGTCCAATTACTCCGTTCATCCCAAAGCGGATAAGATGTACCATGACTTGAAAGATTTTATTGGTGGCCTGGAATGAAGAGGACGATTGCCGAGTATGTAGGAAGATGTTTGACCTGTTCTAGGGTTAAGGCTCAGAATCAGAAGCCTTCTGGCCTTCTTCAGCAACCGGAAATCCCACAGTGGAAGTGGGGGGAATATTACTATGGATTTTGTAACGAAGCGTCCTAGGTCTTCAGGAGGGTATGATGCTATTTGGGTCATAGTTCATCGGCTGACTAAGTCAGCGCATTTTCTGCCTATTCGAGAAGATTACCGAATAGAGAAGTTATCTAGGTTATATATTGATGAGATCGTGGCCAGGCATGGAATTCCTGTATCTGTTATTTCTGATCACGACGCGCGTTTTACTTTGAGGTTCTGGCAGACGCTACAGCGAGCTTTAGGCACGAGATTAGATATGAGTACGGCTTATCACCCCCAGACCGATGGACAGAGTGAGAGCACGATTCAGACGTTGGAAGATATGCTACGCGCGTGTGTTTTAGATTTTGGCGGGAGTTGGGATAGACACTTACCGTTGGTCGAGTTTTGGTACAACAATAGTTACCACTCCAGTATAAATTGCGCGCCTTTTGAAGCTTTTTACGGTCGTAAGTGTAGGTCTCCGCTCTGTTGGGCTGAGATTGGTGATAGCCAGATTACGGGTCCCGAGTTGATCCAGGAGACGACCGATAAGATCTTTAGGATCAAGGATCGTTTGTTAGCCGCGAGAGATCGCCAGAAGAAGTACGCGGATTTGCATCGTAAACCTTTGGAGTTCAAGGTCGGCGATTTGGTGTTATTGAAAGTTTCTCCCTGGAAGGGGGTATTTCGTTTTGAGAAGCGCAACAAGTTAAGTCCACGTTTTACGGGTCCGTTTAAGATTTTGTCTCGTGTTGGACCAGTGGCTTACCGAATTGAGTTGCCATCTGAGTTGAGCGGTGTGCACATCGTATTTCATGTATCGCATCTCAAGAAATGCCTTGCTAACGAGTCGTTGATTGTCCCTTTGGAAAAGCTACGCTTAGATGATTCGCTTCACGTTATAGAGGAGCCGGTAGAAATCGTTGACCAGGAGGTTAAGCGCCTGCGGCGGAGTAAAATTCCTATTGTTAAGGTCCGATGGAACTCTAAGTTTGGAGCTGAGTTTACGTGGGAACGGGAGGATGAAATGCAGCGGAAATTTCCCCATCTATTTTCTACTAGCGATGCTCATTAGTAATTTCGAGGACGAAATTCTTTTAACTGGGGGAGGCTGTGACGTCCCGTCAATATGAGGTACTTGAATTACCGTCATTATTTATATTTTATTCGCAATTGATTTCGACCCTTGTATTTCGCTTTGTTTTGCTCACGACTTACTGTTATTAAGTATCGGGTTTTCTGTATTTGCAAATTCGTCCCCGAGACGTAATAATTTTATTTTATCTAAGTGTCAATTAGTTAGTATTCTCACAATTATAAGTTAGAAGGTTTATGCCAAATTTGTCGGTTATCGTACTCTTTATCCTCGAGATATCGTGTTTTTGCTCTTGTTTACTCCTTTACCGAAATCGTGCGTATCTCGAAATCGAAAGTGAAAATATAATATTAAATGAACCTAATATAAAGTAAATCATAGTATGAACTTTCCTAAGTTCATCGCAAAAAGAATCGGGAACTTTCGGCGAACGAAACTCCTTAACGATCGCGTAAACGAAAAAGCAAAAAGTCTGGATTCTGGCCCGGTGCGCAGCACCTACTTTGAGGTGCGCAGCACCGACCTGCTGGACAGATTTTTGTCTTTTTGTGTGAGTCATTTTTGCATGGCTTGTGAGTGGGCACTTTGTCCAATACGTGCACAGGTCTGAAATGGGGCAGAGAAGTCTCCCTAGAGGCCATAACCCACCTCACAAACTCATTTTGATCATTTCCCTTTCACCTACAAACCTCTCTCTCTCTCATTTTCCCCATCATTTTCTTTGCTTTTTCTCTCATTTCTCTCTCTCAAACTCAACCATTTCCAGAAACTTTGAAGCTAAAAACAACCATTTGAAGAGTGATTCAAGTCCAAAATCATCAAAGAAACAAGTTCCTTTTGATCTCCATCAACTTTTGGTAAAGTTTTCTTAAGGTTTCTTTCACTCTTCTTCCATTATTCTTTTGCATTCCAAGCTATTGTCTTCCATTTTACATATCATATGGGAAGATCCATCTAGCTTTTCTTGAAGAGAAATTTCTTTAATATTGGTAAGTAATCTTTTACCGAAAATCTCTTCGAAAACGTTATTTATCATCTTGCATGCAAGGATCTAGACTAATGGTGGTTTTATTTTGTGTTTTGGAGCTGTGATTTTCCTATCATCTCACCACCAAAAAGTTACTTTCGGGTTTATCTTCTCAAGCTTAAGATCTTGCGGTTGTATTTCGGTAAAATCGACATTTTTCCCATATTCATCTTTTTATGTATTCCGTTATTATTTTCCTTGTATATTTCGGTTATTAGCCTTGAAAATGGTTAGGAATAATATATTAGACCAACACTTATGAATATTTTGGTTATGGACAAAGATTTGAACTAAAATACTTAAAAATGTGTTTATTACCGAAATTAACATATTGTATGTAATATTATGTAAAATGATATATTTACATATATGTAACACTTGATAAATATATTTGGAACATAATATAACTTATTAACAGTAAGTGTTTTAATCGAAAAGTCTTTAAACGATCGGATTTCGACAAAACGTTAAAATTCATAATTCCAAAATGCACCTAGTGCGCCGCACCCCATGTCCGGTGCGACGCACCGGGCTATTTTCCATCAAAAATTCAGCACTTTGTTATTCTCGTTGTTTAACCGTCTTGACGTTTTGGTTCCGTAAATTGTCGTTTCAAAGTCTCTAATTTCATGTTATATTTATAATAACTCTAAAACACTTGTATATGCATAATAAAATATATAAAAGTAACATATTATGACAAAATATCGTCTTTGGACTCAAAGACGCTAACACAATCTAAAATGCCTTAACACTTATTCAAAAATGGACATATTACCTACATTTTGATAAATAAACACTTGTTACAAATAACGATCGTAATCCCAAGCCGTCAAATATTATTTTTGCGATGAAACTTTATTCAAAACATTATATAAAGTCATTTTTCACTATATTTTGATAAGTAAAATCTTTTAAACTCTCTAAATGTCAATTAGACTTTTGCGACAACTTCAATTATCTTTGTTTCAACCTAAAATAGTTGTATTTAACTTTGCAAAACCAACATCTTTGACATTTGACTATCATAAGTCAACATCCTTGACAATTGACTTTTATAAGTCAACAATGTTGACATTTGACTTTTCTAAATCAACTTCTTTAACATTTGACTTTTCTAAGTCAACTTATTTAACATTTTACTTTTACAAAGTCAACAAATTTAACCTTGGTCAATCTATTAAAACCTTGGTATTCAATATTCCTTTCGAATCGAAGAAATCATTCGTTTCCAACGACATTGTGGACGTGAAAGACCAATATCTTGCCACTCGCCCTTTTCGATGCGGAACATCGTCTCCCGAATACGTCGTTTTGATTTATATTATTAAATGTTGGAATATTTTATTAAACTTAATCTTAACCGACAAGGCTAAACCGAAATATACTTATAGAGATACTGAGACTATATTATTTACTGTTTTAGGGCACTTAGACGGTGGAATTGTGGTCCCGTGATTGTATTTACCCGAGATTTGCTGAAGTTGTTTTGTGAGTTATTCGTAGCCCTTGTCTTAAATACTTTTGGGCTGTAAAGGGTACTTTAAAATGTTCGCATTTATGCGATAATGTTGTTAAATATCTTGTTTACCAAGTGAATTTGGTCTGCCTTAGTTTTAAGTGTTTAAGCCATGGTGGCTCCCCTCTAATACACTCGTTAAGCTTTTGCCCGTGGTTCATGTGTATAGATCTGTATTGGGTTATGTACCTGACCCACATTCCTCTGTAGGCTGCTACTACGAGCGGATGTTATGACCGTAATATTAAACTGTATGATTAAACTGGTTGCCTTTGGATTAACACAACTTAGGCTAGGGGATTAAACTGATTGGTTTAGGATCGAGATGTATGACTACTTAGGCATAATACCTTTCACTAATGGATGAATACAAGATAGATGATTTTAACTTACTTGTTTACTGAAACTTATCGATGGGTCACTTTTTACTTAAAATAGCGAATAATTCACCAACATGTTGTTGATGTCGTTTTAACGCTTTGCAGGAAATTGAGGATTTCCATTGATCATGCCATAGTTTATTTTCGGAACGCTTGCTTTTGGGAAATTTGAATTTGAACTCTTTATTGTAATTTCCATGACGATCCTTTTGTTGATTTCTTTTGGAATTGTATTTGTACTAGGCGTCTTACCGCCCTTGACTTATTGATGTACTTTGTAACACTCGGAAGGATGTCGTCATTTCACGTCGTAATAATAATTCGAAAAGAATAATATTCCGAGTCGAAACGACTACTAGGAATATTGGTTGAAAGGAATATTGTTTATAAGTTTATCGAAGTCGACCAAGATCAATGGCAATTATGTTGACTTGGTCAAAGTCAAAGATGTTGGCTTAATAAAGTCAAATGTTAAGGAAGTTGACTTACAAAAGTCAACTGTCAACAATGTTGACTTATAAAAGTCAAATGCGAAGGATGTTGATTTTGCAAAAGTAAAATGTCAAAGATGTTGATTTTGTAAAAGTTGAAGTCAACAATTCGAGGTCGAATCATAATAGTTTGGAAGATAATCGAAGTTGACGTAAAAATCTCACTTTGACGCTTTGAAGGTTCGAAAGTCTTTACTTTTCATAATATAGTGTAAAAAGACTTTATATAGCATTTTTAATAAAGTTTTATTGCAAAAATAATAGTTGACCGCTTTAGATTACGATCGCATTATGTAACTAATGTTTATTTATCAAATTGTAGGTAATACGTCGGTTTAAATAAGTGTTAAAGCATTTTAAATTGCGTTAGCGTCTTTGAGTCCAAAGACGATATTTTGTCACAATATGTTAGTTTTATATATTTTATTATGTTTATACAAGTGTTTCAGAGTTATTATAAATATAACATGAATTTTGAGACTTTGAAACGACAATTTACGGAACCAAAACGTCAAGACGGTTAAACAACGAAAATAACAAGGTGCTGAATTTTGATGGAAAATAGCCCGGTGCGTCGCACCGGACATGGGGTGCGGCGCACTAGGTGCATTTTGGAATTATGAATTTTAACGTTTTGTCGAAATCCGATCGTTTAAAGACTTTTCGATTAAAACACTTACTGTTAATAAGTTATATTATGTTCCAAATATATTTACCAAGTGTTACATATATGTAAATATATCATTTTACATACTATTACATACAATATGTTAATTTCGGTAATAATCATATCTTTATGTATTTTAGTCCAAATCTTTGTCCATAACCAAAATATTCACAAGTGTTGGTCTAGTATATTATTCCTAACCATTTTCAAGGCTAAAACCGAAATATATATATAGGAAAATAATAACAATATAAAAAGATGAATATGGGAAAAATGTCGATTTTACCGAAATACAACCGCAAGATCTTAAGCTTGAGAAGATAAACCCGAAAGTAACTTTTTGGTGGTGAGATGATAGGAAAATCACAGCTCCAAAACACAAAATAAAACCACCATTAGTTTAGATCATTACATGCATGATGATAAATAACTTTTTCGGAAGGAATTTCGGTAAAAGTTTACTTACCAATATTAAAGAAACTTCTCTTCAAGAAAAGCTAGATGGATCTTCCCAAATGAAAGTAATATGGAAGAAAATAACTTGGAATGCAAAAGAAAATAGCATGTGTTAGAATCTTCAACAAAAGAAGAAGATTTATGGAGAAAAATGGAAGAAAAGTGAAAGAAACCTTAAGAAAACTTTACCAAAAGTTGATGGAGATCAAAAGGGACTTGTTTCTTTGATGATTTTGGACTTGAATCGCTCTTCAAATGGTTGTTTTTAGCTTCAAAGTTTCTGGAAATGGTTGAGTTTGAGAGAGAGAAATGAGAGAAAAAACAAAGAAAGTGATGGGGAAATGAGAAAGAGAGAGAGGTTTGTAGGTGAAAGTGTGATGATAGAAATGAGTTTGATGGTCTTGGAATGACCCCAAATGAGAGTTCCGTGCCCAAATACAGAGCCTTACACGATTGGGAGAAGTGCCCAACCAAAACACATGCAAAAATGACTCACACAAAACAACAAAAATGTGTCCAGCAGGTCGGTGCTGCGCACTGGACCCAAAATCCAGACTTTTTGCTTTTTCGTTTACGCGATCGTTAAGGGGTTTCGTTCGTCGAAAGTTCCCGATTCTTTTTGCGTTGAACTTAGGAAAGTTCATACTTTGATTTACTTTATATTAGGTTCATTTAATATTATATTTTCACTTTCGATTTCGAGATACACACGATTTCGGTAAAGGAGTAAACAAGAGCAAAAGCACGATATCTCGAGGATAAAGAGTACGATAACCGACAAATTTGGCATAAACCTTCTAACTTATAATTATGAGGATACTAACTAATTGGCACTTAGATAAATTAAAATTATTACGTCTCAGGGGACGAATTATCAATTACAGAAAAACCCGATACTCAATAACAGTAAATCGGAGCAAAACAAAGCGAAATACAAGGGTCGAAATCAATTGCGAATAAAATATAAATAATAACGGTAATCTAAGTACTTCAAATTGACGGGACGTCACAGAATCCCCCAGTTAAAAGAATTTCGTCCTCGAAATTACTAATGAGCATCGCTAGTAGAAAATAGATGGGGAAATTTCCGCTGCATTTCGTCCTCCTGTTCCCACGTAAACTCAGCTCCAAACTTACAGTTCCATCGGACCTTAACAATAGGAATTCTACTCCGCCGCAGGCGCTTAACCTCTCGGTCAACGATTTCTACCGGCTCCTCTATAACGTGAAGCGAATCATCTAAGCGTAGCTTTTCCAAAGGGACAATCAACGACTCATCAGCAAGACACTTCTTGAGATGCGATACATGGAATACGTTGTTCACACCGCTCAACTCAGGTGGCAACTCAAGACGATAAGCAACTGGTCCAACACGAGACAAAATCTTAAAAGGACCCGTAAAACGTGGACTTAGCTTGCTGCGCTTCTCAAAACGAAACACACCCTTCTAGGGAGAAACCTTCAATAACACCAAATCGCCGACTTTAAATTCCAAAGGCTTACGACGTAAATCCGCGTACTTCTTCTGGCGATCTCTCGCGGCTAACAGACGATCCTTAATCCTAAAGATCTTATCAGTCGTCTCTTGGATCAACTCGGGACCCGTAATCTGACTATCACCAATCTCAGCCCAACAGAGTGGAGACCTACACTTACGACCGTAAAGAGATTCAAAAGGCACGCAATTAATACTGGAGTGGTAACTATTGTTGTACGAAAACTCGACCAACGGTAAATGTCTATCCCAACTCCCGCCAAAATCTAAAACACACGCGCGTAGCATATCTTCCAACGTCTGAATCGTGCGCTCACTCTGTCCATCCGTCTGAGGGTGATAAGCCGTACTCATGTCCAATCGAGTGCCTAAATCTCGCTGTAGCGTCTGCCAGAACCTCAAAGTAAAACGCGCGTCGCGATCAGAAATATAAGATACAGGAATTCCATGCCTGGCCACAATTTCATCAATATATAATCTAGATAACTTCTCTATTCGGTAATCTTCTCGAATAGGCAGAAAATGCGCTGACTTAGTCAGTCGATCAACTATAACCCAAATAGCATCATAACCTCCTGAAGACCTAGGAAGCTTCGTTACAAAATCCATAGTAATATTCTCCCACTTCCACTGTGGGATTTCTGGTTGCTGAAGAAGGCCAGAAAGCTTCTGATTCTGAGCCTTAACCCTAGAACAGGTCAAACATCTTCCTACATACTCGGAAATCGCCCTCTTCGTTCCAGGCCACCAATAAAAATCTTTCAAGTCATGGTACATCTTATCCGCTCCGGGATGAACGGAGTAATTGGACTTGTGACCTTCATCTAATATCAACTGCCTAAGACCGACGGGAACCCAAATACGATCCAAGGAACACAATACCCCGTCGTCTTTCGGCTCCAACTGACGTGCCAAACAAAATAATCCTTCATCCTTCAGACAATCCTCGGTGAGAACCTCCTGTTGAGCCTGAATAATACGAGTCTTCAAACTCGACCGAATAGAAACAATCATAGCGCGAACTCTCACCGGCTTAACCGATTCCTTGCGACTTAACGCATCGGCTACTACATTAGCTTTTCCCGGATGATAGGGAATCTAAAAATCATAATCGTTATGCAACTCTACCCATCCACGTCGTCTTGTACTCAACATCTTTCCTTTTTACGAAAAGTACCGGCGTGCCCCCAAGGAGGGAACTTTGTCTAACGAAGCCTTTGTCCACCCAATCCTGGACCTGCTTCGACAGTTCTAACATCTCCGAGGGTGCTAACCGACAAGGAGCCTTCTCCATTGGCGCTGCTCTCGGAACTGAATCAATCTGAAACACCACTTCTCAGCTAGGGGTAATCCATGTAAGTCCTCTGGGAACACATCGGGAAAGTCACGAACCACGGGCTTCTCTCCCAACTTCTCCGTGGAGTCTTTCTTCACTAGGGGTGCAAGAAAGAGTGAGCAATCCCATTTGATGCACTCCTGAACTTTCAAGCACGAGACGATCTTATGGCGCCTCTCCGCCTTATCCCCCCTGATCTAACTACAGTTCTTCCTGCGATAACGGTATCCGGATAATCTTCACAAAACGCGTAATCTCTGCACGGTGCGTCGACAACCCATCCATGCCGGTAATAACGTCGAAGCTACCTAAAGTGTTTGGGATCAAGTCGATAAGAAAAGAATGGTCATCGGAATTAACGCGATAGGCAGGAAATACTTCGGTAGCAGGCAAAACTCACCAACGGCTAACTCTATTTCGAAGGAAGACGCTAAGGGTATAGACGTGCAAATATCAAAATCTTAAACGCATTAGATATAAAACTCTTCGAAAGATGGAATAAAATTGGAGATCAGTAGAAATTGAGAGATATTGACTCGGAAACTGTTAACAATAGGAATTACGTTCCGTTCTTGGATAATTTATTCCAAACTAGGCGTAGTTGGCCAAATTACGCGTAGTTCAAAATGAACCATGCATTTGCGGAATTAATTCGCTAAAGTTTAAAAGTTCGCGAAATGATTTGTGAAGAATATTGATTTTATTTTGGTATTGTACCAATGATTACAAAATCGAAGCGAAGTGGCGGATTAAAATCTGGAGTCGAATCTCTCGGAATCGCACTCGTAGGACAACCTCGTCTCGTCGAGTTCTTTGCAGATAGGAGCTTTCTTCGGTTCCAACGCAAAAGACGTAGAAAAAGAAGACGAAAAATAAAGGAAAGAATAGTGTGTAACGCAAGGAAAATAAGGTCAAATATCAGAATCGAATAGAATATATATACGCTGACCAATCACAAATGCTCTGCCTCGAGGATCCAAATCAGTCGAAGTTCCAGCACCCGCTATGAGCAACTCGGGACACTCGTTCTTAAGATGCTCGACAGAACCACACTCGAAACATCTTCCTCTCATGGACTCACAAAAACCCTCTGTGTGTCCCAGCTTTCCACATTTACTGCACCTCCAACAATCCAACTCCTTGGCGTGGTGACTACCACACCGATCACACCTCGGAGTCCTACTCTGGGCACCCGGAGTCACTACCTGATGAGCATTTTGCCTCCTAGTCTTTTTCCGCGAGTCTCCATAACAGACTCCACCACTCAGTTTCTTTCCGGAATTCCGCTTAACCTCAACTAACGGTACTCCACCATCACGGACCGCATTCTGGATTAACGTGGCCACCATCTCCACAGCACTCTGGAATGTGCTCGGGTTGGAGGAAACAACAGTGCCAAGTACACCAACCTCGGGTCCACCAGACCCGGTATCCATATCCTCAGGACCATCGTGTCCCGTTCCTCCACCGGTACCATCAACCTCAGGACCTTTACCTTTAACCTTCGGCTCGGAATCATCCTGATCCGAACCATCAGACCCCGTACCAGTTTCCGTACCAGTAACCGGACCACCAACATCCTGCAACATGAAATCTCTAATCTGAGCGATGATAGTAGGTTTCATGGCTTCCAACTGCTCGACTATGATCTGATTGAAATCTGTCGTCATATCCGTTTCCTCCTTACTGACTTCCACACTCGAAGTCGCGTTACAAGCTCCCGCACTCGGACGACCATGTCTCGCTGACCATCTCGTCGCTGTCGTCTTCAGGGGCATCGTTCTAAAAGAGACGGAAGAAAAATAAAACTCGATCAGCAAATGTGTGCAACATAAAAAAAACAAGGCCAAACGCCAAAATACCAACGCGGAAATAAACACGTATAAAAATAAAATAGTGCACGCATTGCAATCAGAGAAAAATCGATTTAAAAAGCCTATGGTACTTTTGGGCTGTAAAGCGTACTTTAAAATGTTTGCATTTATGCGATAATGTTGTTAAATATCTTGTTTACCCAGTGAATTTGGTGTGCCTTAGTTTTAAGTGTTTAAGCCATGGTGGCTCCACTCTAATATACTCGTTAAGCTTTTGCCCGTGGTTCATATGTATAGATCTGTATTGGGTTATGTACCTAACCCACATTCCTCTGTAGGCTGCTACTACGAGCGGATGTTATGACCGTAATATTAAACTGTATGATTAAACTGGTTGCCTTTGGATTAACACACCTTAGGCTAGGGGATTAAACTGATTGGTTTAGGATCGAGATGTATGACTACTTAGGCATAGTACCTTTCAATATTGGATGAATACAAGATAGATGATTTTAAACTTACTTGTTTACTGAAACTTATCGATGGGTCACTTTGTACTTAAAATTGCGAATAATTCACCAACATGTTGTTGATGTCGTTTTAACGCTTTGCAGGAAATTGAGGATTTCCATTGATCATGCCATAGTTTATTTTCGGATCGCTTGCTTTTGGGATATTTGAATTTGAACTCTTTATTGAAATTTCCATGACGATCCTTTTGTTGATTTCTTTTGGAATTGTATTTGTACTAGGCGTCTTACCGCCCTTGACTTATTGATGTATTTTGTAACATTTGGCATGATCTATTTAATTTGATGTTTTGTTTATCGGTTATATTGTTGTAATCTTGACTTTGATATTATAACTGGAACGCTCCGTGTTTCCGCTTCCAAGCGGGGTGTGACAGTTTTGATTATTGTTTTGGGGTTGGTTTTGATTGCGGTTCTGGTTTGGGTTTCGGGTAGGGTTTAATCTTGGATAGGCATTACGGTAGTGTTCCCTACTACCGCATTCATAACATTCTCCTTGAGGAGGCCTCTCGTTTTCTTGTGGCCTCCCTGCTTGTCGTGGTCCTTTGATTTTTTGTTGCCTTCCCGCCTGTTGCGGTCCCGCGTTCATTACCTTACATTGTTGAGTCTAGTGTCCAACACTGTTGCAGTTGGTACACGACCGACAATTCCCTACGTGATGATACCTTCACCTATCGCATTTTGGTAGCTTCCCCTGATTGGCGGTATTTTCTTCCGTTGCCATTCCATAGTTTCTTATCATTTTAACCTTCTTGTTAAAACGTTCTTTCTTGTTCCCCGACGTTTCCTCAAATTTACGCTTCCCCTTCGCATCCTCTGGGACCAGCACTGATACTCCTCCATTTCTTATCCAGTCTTAGGTTAGGCGGTTAGTCAAAACTCACAGCTTGCTGCATCGTAGCTGGATCGGTAGTTGTCGCCATAGCCCTGACCTTGTGTGAGAGTCCCCAAATGTAGTGCTCAACTCGCTTCTCCTCGGGGGTTACTAGTTCAGGTACTAGATTAGCGAGTTCGTGAAATCGCGAAGTGTAGGAGTCGATGTCGGTCCCAATCATGGAATGATTCCAGCGTTCGTTTTTAAGCTTCTTCAGTACTTCCTTAGGCCAGTACTCAGTTACTAGCAGCTCCTTGAATCTTGTCAATGACATGTTATAAGCAGCGTCTTGTCCTTGGACTTGAAGCTGGTTGTTCCACCAGGTTAGCGCTCGCCCTTGGAGTATGCGTGATGTAAATTCCACCTTCTTGTTTTCAGCACATGAAGGTCTTGTAGCTACATCCTTGGTTTTTTTTTTTCTTTGATTGTTGGTTTGTTGGTTGTTTTTTTGTTCATTGTTATTATCATTCCCCCTTGGTCCTCCTTGGTGGATACCCGCATTGATTGGGGCGATAAGGCCAGGTATTGCCTCATTCAGTCGGGCGTTGATTCGCTGAGCGATGTGGTCATCGTTGTGATCGGCCATTTTCCTACACAAGAGAGAACTCGTATTTAGGGTTTTGATACTTTTCACTTTAGAATCAAATAATGATAAATAACAAGAACACAAAAAATTACAGTTATAACCAAAGCACCCGAACCCTTCCCTTTCTTGAAGTCATCAACCCAAGCATAAAAGCACCAGTCTACCAGCATCATGTTAAAGCTTACTCGTTTCCTAAAAATACGAGTCAAGTGTTAACTACGGGAGACGTAGTTAGTGAGCTACAAAGTTTATTTTAGGATCGATATGATTACTTAGATCAAGATTTATCAAATAAGTTGCAGCGGATAAACACTTTGATATTCACAAGTTTATGATAATCGAATATTATATATAAAAGAACAATAAGAACAAACAATAACGATTACCATCAAGCCTCAATCTATTAATAAATTAACAGACGTGTTTCTTTACATACAAGGATCTATAAAAGACCTTGAGGCTAAACCTAGCTATCCTAGGAACCATCTAACAACACGAGCCTCAATCTATTTGATCAGAATAGACGTGTTTCTTCTCTTTACAAGGATCAATTTGACCTTGAGGCTGAACAAAGGGGAACGATCTCAAGTGGTGAGATCGTTTGGTGTTTTCCTAAAGAATAAACATGATAAACACCACACCTTTACAATGTCTAGAGATCTCTTTATATATAGAGTCTCATATGACTTACATAAGGAAACCTAGTTACATAAGGAAACCTAGTTATATTAGGAGACTAATTCTTTTAGATCTTTATCTTGAAATTCAGTCTTCCATAACTGAGTTGTAGCAGTAGTAAGTAATGTGGAGCAGTAGTAACTGAGGTGGAGCAGTAGTAACTGATGTGGAGCAGTAGTAACAGAGTAGGAGCAGTATTAACAGAGACTGAGCAGTATTAACTGAGCAGTATTAATTGTGTTCTTTTGAACTGGGCAATACTTACTGTTGTATGTAACGCAACTCTAGAATAACAATCTCGACAATTTAATCCTAACATTTATGTATAAGCATTCAAAGTTTTGACGCATAACAATGCGTAAAGTATAAGTATTCATGTTTGTAGACATTGACCACATAGTGTACGGCTATGTGACAATCCTAAAGTATTTCCCAATTATCGTTGCTAAGCCTATAACCTACCCACTTAATAATTATGCACCACCTGTTGTTATAGTGGTGAGGGTCTACCTACCCTATTAGCGCTATCCATACCTACTAACGGTCCTTTCCAAAGGGGCTAATAGCAACTGTAGCGTTCCTCGTTGGAGTGTATGGGAATTTTAGTGGTATCTCTCGTACATGTGGGGCACATCCGCAACATGACGACCAGATGTTTAAGTCATTGCCAAATAGTTTTTGTATCCTCAACATTGTTGGCAAAACCATCAACAATGCTGGCAATATAGTTTTCATATAAGTATTCAAGCATTCAAAGCGTTTCGTTTAAGTATTCAAAACATGTTTCAGTATAATTATAGTGTTTAATAATAAGACTCACATTTCAACCCAAAGTGTATTAAAAGCGTTTAAAAGAAGGGGTTTGTAACTCACTGTTTGCAAAGATTCTAGCGTGTGCTTCGAAAGTGCTCGGAAGGTGCTCGGAATCACCGGAAACCTAATATATATCAAGTGTTCGGGTAAGTATCATTATTTGCTAACTTTTATACTCGTTAGTCAACGAAATGTTTATTGTTTAAGTGTTATTGTTAGGTCTAACTAAATTTGGGCAGCGCTTCCGCGCTATATAATTTATGTCCAAAATTTTCTGTTCACTTTCCCGCTTACAAACGTTAATACTATATCACTATATTTACAAACACAAAATAATATTTATATGTTAACCAAGTCCCTTTAAACACAAGTTAAAGTTCATTACAGTAACTTTTATTCAGGTTTTAAATATATGTATATATATATATATATATATATATATATATATATATATATATATATATATATATATATATATATATATATATATATATATATATATTCAAGGTTACGTTTTATCGATTAAACGGCGATTTCCGGCAACCTCACCCATGGAATGCGCCGCATTCAGGGCCTCATTTATGGCTAAAATCGTTTTTGTTGCAAACATTCTCGTTTTGATGGTGGATTTCGATATGCAAGTGGTATAATCATCAAAATACATCTTTATAACAGTTTATGTAAGCTTTTTTTTACGTTTTTAACCGTAAAACTTCATGAAAACATATTTTCAAGTGGTAGATTCCACATGCAAAGTAATATATATATAAAAACAGAGGAGAAATGATTATACCGAAAGGAAATGTAGGGGAGATGATCTAGAGTGAATTGACGGTGATTTCCGACTCTGAAGCTTAGGAAATGACGTATGTGATCAAATTGTTTGAAATCTCTTGTTATTCTTGATGAAACCAACGACTTGTTATGATATTTTTATGGGTTATTGCTTGTAACTTGCTGGAATATGTGGGAGTTTGATAGGAAATGATAGAGGTGTATGTGTGTGTTAATGTGTGTGTTTGCAAAGTGTGATGGAAGAGAATGAGATTTGGTGTGTGTGTGTGATTGTAAAAACGAAATGGGGACTTACATGAAACAATAGAATGCTAAATCAGTAATAAGGGAGGCTTTACCACCTGTTGGACAGGTGGTGAAAGGGTTTTGCCTCGATTTTGGTGACTCACACCACAATTACCAAATGTTGTCTGCACCACCCAATGCGGCGCATTGGGTGCTTGGTGCGGCGCATTTTTGGCCATAAATGGCTTCTTCGTTTTTCGTTTTTGTAATAGTTACGTACTTGTGTTCGTTTAGAGTTCTCGTTTGTTTTGCAATGAACTTAGGCAAGTTCATTTTATGTTTTCTTGGTATTAGGATTCATTTAATGATTTGATTCCGATTTCCGATTCCGATTCCGAGACGCACATGTTTAATGTTTAAGTAACGTAAACCTACGTTAAAAGTTTTGTATGAGTTACATCGAGCTTAGCTTAAAGATTTATGTTTACGTAACCACGTAACACATAAAGTTAGTTATAGCAAGTAACAATTAAGTATTCGAGGTTATCAGTGAGTGCACTCGACATGAGTTTTCGACGGTTGTCACACCTGAACCTTACAGTTAAAGGAAGCATTAACCCCACCCCCCCCCCCCCCCCCCCACACACACACACACCCACACACACACCCACACACATACACACTTAGTGTGTCAAAGTAAGGTATAATCTCGAAAGGTATGTGGTCATAACATCGATTCATAGGGACTACACACCGACATAATCCCATATCAGTGACGAGGGTTTGTAAAACCCATATAGATCTATATATACGTACCAGTGGCTCAAAATAGAGTTAATAGGTGTTTAACGGAGGGCCTTTTACTACTACTAAGGTCATATAAGTAAGCAACGCTAAATCTAAAGGCATCATAATCTACATTCGCATAATCAAGATATATTTTAAGTTCAAATAACGTTAATCATGCCCAAGTATAAAAGCGGTAAAAAGGGAAACGAATAACTCACGAATCAGCGATAAATATGTCTGGTAGACAAAATCAGGAGAATAACGTTCCACCGCCTAAGTGCCCTAACATAAAAGACATCGAAATTCTAAGTATCTCACTAAGTCGGGTAGGGTTTAGCCTGTAATGATTTACATAATATTATGTAGTATATTTAAAAGTATTGCAACGAATAATATTTCGAGTCAAAGTGACGAGTAAAAGATAACGATATTTTTATGTCAAAATGACGGGTAAAAGATAATGATATTTCGAGTCAATAGTGACTAATAAAAAGGTAACGATATTTCGAGTCAATAATGACCACTAGAAGATATCGATAATTTGAGTCAGTAACGACAAATAAAAGATAACGATTTTCGAGTCAATGATGACTACTAGAAACTATCGTTTATTCAAGTCAATAATGACGAATCAAAAGGAATGATATTTCGAGCCGAAAATGACAAATAGAAATATCGATCGAAGGATGAACAGTGACCAACAAGTTTAGTCAACGTTCATCGAGTTCAAATTTTAGATAGGGTTGACTTTAGTCAAAGTCAACAATTTATGATAAAGAGTCAAAGTCGACTAAAAGTCAACTTTTGAAGAATTTGACGTATTTAAATTATATTAAAACGTTTCGAGTATTTTAAGTTGAAAATCATTTAATAAGGTGTTTAAAAAAAGAGTCTTTATTATTTATTATAAAAAGTTGTGATTACGATTTTTACATATAAGTTCATAATATACGATTTTTATGTTATGATAACTAATAACCTATTAATATGTCATTAATATTTATAATATGTCAAATGTTATGTATTCATTTTAATCATTTTCACTAATTTTTATATAAGTTACTTAGGTGAAATTTAGTGGAAATTAAGCAAGCGAAAAGGAGAAATAAGGATTTATTAGGGAGTACTGAAAATCTCCGCAAAATCTACCAAATCGTCGGAATAGCCTTGAACTCTTCCGGAAAGGAGCTCCAAAAGTGGTAGTGATGAGAAACCAAAGTTCCAAACACAAATTACCACTTGTTAGAATAAGAACTTAAAGAAATAAGGATTAAAATGAGATTTATATAAGGTTTTTGCTTACCAATCTTCAAAGTGAAACAAAACCGAAAATGGAATATGAAGATGGTGGATGAATCCTTGCAAGAATATGTGAAATTTATGTTAGTATTCTTTTTATAAACAAAAGGAGAAGAAGAGATGGAAAAGATGAGATTTATGTTAGAAAAACTTACCAAATGGAAGGAAAATCAAGAGATGATGAAGGGCTAATTGTTTGAAAATGCACCGAACTTTAAATCCAAAATTATTTTATGCATCCATCTTTAAATTGGTCTATTGTATGTATCTAACTTTCAAAAATCGATATTTTATATATCCAACCAATGAAATCTTAGCAAAAAGATGATGTGGCGACTTACGTGGCACATTATATGGATGACACGTATTGTTGAATACATACAATAGCAGAGTTTTGAAAGTTGGATACATTCAGTAGAGATTTTTGAAATTTAGATACATTCAATAGACCAATTTAAAGATGGATGCATACAATAGTTTTGGATGTAAAGTTCGATGCATTTCCAAACAATTAGCCCGATGATGAATGATGTAGGATCTCTTTGTATTATGAAACTTACTCAAATTTTGTGTTTAAGAACTCAGAGAGAAAAATGAGAGAAAAGTTGATGAAAAATGATAGAAATGAAAAGGAAAAGATGTTAAGTTTGAAAAAGAGAATGAGAGATGATGTGGAATGGTTAAGGATCCACAATTTGCTCATCTAGTATCATTTTGGGAAGTTTTGAGCCAGAATTCACGTGATTGGTAAGGTGTGGAATCTCAAGAAAAGTAAAAAGTCGTTTTACTTTTTCCTGTCTAGACCACGACTGCGTCGTATTGAGTAGGGACTGTGGCACAATCCTTGTTCAATTAACTCTCGTTAATTGTCCGTTAAGAGGACTGAATTATTAAGGGATTAAAGGGTAACCCCGTTAAAGGACTCACTTTGTAAAATATTCTTAACGTCAATCTTAATCGTATAATCAAAGGCATAACTCACCCATACTTATCTTATGAGCATGCTAAACTACTAGGCACTTAGGTACTATAATGTTTCCGTCACGAAGGACGAAACAATAGTATAAATCCCGACTAAACAAATATCGCGTGGAACAGAAATAACAACAATAATAGGGTCAAAACAAAAGTCGACAAAATAAACGAGAGAAGACACAACGAAAAGGTACATCAAAATACGCGGTTTTCACAATAACCATTTTAAAATCCAATTGAGTAAGAAGGCAAAAATAACGTAAATTAGATCTTCTTAAACAAAACTACTTTGCACTTTCATAAAAAATAGTTTATACTAAAAAATAGGCATTTAGTTTGATAAAAATGAATTAATATGTCTATATAGACTACTATGAGTAAATAATTGGGGTATTTAAAACTAAAAACGTTAACCTATATGTGAAAAATCCGATTTTTTGGTTTAAGATTTTTGAAGAATCTGTTACTTGGTTTCAGAGTTTTAATTTTTTTTATTTTGTCAGATTAAGTCTTTAGATGTTCAATTTTTTTTAGCCACCCAACTAATTTATGCTACCTTTTGATTTTAGTAGTACAATTTAATGCTAATTTTAGGGGTTTTGGTTTAAAAAACAGAATCGGTATATGGATGACTTTGATATCCATCATATTTTAATAGGTTTAAACTAAGCATATGTGTGTTATTCTCATATACCAAAACAAAACCTCTCAACCAAAAAAAATATAATTGGAATGAAAGCTATTAATTATATTCTTATACCCTAAAACCAAACATATCCTTAGCCTAACCTAAGTAGTACGTTTTAAGCAATGCAATTCAATTTTATGTTCCATTATAACTTATCATCAAGTGAATTTATGTATTTATTATAGCATATGTGAGTCGCATGTGTTTTATTTTTCAATTAGTTGATGGATAGTACATGGAACCAATATATACTATATTTATTATTTTAAGTTCGCAATTATATTAGGATTAAGTGCATGAATATATAACAAATTTTTTCGTTTTTCTATTGTGTGTATCTAATTTTTTAATAAATCTGTTGTTTGTATTTAACTCTTATATTTTTAATAATAATGTATTAATCATTTTTGTTTTTGCGAAATTTTTATTAATAAAACCGGTTACACGTCAGCAAAATCCGGTTCATTACAATTTATGAAAAAATAAAAGTTGAATACACGCTATTGAAGTTTTGAAGGTTTGATACCTATAATATCAAAACGAGTAAAGTTTTTTATTAATGCAATTTGCCCATGTTATTATACAAAACTAGCTTATTGACCCGCGTAACACGCGAAGAACTACATCATAAACAATATAATGCTTAACACTAAAGATTAATATAAAAACCCTATTAGTCATGTAGACAAAATGATTATGTTAGCAAAGGTTACGGTGTTTCGTTTATACGTAAACCACTTTATCTCCAAATTTATGACATTTGTTTCTAGAAATTAGAAGTGGAATTAAAGATGAGATTATTATTTTATTACTTCAAAATATCATATACTATTGACGATTCTTGTAAGGGAATTCATGCATCATGTCAAGATATGCTCCAAGTTAGGGAAAAATGAACAAAAGAGAAATAAACATACAATATGTGTTCTATTTTAATAATGTCATGTGAACAAAAAACAGTCAATATATGTGTTCATTAACCTTCACATCAAAACAACATATGCAAACGCATATGTTTTATGTTATGAATCAAACATCTACTAAACTCCGCATCGACTAACTGTAGAAAGGGTAACTATTTAAGGGTCGTTGTATTAAAGAAAATAAAATAAAGGGTTACAACTTTAACTAAGAAGTGGTTAAGTACATCAACATGTGCTCGTTAACTCATCTCACACTAAAACATTTCATGCGTAATTCACATAAAACCTTATTAAAAATAACATAATTAAAATATATACAAACTAAAACATTACGTAAATAGGGAAAAAACATAAGATATTTTGTCATATATTTTATGTTTTTACATCTATACGTAAAACACTCGAAGAATAATTTTATTTTCTTTTTATATTAATAATTTGTATTTATATGAAGAAAAAATTATATATAAAGATATATCTTTCGTATTTTTTTTAATATTAATTTAAAGTATAAGTGTTAAATTAGATAAAGTAGAAGAGTTAATTAGTTTTATTTAAATATTATTGAATATAAGGGTTAAATTATTTAAAGTAAAAGGATTAAAATAAAATTAGTAACGATGACATCATCCAAATAATCTAATCATCCAAATTATAGTTATAAATTCATGTAATGGGTACCATTTTACCATTAGACAATAGTTATACGCAGACAACCTACAGATATGAGTTGTTAAGATGAGAACTTGTCATTCATATATATTTTTCATATTGACAAAAATGCCCCCATCCTTGTGTCTTATTTCCCCAAAAATCTTGCTAACTTTATCATCTTCAACAACTCTCTTTTTAGTTTGAAGAGGTCCCTAATATCAATCTATATTATTTTTAATTCTATAATTAATTTCCTATATAATTATTCAAATCTTCAAAATTAGTAAAGATTTAGCAGGTTATACTTTGATTTTAGGTTTGATTTATGCCCATTAATAGTTTAATTTTCAATGATTTTGAGAAACCATTACTACATCCGATTGTGTTCATGTGCATAGTTAATCAGCTATTTGACTATTTCGTCCATCATGGGTGATTATCCAAAATTTGACAATTGATTAATTTAATAAGACCATTCATTTATCCGTGTATTAATTCAATTTGGGTTTATAATTTTAAATTTTTTTTTTATTTTTTTTTTTTGAAATCGGCAAATAATATTAAAACAACCCGACTAGTAAGGAGTTAGAAAACGACATTATAAAAACCAAAAGGGGAAACAACCCAATTCAACCAAACGAAACTACCATTTCCCCATCTAAGCTTAAGCCACCAAAAAATCGTCATAACGATACAATCAAAAACCTTAACCGGAGGTCCCATAACCCCATTGAAAATTCTGTCATTTCGCATCCTCCATAAGCACTACAGAACCCCATAACAGATCGAGGCAATGATCGTGGATTTTTTCTTTGATTTCCTGTCCCACGAAGCCACGAACTCAGTAGCCTCCCTCACCGAGCTGAAGTTTTGTTCCTCCATACCCATCCAACGAAAAATCCGCTTCCAAACGTAACTAGCAAATGGACACGACATCAAGAGATGGTCACCCGTTTCTTCACAGTTGATACATGAACTACATATACTTGACTCCATTGAGATATCTCTCCGTTCTAGTTCAACTACCGAAGCGATGCGCTTAATCCGCGCTCTCCAAACAAAACAAGAAACCTTATGAGGGATGACGTTTAACCATAGGGATCGCCCGTCACTTATCCAATGCTTTTCCCTATCAATTATGGTCCTAAGAGAGCTAACACTGAAAGCATTTTGAGTTAGAAAGTTTGACGTCCAACCTGTGCCACCATCGACCCTCCTGACGATTACATCGCAAGCTATCCCCAAATTTTTTAGGGCAGAACCACATCTACAAATAGCTTTCCAAACCCCCCGCATCAATTGAGACACCATCCCTCCGTTTCTGGTATGATTCTAGTAGACCTTTTATAATGCGAACCCAACATGCTGAAGAATCCATTCTATACCTGTACCACCACTTTGCCATGAGCCCGAGACTGAGAGCCCTTATAGAACCCAAGCCCAGACCACCCAACTCTTTAGGAATAATAATACGGTCCCATGATACCCAACTGATTCGATTAGTATTACCCTCACCGCCCCATAGAAATCTTCTTCTCAGTCTCTCCAAATTCTCCACCACGCCCATAGTGGGGCATTAAAAATAAACATGAAGTAAGTAGGAAGACTACCAAGAACCGCTTTGACAAGAGTAAGGCGGCCCCCAAAACTTAGGGTCTTAGCCTTCCAAGATGAAAGTTTTGCCTTAAATTTGTCCAATACCGGCTTCAATGACGCTTTTAGTTTCATATTGGCACCCACGGGGACCCCAAGATACGTAAAGGGGATCGTAGCCGGCTCACATCCAAGAAGGGAAGCCCAATTATACACTTCCTGGCTAACAACCCCTATACCATACACCATTGATTTATTGAAGTTAATTTTGAGTCCGGAGGAGACATAGAAGCATCTAACAATCCTAGCAAGGTTAGCAATGTTTTTTTCTGACCATTCACCAATAAATAAATAAAGCATCATCGGCATAAAACAAGTGGGACACAACAAGATTCGAAGACGGAATTGCTATTCCGTTAAAAACACCTTTCCTAACCGCCTCCGTCATAGCGATGTTTAACCCTGCCATAACAATAATAAAAAGAAAAGGAGAAAGGGGGTTACCTTGTCTAAACCCTTTTTGCATAGAGAATTGTAAAGTTGGGCTCCCGTTAACAAGTACCGATGCTCTAGCCGACTCCAAACATCCTTTAATCCAAGCTCTCCATTTGAAACCAAAGTTCATTTGCTCCATCATAGAATCCAAGAATCCCCACTTAACCGAGCCAAAATCTTTGCTAAAATCCGCCTTAAAAAGCATCACCTTTTTACCTTTAGATTTCCCCCACGAACATATTTCATTGACAATTAGAGGGCCTTCAAGAATATTCCGACCTTCCACAAAGGGTGTTTGAACTTCAACAATGCAATCTCCGATCACAACTTTAATTCTACTAGCTAGTAATTTAGCAATGATTTTGTACATCGATCCGATTAGGATAATAGGTCTATAATCACCGAGGTTAGGGGGATCTTTGGTTTTCGCTGCCAAAGAAATAAAAGAGGAGTTACAACCCTTGGAAAATTTTCCAGCAGCTTTAAAGAATTTGACGTAATTTACAATATCGATTTTAAGCTCTTCCCAGTAAGTTTTAAAGAATTTAAAATTGAATCCATCTGGACCAGGTGCTTTGTCCCACCCACAGGACCAAATAGCCTTTTTTTTATCTCTTCCTGCGAAAAGGGTCTTTCCAAAAAATCCTTACTAACCATCGACAGCCGTTTGAAATTCGGGTTTTTAAATTTAGGTCTATTACTCCACTTCTCCTGAAACTTAGCCGCATAGAACCTTTCCGCCTCTAATTTTATGCGATCTCGATTGTTGATCCACATCCCATCTATCGAAATACCATAAATCCAATTTTTTATATTTCTGTTGCGGACCATAGCATGAAAAAAACTTGAGTTTTCGTCCCCATCAATAAGCCATTTTATCCTTGATTTTTGTTTTAGATTCAATATCTCCAATCTCTCTAATTCCATGATTTGAGCAACCTTTTGTTTTCTTTCATCAATTTCAGACGCAAGAATACACTGCTCCTCAATCTTTCTATCCAAAACCTCGATCCGGGACCTGAGATTAGAAATCTATGCCGTCTCCTTGGCAAACTCATAAGATCTCCATTTCCTCAATGCTTTTTTGATAAATTTCAGTTTTCCCAGAAGAAAGGAATCCGAAGCTCCAAAACCTTTAAACACCAAGCATGCTTTTCTTATCGTCTGATCAAAATTTTCCTTCAAAAACCAAGAGTTAAAAATTCTGAAGGGGAAGGTCCAAAGTCAGTGCTTATCGGGATCAACAGAATAGGATTATGGTCCGAAATATCTCTTCTCAAAGCAAGGCAAGAGGCGATGGGGAACTGACTCAGAAATTTCGAGCACACCAAGAACCGGTCCAATTTGCTTAAATTCCCCCCCCCCCCCCCCCCCCCCCCCCCCCCCCCCCCCCCCCATCTTTAACTCGTGAAGACCCGTATCCGCTATAAACCTGTTGAAGGCCATGGCACTAGAGGAACACAAAGTGGAATTTATTCTTTCACATCTTTGTCTAACCACAATAAAGTCACCAACAAGTATCCAAGAGCAAGACGTCTTGTCCGACATTAGTTTTTTTAAGGATTCCCAAAGTCTAGCCTTTTCCGTCACCGGTTGCGGACCATAGATGTTTAAAATAGCAAAGTTTTCCTTCGACCCTTTGTATCTCCCCACAATCCTTGATAATTTCAGATACAAAAAATATGTCGGGATTCCAAATAGAGAGAAGGCCACCCGATCTACCATTAGCTTCCATGTAAGCAAATTCAAAGGAACCCATACCCCAACAATCATCAACGAGCTTTGACTCAACGAGATTAGACAAATGCGTTTCTTGAATACAAAACATTAACGCATTTGTGTTGACATCTAAGGCGTCGAATTCCAACACTCTTATGGGGATGCGACACGCCCCTTATGTTGTAAGAAAGGACATTCATTTAAAATTTTTTTATTAAATGTATCGTTCATGTTGTGATCTATTTTGTGTTAAATAAATGCATACAATAATCATTTTGATGTGTCCAGTAAAAAAAGAAAAAAAAAGAAGATAAAATTCTTGTGGTTTCTTTGTTATTCAGGCAAATGAAAAAGCAGTTTGGCACAAATTAAAAGGGTATAATTATCTTTAAAAAAACAAATAAACACACACACACAACACCCACCCCACCCCACCCTTTCCCATTTCTTTCCTTAAATAAAAAAAAATCGAGAACAAAGCATAAGACAATTCACTACTTGTATCTAAGAAACACAATTTGTTTCTAGGAAAATATGAAAGCATGCATAGGTTATTTCCTGGAAACAATAAAAACCACAAAGTGTTTTTGGAGTGTGACATAACCTGTTCTTGTAAAATCAAGAGGAAGAATGGTTTGTTCAAGGTTAAACATGTTTTGTAAGGAAAACAACTTGTTTTGGTTAAATACACGACTTGTTATGCCTATATATTGTGTTTGGTGGTTCGTTTAATGTAATCCTTTTGTTTATTGTTGATAGGAAAAAATGTTAGAGAGGTAACATAAAATATAAATTTTGATAATTGGGGATAGGTAAAAATATTTAGAACCAAAAAGGTTTATAAAATCCATTTTGTTATAAAAAAGGATTATAAAATCAAATTTGTTTTAAAAATGGATTATAAAATCTTATTTTTCTTTAAAAAAAGGATTTTCTAGAATTATAAATCGTTAAAGTGAAGTTTAAGCCTAAATTTTAGAATATGATTAAAACTCTTTTTGAAAATGTGATTTTTCCTAATTACCCATGACTTTTAGAAAAAAAAGAGACACGTTATTTAATGTTTACATGTTGAAAACAAGTTAAAAACTTAACTTTCGCAAATAATCCTTTATTATGCCAAATTCGATTCTCTAATCCTTTTTTGTTCCAAAATTTTTTAAATACCCTCAAATGTCAAAATGTGTATTTTATATTACCTTTTTTGGCATTTTACCCTTGTTGCTATGGCAAAATATTATTACTTTTATTATATACATCTTTGTCATTTTATCCATTTTTATTACCTTTTCCTAAGATTAGATGCTGATATTGTTCATATTTGATAATAGATATTAAAATGGAGCTTGAAATAAAAAGGAACGGAAAACACCCGAAAACGAAGCAAAGCTATTAAGAATTAAATTGAAAGATTATGCTTGAAAAGTGGTTTACACAACTACACCGTTTTGGTTATAACCTCTTCATACGATGTCCGATTTAGGTGATTCAAATGGGAGAAGAAAGAAGAAAGAGAGAGCTACAAATTATATATTGGAAGAAAGTTCATCAGAGCCTTCCAACCGGTGGTTGGACAATCCCAACCGACAGTTTGACATTTCCAACCAACGGTTGGACCCAAAATCAGAGTTGTACTCGAACTAGGAAACTTCAACATAATTCTTATAAATAGAAGACATTTTCCAGCATTCTAAATACATTTTTCACATTCACATTCGACCAGAAGCTGAATCCAAGAGTTTTCCAAGCAATTCAGAGGAAGAAAGATGCACACAATTGAAGACGTTCGATCGTTTGAAGACTTGATCGTTTTTTCGGTTAGACTATTCATTACTTTTCATTGTTGAACATGTTTTCCACTTTGTTTATGTTTTTCTGTGCTCAAATTGTTAACATGAGCTAATTTCTTATTTGTATTTGCTAAGATGAAGTACTTAGACAACATTTTGAATAATTTATCTATCGTATTTTAGTTCTTTACATGTTTGTTAAGTTTAATCATAGAACCTTAGTTAATTGTGATTTGTAATTATTACTTACCGTGATTAATAGATCTAGGCCATAACTGACCTTCGTCTAGACTTGTTAATTATTTATGTTTAATTGAGTAATTAGTTACACATAGCTTGAAACTGAGACCAGAGATAGGTTAATAATAATACTAATTACTACATCTATATTAAAGAAGATAGTTGAATTAAAGGAATAGGTAGACTATAAGACTATCGTTGACGCGAAGTCGTTAGATTAAATCTAAATAAACTGTGTAGTTATTAATGCATAACTTTAGGTGGAAAACTCGTAGGATGAATCCTTGTGTATCTAATATGATTTAATGTCTTGCCATTAGTTATAGGATAACGGACCTTAACGGGAAAAATTATCCACATAAGTTAAATCACTAAAGAAAGATAATACGAGTAAATAGATAAATTACGATAACCAAAGTCTAGGTAGATAGTCTAAAGCGAATACATCTTAAATCCAATTGTTAAAAACCTTTGCAAGATTAGTTTTATTCCACATTTTCTTTAATTAAATTCTTTACTTTAGATAACTAAATCAACCAAAATTACCTTCGTTTGGAATTAAAGCGAAACCCTCTTTTTACTGCTTTTTATTAGTTTAATTATAAATTCTAGTTAGATTAAATATAAAACCAACGTTCCATGTGATCGATACCGGACTTACTGAACGATATATTATTATATGATCGAGTATTCTTGCCTGTAGTGTGTGATAATCTAAACTTTGGTAACATCCTTTTTTTAAACATATTATATAAACCCGATTAAACACATCAAGTTTTTGGCGCCGCTGCCGGGGAATGGTTTTATTTATATTTGTTTGATTAGGATTTTTAGTTATTCGATCCTCTTGAGAAGATTCTTCTTGTATGGAATTACTTTTTAAAATTTTTGAAATAATATGTTTTACTAATTGTTTCGTTAATTTTTGTAGTTTAAAATCAGAAAATACCAAAGAAAATTCCACCTGATCATCCAGCCGGCGGTTGGTCCATCTAATCGAAAAAAATTACGTTCATTTTATTTTACGATTTACGTTTTCTATTCTCGTTCTACTGTTCTTCTTTTATAGTTTTGTAGATTGTTGCATGAACTAGAGGACAAATACGAATCCTTGAGCCCATTTAGCGATCCAGAAAGATAATTTCGAGCACGAAGAAGTTTGTTTTAAGCACCACCAAACTCACCAGTGCACGATTTTGAGTTAGAAGAAAGGTTTGATTCAGCAGAATGTTTTGATTCATCAGAAGAATTAGTCGGACCAGATACATAATACATTCAACTATTCCAAAACGATTTCTTCAACACGACATCACATTTAGGAGGCTGATCATATTCTTCTGAAGATACATAAGTTAAGATGGCTCAAGATATTTCACAGATTTCCATGGATGAGTACACAAGAAGAACTCATGATGATGTTGGTCCGGGGATAGTCCGACCAGCTATTGCAGAAAACGTTGAGTTTGAGATGAAAGGTCAGTTCATTAAGGAGCTTCGTAAGACTCCTTTCTACGAAGTGGAAAAAGAATATGGAAATTAAAATGTGGAAAAGATACATAGATCACCGACATGTACAATGTTTCCGATGACACACAATGAACCAACCGGTTCCATACAAACATGAATGATTTGCGGAAAAATTTCTCAAAATTCATTGCCCACATTTGAAGACCCAGAGAATGATCGATGAAATTGGGGGATTCAAGAAAGACATTGATGAATCGCTCTATCAAGCTTGGGTCTTCTACAAGGGAGTTGATCGTGTCATCATACATCAGCTAGATTCTGGAGGAAAAATTCCCTACAAAATTCCAGCAGAAGGATGGGCTGCAATCGAGATTCAATCTAAATAATCTAAAATGTGGGATGAATGAGGAGTGATGTGTAAAATCTAGTTTAATTTTTAAACTCTAAATACTATTTACTGGACTTCACTTATAGGTAGTAGACCTAATCGTGTACAGTTTAGTTCAGGTAAGTCGGATTCGTTCTCAGAGACTACGTTAGTTTTAAATTTATAATTAATAATACTAATTGTTTTGGGTGTTTGTGACCGAATTGTCACTTTGCTTAAACTAATTTAAAAGTAATTATAACGTGAAAACGTTGATTGAAAGATTGAATGTTTTTAGAAAATCAATTAAGAAAAGACACTTGTTTGGTAATTCACTAATGATCCGATTTAACTTATGTGATTGTATGTTTTCTTGTAACCTTTGTAATATATAACTAAGTTCCTCTCGAATACCTAGTTAACTTTAATTATCTCAAACTATATCGTTCCTCTCGGATACAATAGAAGCCCTAAATAACTAAGCTCTAAGAATTAAGCCGATGTTAATGATTTAATCTATTAAACTTCCTCTCGAATAGTTTATCTAGTTTTCTAATTCAATCTCTCGTAATTATAAACTAGCGAACTCGTTTTAATCTAATTACTTGTGTTCTAATCAATTATAGACCGATTGATTGTTTCTTGTCAATTGTTTTAACCTAGTTCTAGATTTCTCCGAATACCCAGACTTTCAATTAAACAAAAGAGCATAAGAACTAAAGAAATATTAAGATTAAAGTAAGTATGGATCTACGATTAAACATGTCAGGATCGAATAAGCTAATATAGCTTATAGTTTTCCTTCGTTAAGATCTTGATCTATTAAAGAAGTTCGGCAGCGGATGAACACTTTAATATTAACAAGTTGTCGAACAATAATATATCGTAAGAATATGAATAAGAACAAACAATAATATTGCCGAATGTTAAGCCTCAATCGTATTAATCAATTATCAATACAACGTGTTTCTTCTATTCTACAAGGATCCATATTTATAGACCTTGAGGCTAGTTCTAGATAAACTAGAAATCTACATCTATCGTTATCTAGAAAGCAAACATAATCTAATTACAAAAGGAAACATAATCTAATATTAACTCTATCTATTAGATTATTCTTGCATGACAAGGTGGTCTTCCGTAGGAACTTTCAGTCTTGGCCGCAGTAACTTGATACTTCCGTAGTAATGATGTTGTCAGTAGCAACTTAGTTGAACAGCCGCATTAACTTGTCTTCCGTAGTAACCTCTTAATAACTTCCGTATTAATCTTGTAAGTTACTTTTCCCGTTGTTAGAAGTATTGTTTAGGAGTTAAACTATTTTTTCTGAGTTATAACCCAACAATCTCCCCCTAACCTTGAACTTTTATATCCAATCAAAAGCACAAGTTTCAATGCTTCAACCGTATTAACTACTTCATTACAAAACAAGTTTAACTACTTCAAGTTAATTACATATTTCTTCTTTCATCCTTGTCTTGCCACTCAGCTTCCTTTCCTTTTGTTCTTTCTTCTGTGATTTGTACCAGAATGCTCCAAACCAGTTCATGTGCTATTCTTGAATCAAGAAGTCCATATAGCTTGACTTGTATCATTTCTTCCAAAGTCTCCAAGCCATGCGGATATTGTTTATCCACCAAGTAAAACTCTATGGCTCCCTCTTTTCTTATTATTAAGTAGACACCACTTCGTTCATAGACAAACCATTTGACTACTGGATTTAGTGGACCTCCCTTCTTGAATACTGAGCTTTTCATCTCATATCCTGGTTCAAAAAAACCACATAGACAGTCCATGGCATGATCAGTACCTGAGCATTCTCCCTGGCGATGAGAATATTTGACTTTTCCTATTTGGTACATTCTCTCCAAGTCATCTCTTTCAAAATCTCTTATCACTCGGTGGAAGGATGGAACTATTGTTTTTGATTTGTATTGTCTTGTAACCTCATATTCTGTTCCCAGTTGCCCACGAAGAAATTTCCAATCAATGATCATAGGAGGCTTCACAGCTAAAGGAGTAAACCTTAGTCCTTCTAGATGGTTAATGAATGGTGAATAATCTTCTTGAGTAGCTTTAGGATATTGTTCTTCCACACTAACTGGTTCTTGCTTAACATCCATAAAAGGAATGTTAGGACTTTCTTGAGAAACATTTGGAGCAGTAGAATTTTCTACTCTTCTTTTCTTAGCAAGAGGAATTCTTTTGGATGCTAGCTTCTTCCTCTTTGGCTTCTCAGTGGGTTTATCCGTAGCTTGAGCAGTACTAACCATGGGATTTGGTACTTCCTTACCTTGTTCATGGACAATTTTCCTTCTAGTTTCAAGAGCAATCTTCATGGCTTTATGATGTGTATTTTATAACATAAAATTATTTAAAGTTTAGAAAAGGATTTTTACCAACGTATATCAACACACAAAACAGGCAGTGTACCTGATCGTACGTAAATATAGAATCAGTAAGTCCGGATCGAACTCAGGGAACGTGTATTTATATCCGTTATCTCAAATTATATAATTAAACTAATTAAAGCAAGTAAATTTGGGAGGCGTTTTAGTTCTGTGAGAACATATTTCAGAAAACAAATAACTAAATTAAATAGCAATTTAATTAACTAAGTGGATTGCGGATGAAAAACTGTTTCGAAAAGTCTTTGAGAATTAATCAGATTTAAAAGCAACGATTACTTGGAATTACGTTTCACCTGGATCATGATTAACAAGAATATGTTTGATTAATTTAACTGTGATTCCTAGGATAACTAGATTTCCCGCTAGAGTTATCTAATCCTACAATTTTAGAGAAAGATCATATGATTGTTCGTACATCAAGAGCTATCTTAGATTTATCCACTCTAAATTGTGCTTTAAGTTCACTATTATTTACAATTTAATCTGTCGACTACGAATTAACAAAAGTCTCAATTATTCAGATTTGATATAATTGTCATGTTCATTCAATTCATTAAATTACTAATCTCTTAGCCTATCTCAATTAAGTATCAAGCTACAATTATCTAATAAATCATATAATTGTAAATAACTGATAAATTTATAAGAACGCTAGTTATGTTATAGATCTATCAATCACGCTAAGTAGTAGATTTAATAACTTTGAATAACCATGGATCGCGATTAAACGTAAATAATAATGGAAAAATTAATAAGTTCAAACATAAACTTGATTAAAACATAGATCCAGGTTCAACAATCCAAGCAATCGCTTAAAGAGTTTAGCTCATGTTGGATTGTAAGCAAATAACAAAATAGGTCTTAAAACAAAACATTGTGTTAAGAAAATAATGCATAAACGTTGAATCAAACAATTGCTAACTTAGAAATTGGTTAAAAGAGATTAACCAAAAGCTTCCACGTGATCAAAGGCTTCTAGGACTCTCTTGCAGCTTTCCAGGATGAATGCAGGTTGAAAATAAGGAAATAAGGAGTGTTTAACCCGAACCCTAGCAGCCCTTTAAATAGATTCTGAAAACGACCATTTAGCCGTCGGCTGGCTCATTTCAGCCGTCGGCTGGAACACGCGGGCTAAAAAGTTGCTTCCGCGGCACGTAACGAACAATTAGTGAAAAACTTTAATTTATCTTCAGCCGTCGGCTGTTTCTTCAACTTCACGTTTCTTGCTCGTTTGTCTCCGTTTCAAGCTGGTTTCAGCTCCTTTTCGCTTCGTAGTCCAAATATTGCTCTATTCTGCAATTCTCACTAAAAATATACCAAATCATAATAAAAGTTGCAGAAAATGAGCTTAATTACGACAAATGTGGCTACAAAATATGGATTATTTCAGGCACATCAAATTCCCCACACTTGAATCTTACTTGTCCTCAAGTAAACTGTTAGATTTAGAACAAAACAAACATCTTCAATAAAAATAAAATACCCAACGAGTCGAGTAAATTACAAAAAATTTATTTACGAAGATGAATTTAATAATTACCAAGCCAAAATTTAAATGCATAACTAAACATCTCACGATTTGGGAAGTATAACACTCAATCACTCAAAAAGCTAATCTAAGTGTAATATATATGTGAAATCGCTCAAAGCTCAGTCATGACAAGTATTCTATCATAGGCTTGATAACGATACGCTTCTCCACCAATAGAGTCTAAGTAAGTAGTTCAGAGGGCTTATGGTCATATCAATGGGTGATGGGTAAAATAATGGAAAATATGATGAAGGTGAATTAATATGAATGATATGAAACAATCAACTTCCAATTAGTCTACAAATCCAAACATTTTAGTCAAAAATCATATTACTTTCTAAACTCGATTGATTATCCCTAATGGCTCACTCTGATGAAACTTTCAAGACCAAACTTCGTCTTACTTCTTCAACGCTCCAATTGAGAATTTTTATTTCTCGCAAAATTCGTTAAATAACTTCAACAATTATTGACTACCTCGTACGGGCTTTAATAATTATATTTTTTTTTCTATTTTTTTTTTTTTTTTTTTTATTAAAGACACCGCTCAAAAGGTCCATCAAAATCCTGAATAATTCTTAACTTATATCCACCAGTAACTTTCTTCGTGAACTTAAGTAAATTAAACAACTCCACGCCATCATATATAACATTCCGTCTAATAATCAATCAAATTAAGAAAGAGGGGATTTTCAACTAAAATATCTGGATTAAACGACTTATACATTAGGCTCAATTTTATGGAATATATCTGGAAAAAGGTGATAAAAGAAAAAGGTTTGGCGCAAATATGGTATCTAAACGTCAAAAACACTAAAAACGAGTGCTCGATAGGTAGTGTGGGTCAAATAACTAGTGTAGTTATCGACTATAAGAAACGAATAGGCCAATCAACTGTTTAACAATCCTAATTCTTTTGCCTCTTTCCTAGTTACTAATAAGTAAAAACTTATGCTCATTCATAGCCTCGAAGCGTATACAGTGTCAAGTTCTAAAGTCTACAAGTCACCGGCACACTCATAACAAATGAAGATAAAAGCATATAAACTGTATGCTATAGTGGCTCAAATCCTCACAAAAATTGAAATGGGTAGGTATGCCTAGTTATGCAACTAGTTAAAACTAATTACGAAAAATATGTCAAAATTTTTAAATTTTCACACAAATTGTTCCTAAGGACAAATAGATTCAATCCTAACCCCTTCCCCACACTTAAACAATACAATGTCCTCATTGTAAATAAAAATTCAGCAATTAAGTGCAAAAAGAAAAAGAGAAAGGAATAGAAAAGGCTCCCCCATTTAAATGTCGAATGCTGTGAAAGGAAATAGCAATGGAAAGAATGTATGGCTGGTAAAAGCTTAACGTCCTCAAAAAATCTGCATAGCTTCCTTTGAAAATTCGGATTTTCGGCATTACCTCCACTAAAATGGTAGATATTCTAAAATGGGAAAAACATGCACACATTTTAAGCACCACAAGTAAATAATAAAAAGAAATAAATAATCCAAATACAAAAATCTCAAACAAATAATCCAGACGAAATAAAAATAAAAATAGTCTTAAAAATACACAACATAACCAAAGATCATCACATATCAGGCCAACGGCCCTGGCTGCTCCAAGCGGCTCTCCGCTCCTGCTGTCTCTGGGCCTCGGTAGGAGGATGGTACTGGTAAGGCTGAGAGGACCATAGGTGGTGTCGATCCTCATAGGTGGAGGAAGATGGCTGATCCTGATCCATCGGAGTGGCACTACCAAACGAGTGATAAGAACCGTCATAGGCCTGATAACTCACACCGGCACGCTGATGGTACTGGTACAAAACCTCGTCCTGATAGCGGTTCCTACTGTCAAACTCTGACTGCATGTGCCCCACCTGGTTGCGGATATAGGTGATGTCATGGCTGAGATCGCAGTAACGATCCTCCATACGGTCCGCAAATGAATCGAACCGTGATGACATCTGCCCCATGCTAGATGTCAATGCAGCCATCTGAGCCGAAAAATCGAATCCCTGACCCGGTGGGTGCTCCTCCTGATCTGGTGGTGGAACATCCTCGAAACCTGGCGGATGCTCCTCATCGTCCTGCTCATCACCATCAACAACTCCTCTAATAGCAACCCATTTGTAAGTCACCTCACCCCCTGGGGAAACAAACCTGCTCACTATACCTGAAGACTTAAACCAAGCTGCCCCATACAGACGCATCCCCGGTGTCAACGTGGTACAAGAATCAAATCCCGGTCCCTGGAAGGCTAAGCGGCTACCAATGGCGCTAACAAAATGACCTCCTCGAATAACACTGCCTGCTCGTACGCCCTTCAGGATGTTGGACATCCATCTGGCCAAGACATAGGGTACGTTAACGGCCCTCTTCTGAACAATGCATCCAAGCCAGAAAAGCTCCTCCTTATGGCATTTTTCAATGCCAGATTTCCTGCCAATCACAAACAGACAAACCATAGCAAATATAGCCCGAACCTTCGGGTCTCGAATCTGTGTATAGGAGGGACGGGAGGTGCCTAACTCTCCACTAATGTCGGCCCAAATTTCCGCATTTTCACTATAGTTCGGAGTTTTAACTCCCGCAGCCATATACTCAGCGAAATCCGGGTGTGCAAGATCAGCAGCATCAAACAATCCAAGTGCCTCCCCAAACTCTGCTAATGTCAGTTTCCTAACCTCACCCCCTAGCAAAAACTGTACCGTCTTGTGGGTAGGGTCGGGGTCAGAGTGGTTGAACGTAAAGGATGCGTAGAACTCATATGTAGCCTCTATGTGGATCGGCTCGTAAATAAAAAACAACCGCTCCCAGGCTCTACAGCGAAATCCCTGATAATTAAATCGCAACATATCCAAAAGCTCAGCAGCTCCCGATGGATAACGGGAATCGTGTGGGCGAACTTCGGCTAAGAACTCCCAATCAATACCGCTAGGGGCAAACACCGGGTATCGCCGCATGTTGTCTAACTTAGTCTGGATGTCTTGCCTCATTTGATACGTGAGTCCGCGGCTTACTTCGTTTACTTGAAGGTATGGGTGATCGATGTTATAAAGAGGAAAGTGAGGGGGGACCTCCTGTGCCATAGTCTGCATAAACCAAATTAGAACAACCATATTAGTCATCTAAAACAGTGCGAGAAAATAGGGGATCGCAAAAACAACCGAAACAGAAAGCAATAAAAATTCAGACAGTGAGATTTAGCCGCCGGCTGGCTGAAAACAGCCGCCGGCTGAAAGGGAACCGCCGGCTGGCTAATTTCAGCCGCCGGCTAAAAATCCTGGTCAGTTTATTCGTTGCTGTTTATCGTTCTAGCTGCTGTTTAAACACCCTATCAAAAATAACATGCAATTCACCAAGTTGCACACAAAAATCTCGCTAAATCTGTTAAACCAATACCTTAATCTACAATCCAATTCACAACTAAATTCAACAAAGAATGTATTTCTAAGCCTTCATTACACTTACTCCTTCAATTCATTTTCGTCAATTAGAACTTAGGAAATTGACTTTAAAACTCAAACATAATCAATAATCAGTAGCAAGGGTAACCCTACTACCAAATGCAATTACTACTAAGTTCCAAATTCCTAGCAAAAACCTCAATTTATATCAACAATTTCTAAACAAAATTAAACCATGGAAACCGAAAAGTGAGCACGTCTTAAGCATACAATTCATCTAAGGAGTGAATCCTAACAATTAATTGTTAAATTAAGCCCAAAAATTTCGGATTATCAAAACCCCCAAATGTGTTCTTCATGAAAGTCAAAGAAAAAAACAAGAAAGAGGGTTGAATAAAGCATACCTTGGTTTTTGAATTAGAGAATGAGATGAAAAATTGAAGAAAATCGAACGAAAATGGTGGCTAAAAGTGCAGCCGCCGGTTAAAGATAAGAGTGTGTGTGTGTGGATGTGAATGAGAAAGAAAAAAAACGATTTATATTATTTTTTTGAAAACCTGCTGTTTCAGCCGGCGGCTGGAATTTTTTAGCCGTCGGCTGAAATTTAGGCGCCGCCAATTTATTTATTCCAAAATTTAGCCGCCGGTTAAATCTTTCTGTTTCAAAAAAATTGTTTTTTCGTTCGTTGATTTAGCACGATCTAACCTGGTGTCCGATAGGTTTAGCAGCTCTCATATGATGATCTAAGTGGACCTGAAACAAAAAATCAAAAATTAAAAGAAAAAAAAAACGCGTAGTGTACATATATTTTTGGTTTTTTGTTGTTTTTCTGATTTTTTTTGTATTTTCTGTATCTTTTTCTGAACAAAATAAAAATAAAAATAAAGGGAAAAGAAACGGGTTGTCTCCCGTAAGCGCTATTTGTTTAGTGATGAGTCGTTAAGCTCGACTCAAACCAAGTTTGTTAACCGTCACGTTCATGGAGATCGAGCTCCTCGTCGTCTCCAAATAGATCAAACTGGTTATCACGTCCATCGGCATAATATTTCTTTAAACGATGCCCATTTACTTTAAAACTCTCGCCCTTTTCGTTGGCAATCTCTACCGTACCATAGGGGAATACATCTAGCACGATATACGGCCCCGGCCACCTTGACCGTAATTTCCCCGGAAATAACTTCAATCGGG